>MU127810.1:401530-487217 GCA_014904975.1 Marasmius fiardii PR-910
ATACAGCTTTTCCATCCACCATTTAATTTGCATTAGTGAGGTGGTGGTGTTAATATCTCAGCAGGGTCATAGAAGGCTCTTGTCATTATAAAATGGCACATACAGATTTTGAAAGATAATCTATGTAATACAGATTAAGGAAAGCTCTCATATTGTTTAAGATGATAGATAGCAGCTAGATTTGAGGATAATTGCAATCCAGAAATTGGTTTATATTGACTTTTGAATCAAAAGAGGGAAAAGTAAGTGAAACATGTCAATCTACATTGCAGGCTACACTTCAACTTGATTTGTATGATTGTATTTAGTTAAACATGACTGTAGATTGATTATCTGCAATATATCATTGATAATAATACAATTCTGGAGCTTACAGGCCTGAGGGAACAGGAAGCAAGAAGAAGCATCCTCAACGATGAAAGAGCAAGGCAGGGCATAGCATCATGTGATGCCACGGCCGCTGAGCACTCGCGTGGCCCTAAACACACCCTTCCGTTTATCTTTAATCGGGTCGCTCCCGAAAGCTTCAAGTCTTGTATTATGTAGGTCTAGTTTGGCATAAAGTACGAAGGTTCTATCACCAGAATAATTCGAGGCCTCAGCAACGGCAAAAATATTTGGTCGATGATCACTGGTCAAGAAACATGCCCCCCAATCCCTCCCGGCTCAGAGAAGGGAGGAAGCGGCGTTTAAACATCGAAACGTAGAATAAGTCCGTTGGCAGGCAATAAGACTATCACAACTTGAACTCAAGTTGAGAAATCTGGAATGGCCGACATTCGATACTTAAGTCACATGAAAAAGGCTGAAAATGCGATGCGAACATACCTGCAAGAACGCGAGCTAAAATATTCACTTGGTGAGTCTCACACTCATCATCTCATTCTTGCAGCGTGCTATTCTTCAAGGACCGCGAACCCCTGATGATTCTTGACTTCGGTCTCGAGAGGCTTCGAGGCTTCCCTTGCAATTTTGGTGGAGAATTATATGTATACTCCGACCCACCAAAGCGGGCGAATTCCCTGTCTAATTCTACACTCTCCTGGAGGTCAGTCCGGAAGTTCTTCTCCGCGCGAGGCAGGAGCTCATCGAGGAGCTTGTCTTGCACACCAGCTGGGAAGAGCTTGTCCAGATCCAATTCAATTACAACTCGCCATAATCTGTTTCCATTCGCAGAGGTTTGGGATTGAGATATCGGCTTACGGGGAGGAGAATCGTCTTTTCGAGGGTGAGCTGGAAAATCTGGTGAGAACCAGAGGCGCCAGCCAGCTCCTCATCCGAATCTGACGAGATCACCACTCGCCGTAATCTCTTCCTATTCACAGTGGGCACCCTTAGTAGAGTGGGAGTTTCGTCGAGCGGGAGTTTGAAAGAAGACATCGCCTCAGGAGGAGGGTTACTTTGACTACTACGTGGGTGAACAGTGCTTGTTGGAGAGATAAGGTTTGAATTCGATGGCAGCTGAGACGAGGACGGGAGGGATCGAGAAGAGGCATCGGCTCGTTCATTGGGAATAACTTGGCTTAGAGGGCCCTGCCCCGGAGGCTCGAACGCAGTCCCGGAAGTGGTTGCCACTGAAACAAATGTGAACTCAGAGTCAACTTTGTGCTCAGGCTTGATACCGTCCTTGATACTATCTGAAACGAGAACCAGCTGCCATCCCAGATGGTCACAGGCTTCGACGATCTGTTGTTCCGTGATTTCGCGCGTTATGAACGCTGAACGAACACTACGGAATTGTTGAACTAGCCTTTCAATATTGACGTGCACCAGGTCTGATGTGAAACCCCTCAGCTACGCAGTCGGATAACAAAGATTTGGCGTACCTAGGTTTAGAGCAGACATTCGATCTGCAAACTCCTGAGTGGCATCCTTGAGAGCTTGATCCTTCTGCTGGACGAGCTTGTGTTCGGCTTTGATAGCATTCAAATCAATAACACCCCCCATGCTGAAGCGCTTCAAAAACTCACCAGATAGTACAGCTTTTATGTTATTCAGTTCCGCGGTCTGAGAGTGTACCTTCGCCTTGACTTTGCGCAGATCATCATCGCCGGCCTGCGCCCTACCTCGCCACTCAGACTGTAACCGACGAGAGTCGTCAAGCTCGTGTTTCATCTCGTCGGCTGACTGTTTCATCTCCTGAAGTTGACCTGTAAATCGAATTAAATCTACATCGAGGCAATCCCCGAACTAATGACTTTTGAATTGCATTTGAATCTCTTGAATACGTTGCTGTTCCATGGCGAGATCTTCTTCTAGGGCGTTCCTCTTCTCCTCCAAAAATGCTTTGTCTTCCTTTAAAGCTCTGATCTCGGAAGCCCATCTCTGTTGGTCAGCTTCGTATGTTTTCACTGCCTGTTGAATGACTTCATAACCTTCTAAGGGAAAGGAAGAACATCAGAATCCATTCCCTAGTCAAATTCTGAAGATCAAACGGACGACATACCCTCTAGCTTTTGTCGAACTTCCTTAATAACTATCCGCTCGTTTTTCAACTCCTCCATCCTGATCGCTAGTTCGGATCTGCATTTCTCCAGTTCAGACGCGCACTCCTTCGATTCCTCCGTGTGACGTTTTTGAGCCCTCCCAAGTTCGTTCTTCGCCTTCTTCAACTGCATTTCCAAGTCCTTCTTCTTCATATCGAGTGACTTGATTTTAGCCTGGTCTTGCTTACTTGCTTCAACTAATTCAGCGTTGACACGTTGTAAGTCCCCATTTTCGTGTCGTTTGTCTTCCAGTTGTTGAGAGAGTTCCGTAGTACGAGAAGTCTCATCTGGAAGCCATCATCTGCAACCGAAATGAAGGTACATATAAAGCTTTTGTGATCGCCTACCTCTCAACTTTTTCTTCATATCTTTCACGGTTCCTTCCAGGTCCAGCTGCCTCTCCATCAAGTCTTTCTTCTCCTGGAGATCTTTACGCGACTGTAAAGATGACTTGTCCCGTGGGGAGCCCGGTTTCTGCCATGGTACGCAGCCATAGATTTGTGAACGTCTGGCCTGTCCCTTCTCAATCTGTCCAATCTGGCCTCGAGCCGATATCAATGTCGAGGGCGATTCGGATTGCACACCGACAAGTCTCAAGATGAGAACATTCAGATTCAAATCGTCTGATGTGTGTTGAGACCGAGGTTGAGATTGAGAGCCCGAAGGAGCCAAATCTCCAGCGTTGTTAGGGATGTTTACATCACCGCGAGACGGTATAGCCATTGACGCGGGCGAACCATCTCCTGTTTCCGGGCCATCCTCATGCAACTCCATCGTAGTACGTTTAAGTCCAAGCGCTCCAACGGGTGTCTGTTCCATCCCCAAGACCCTCTCGGCTCGCACCTCTCGCTCTTTCAAATTTCTTGAACAGTACATTTCGATCCTGCTTTGAATACAGCGAGCGCAAGCAACCACATTCGGCGCGTATGTCAAACACCGAACAGATAAAGCCTCACACCGGGCACATCTCTTGAAGAAAAGATTTACTTAGCATTAGTACATCACAGCAGCGCATATAAGACTTTTCTTACCGAGTAATCCTCTTTCCCAATTATCTCTCTATTCCATCTCTCTATGTCCTCGGTGGTGGGAGATCGCGTGTACTCATCAAGAAATCTACTCTTTTCGGACTCCTTCACGTTCGCAACGCAGTTTTGGAAGGAGTCCATCTTATGCTAGGGTATATCCTGGTAGTGGAAACTTGTCGAGACGCGTGGACTGGGGTGTGAATGTCAGAAGGAAGTTCTGTAAAGTTACGTAACTTGAATTTGCGGCTCGCTGCAAGAATGCCCAAAACGACGTCGGCGCAGGAGCCGGGATTAGTGTGCTACAGCTAGGAAACTTTGGAAATCTCGGTAATGGTTAGGTCCAACACGGTCACGCGCAAATTTAGATTACGCTGTAGACTGTCACCATGTTAATTACTGTAGATAGCTCAGTTCATCATTTCAAAGTACGTACTTATTACCTGAGTAACTCGAGACCCACAACACTGAAAATCATTCAGTTCAGGAATCTGAGAAAGGGGGTATACTGCGGACACAAGTCTTTTCCGTGCCAGCGAACATAATACCCTTGCCTCCTGACTCTAAATGCTCGACAACAAAGACATGCTGTGAGTCTGGCTGTGAGCACTACCAAGACGCTCAATTACGCTGAGAGGGCAAGAAGTCATCGTAAAATAGGCGAAAGGATCTGACATGACCGCCTTTCCACTTCAATAGGTCAGATCTAGCATATATGAACGTAGATGAGAAATGTAGCTTACCTGCAAGAAATATGACCATAACGATATCAACTAGTTCGGTTGCCAGGACATCGCTTCCTCAACGTCTTCTCTTGCTCTCATGAACAGGGAGTTAAACCAATCATAACTGTGTTTGATCTTTGAGTTTTGGTTTGGAGATACTTCGAGAGCGACTCGAAGATTGCCGGTCACAACCAGCTACGAGTTGCACTTGACGCTTCCGTTTGACTGGACGGGGCGCCATACTATCCTCGTCATCCGATGGGACTCTCCGTAATTTCTCTTTTCTCTTTCTCCGTAAACCGCTGCCACTTGCAGAAGGTGCCCTCGATGAAGTGGGACTTTGCAACGGCTCGTCGGCATTGGGTTTGCAAAAGGGGTCAGGCTTGTTCTGACTTGTGGAGTGAACAGCGATAGAGGTTGATTTCGTTGAGGGCAGAGGTGAAAAAAGAGGGGATTGAGGACGAGGATGTATATCAGGCCGTTGGGTGAGCTGTCCTGGAGAGGTTGACGAGAGAAACTCGACTGTAGAGTCTGAGGGGGTAGATGTACTCGGAGCGAAAGATGTAGATGCAGGCTTGGAGCTGTCTTCGCGCTGAATACCTTCCTTGACACTGTCCGAGACGAGCACCAGCTGCCACCCTAAATGATCACACATTTCGAGGACCTTCCGTTCAGTGATCTTGTGGTCGAAGAAGTCTGAACGGACGCTACGGAATTGTTGGATAAGGCTTTCCAGATTGTGGTTTACTAGTTCGGATATGAGCGTCCGAATAATAGAGATATCGAAATTTGGTATACCAGGTTCCAGGGCAGCCATCCGATCTGCAAGCTCCTTGGCGGTATCCTGGAGTGCTTGTTGCCTTTGCTCAGCTAGATCGCGTTCGGCTATGTGATGTCAGCAATTCCACCTGCCCAAACTAGCTTGAACTCCCACCAGACAACATTGCGACCATGTTATGCATTTCCGCATTCCGAGCGTCAAGCTCCGTCTTAACTTTCTGCAGTTCATCATTGCCAGCCTTCACCTTGCCTTGCCATTTAGTCTTCATCCGACGGAGGTCGTCAAGCTCGCGCTTCATTTCTTCGGCAGACTGTTTCAAGACCTGAATTTGGGCTGCAAATCGAGTCAATATCTACATTGGGAATATGACGCCTTTTGTAATGACCTTCGGATTGTTTTTGCATCTTCTGAATTGCTTGCTCTTTGACGGCAAGATCCTGCTCCAGGGTTATCCACTTCTCCTCCAAGGTCATTTTCTCTTCCTTCAAGGCCTTGTTCTCAGAAGTCCAGCTCTCTCGGTCTACTTCGTATGCTTTCCTATTCCGTCGGATGGCTTCATGAGTTTCTGAGGGAACAGAAGAACATCAGAATTGATTTCTTGGTCAAGTTCTGACGACGTACCCTCCAATTTTTGCCGAACAAATTCCCTATTCATCGTCCGCTCTCTTTCTAGCTCCTTGGTCCTGACCGCTAGCTCGGACCTACATGATTCCAATTCCAACGCGCTCTCCTTCAACTTCGCATCGTTCTGTTGAGCCCTCCTTAGATTGCTCTCACCCTTCTTCATCTCCACTTCCAACTGGTTCTTGTTAAATTCAAGTGACTTCTGTAGTCGAGCGCAACCGGCTTGTAATTGAGTATTGGAACGTTGCAGATCCCCATTTTCGCGTCGCTTTTCTTCTAATTGTCGAGAAAGTTCCGCAGTACGAGAGATTTCATCTGGAATATATCATTCATGACCGTAAGTGACAAATGAATCTGCTATAAATCACACACCTCTCAGCTTCGTTTCAGCATCACCCAGACTAGTTTTCACGTCTTCCAACCGTATGTCCAAAACCTGTTTCATCTTCAAGTCCCGGTCTGTGTTATAATTAAGTATCGCAGCCAGTCGTGTCTCATCCACCCCAAAGACCCTCCCCACTCGCGCCAGTCGTTCTTTTGCATTTCGTGAACACGACATGTTGGTTTTGTCTTGAATGCAACGTGCACAAGCAACGACATCCGATGCATAGGTCAAACACGGAGCAGACAAGGTTGTGCATCTCGAGCACCTCTGGAAGAAGAATATCACGATCAGTGCGCTACAGAAATGCCAAAAAAAAACATTTCCTCACCGAATAATCCTCTTTTCCTGAAATTTCTATATTCCACCTCTTTATGTCCTCGGGGGTGGGCGGTTTCGTGCGTTCTTTGAAGAATTTCTCGACAACTTTCGCCTTCTGTGAATCTTCAAAATTCATATTGAGGCTTGGTTTGACGCTAATTGTAACTCTAAGAGTGAGGGAAGTCGGTGGGGAAGAAACGACTTGAAGCTTAAAAATTTGGAAGTACCATGGACGGTTGACGTTGACCCAGGCCTGCGAATTTCAACAGATATCGACGCGACGCGTCGCATTATATTGTGTACCCCGGTTCCCGCACACTCAGTCACGCATAAGAGGATTCTCGACATAGTTCTGAGATAAAGTACGTGCTCGTACTCTTTTTTCACGCAGTTTATACTTCAGGAAGACGCCCCCTTGTCCCAGAAAACTGAGGATGTAGGTGATGCCTCTAGATATCATGAACCCTCAGGCCTATGCCCACAAAACATGTTTGTGATTTCGCGTACAGTATAAAGCTCCGATTCCGCCACCTATGGTCTACCCATACCGGAATTCAGGCCTTCAGAGTTGCGCAAATCATTCCATTTCGCGATGATGACATCGATTTGAACACATAGACATAGGATACATAGCCCAAGTCATCATTCCAAGTACTTCGCTAGGTTTTTGTACATTAGTTCAGAGTCCCTCAAACTTGAAGTCCATAGCAATTCTCCGAGAGTCCAATTTTGAAAATAAAAATAATTCCTTAATAACCAGAGGATCCGTAATCTCCGGTCTACGAACAAATCTTGTGAGTGTGATTCAGATGAAGCTAAAATGAGATCCCACTTTTCTTTCCTGTCCTCTCTCGTAGAGGTCGGAATTGTTCAAAGCTTTCCCAGCAGCACTCTCCAGAGTACCTGTTACAAATAATATATCAATCGATGAAGGGACACAAAGCAGACATGAATCCTCACCCTTGATCTTGTCGCCCAACCCAGGTTTGTTGTACTCGCGGTCATCAGAACCACCAGTCGAGCCATAAGTATTACCTGAAGTTTCATCTCGTCGAGAACTACCATATCCAGCGCTACTGCCCAGTTCGCTGGTGTCGGAACGATCGCCGTACCCGCCAGTGCGACTGGCGTTGCTGCTGCTGTAGTCTCCAGTGTTTGAGCCACTAGTGTTGCTACTGCCATAGGTGTTCGAGGAACTATCCCGATCGCCATAACTGGTACGACTGGTATCCCTGTTACCACTTCCATAGACTCCACTGTCCGTACGGTCATTACTGCCATAGTTATTCGAGGAGCTATCCCGATCGTCATAACCAGTACGACTGGTATTGCTACTGCCATAAGCTCCGCTATCCGAACGATTGCCGCTGCCATAAGTGTCCGAAGTGGTATTCCCGCCCCCGCCGTACGTGTTAGAGGAGTCTCGGCCTCCATATCCACCAGAAGTGGTAGTGCTGCCATATGCGTTTGAGGACGTGTCCCGGTCACGATCTCCGTATCCACCAGAAGTGGTGGTGCTACCGTAGTTATTGGATGTGTCCCGGTCACGATCACTGGAGCCGTATCCACCTGATGAAGTATTGCTGCCTCTCAGCTCCCCCGTATCCGAGCGGTCATTGAATCCACCAGTATTTCCACTGCCATACGTATTGGAGGAGTCGCGGTCACGGTCACCGTATCCTGATCCAGTTGAACTGCCGTAAGTATTCCCGGTAGTGTTCCCGGAACTGAATTGATTTGTGTTGTCATTGCGACCTGATCCCAAATAAGGAAGAGTTTGTGGGGAAAAGAATAGAGGAACGCACTGGATCCATAATTATTGCTTGATGAATAGTCATTATCTTCTACCAGTACGACAAAAAGGTCAACGATGGATTCATCCCGGTGAGAAATCAAACGCACTGCGACCAGATTGGTTGGTATTGCTGGAGGAATTGTAATCAGAGCCTAATGACAATGTCAGCTGCGTCTGGATATTCCCATCGAAAGACTTACTCGAATTGTCTCGCCTTGAGCCATAGTTCTCGTCTGAGGCTGCAGTACGGCCATAGTTGTCATTGTTGCCCTGGGATCCAGTGCGAGTTGTAGAGTAGTCGTTGTCGTAGGAAGACATTGTTCCGGATATGATCGAGGCTGAATCGAATGAGATGGGGGTCTTGGGTTCCTTTGTTCGCTTTTTAAAGAAGTTGGAACCATGAATCACGACTTGTGACGGCGAATGACGCACCTTCCACACTGGATGTCAAACCACAAGAATAAAGGAAGAAGTGGCAAAAATGACGTGGTTAATACCCGGTGGAGCTTGATGGTGTGCTTTGGCGTGCCTGGTGTGAACCTTGTTTTCTGATGTGGTAGGAGCGCGAAAAATATTCAACGCTAAGCCTAAGTAGACGTCATGAGCACCTTCGTCTGACTCTTTGATTTTGTTGGTCGTGACCCCTTTCAGTTGGAGGCTGGCGAACGGTGCGTCATGCAGTCTTATCACTCAGAACCTAGGCATGGAACGTGCGCAGCTTCCGACATCGGAGTTGATTGTGGCACGTCTTCCATGAAAGCAGTCTGCCCATAGGAGATATATTAATACCGAATTATGGAAAGAGGGGGAACTTCACCTTCAGTCCATCCAGTCAGAGAACGTCATGGCGGGTCACCCGGTCGGCTTTAGGTGCCTATGTTGATGAATCGTGGTTCATAGAACATTCAAAGGTGACTCCAGGATAGATAATAATCCGCTCGGAACGCATAGAATAGTTCCCAACATCTGGCAGGAAAATGATTGAGCCAGCACCAATCAAGTATCAATGGCAAGCTCATTGACAAGCGTAGTTGACCTTCTTCAAGTGGACAGAATGAGGAAAAGTCGAATCGCGATGAAGGAGACTGCTGCCTTGAGTATTGGCTTTTCCTTGCTATTCAGCTTTGAGGAGTTTGCTAGTCTAACTTGAAGCTTAGGCTTGAGCTTGAGGCAGCTCTCATCGATATCGCGACAAATCTACTGTAACGCAAGTCACGTTACAATTGTCCTTTGATTGGTCCATTGTCCGTCGCCCGGCAAAGAGCGTGCCGCTTAGGCCGCCTCTCTGCTGCCTCTCCTCCCGTTTCGTCTCTTTAAAACGAGATTTCCCCCAAATACGGTGAAGTTTGGTAAAGCAAAAAATAGACATTGGTATAATGCCACACTCGGAAACCGGTCCTGTATGACAGAGCAGGCGCTGAGCAACTGCACACAAGTACTTCCGGTACGTTAACGTTTTATTAATCCAATAAATATGCGATTCAATATCCATGCAGCGCTCATGTCCTTAGTTTGAGATAGATCGGTCAACCTCCTCGGGCGATATTCATAATGGCCGAACCCAATCGCAGGTTCTTCAAAGCTTGACCGAATCATGACAATTCCTAAGACTTGAGCTTCATCGAAACCTCAGAGTGTATAAAGACGACCTTATCGTCATCTTACTGACTCTTATCCCTCAGCATTCAAGCACCAAACCATGTCGATCAGTATACCGTACGTATTTTCAGACGGGACTAACCCCGTCCACAGGCTAACGTGATTTTTCACCCAAAAGGCCAGAAATCCAGTCCAAATTCATTGTGGTAACAACTGGCACTGCCGTAGAAAGTAGAGCGGAAGAGTTGCAGTCACTTCTCTCTACTCTTCGACAGTATGTACACTCTGAAGAACCCAATACATCGACGTACGCTCAGTCCGACCAGATCTTCCTTTCATCCGAGTCGTTGACAGGAAAGTAGTTGGCTTTCAGGTACCGCACCGCGCGAGGAGTCGGCACGGAAAGCAACGTATTCACTATCATTGAAGAGTGAGTTGCTCATCGTTCACGTTCGACTCTGGCCGATTTCTAACTGTTACCTAGATACACCGACAGATATGCGTTTGAAGTTCACATCAATTCTGAGGTAACCCTGTGCTACTCTATATGGACGGACTCAGTCTCAACGCATTTTCTCGCAGCCATTCAAAGTTTTGCTGGCGTCTGGCACTATCGCTACCATGTCGATCGCGTTTAGTGAAGAATTCTTCTAAATTATGCTTAGTATTTAGTCAACTTGGTAAACATTTATAACACTGTCCAATCTGTTCGCTCCCTTTGATAGCTCACCATTTGGTTCTTGTACATAAATAGAGAGTCACGTCGCTGAAAGGCATTCCCTCCCCCTCGAGATCTCAGAACCTCATTCCCTCACCGTTCGCGATGCATGAGAAGTAGGCCTGACACCGACTGAGCCAGTGGAGGCGTTTTGTAGGCCTCTGAGTTCTCGTTTCAAAATCTCGATCAACCCATGACTACCTTCCCATTGCCAGTCTCTCTGAAACGAGTGGAAACCATTCCCATCAGCGAGGAGGTTTGGTGGTGAATTTGGGGGCGAGTTTGTGGCAAATTGCCGGAGGTACGGTGCCTTTTGGGACACATTTCAGGCCGGAAACCCAAAAGCGGTAGCTCCGGACAAATTAGGCTTTGCCGACGCTTATATTATTAATATTGATTTGACCTCGGGACCTCGATCTCGAAACTCTCGTCTTCCTACCAGTATCCTGATTTCTAGGTTGGGTGTCAACAACCTCTCAGCCTTCGGATGACTCTTACTATACTGACTGCTGCACACTTTGATATGAAGACGCTAGAATCTCAGCGTTCTATGCACATGCAGCACTCATGTATTCTCGCCTCAATTATCAGCCCGGGCCCTTTTATTTTTCACTTGAAATTCCCGGTTACGATCCGCAATACCCGAGCCTAATCAATGTGTTGGTATAAAAGAAGGCCGTTCTCTAGCACCTCATCCCTCAACATTCACACAAGCATCTGTCATGGCTCTCACCCCACCGTATGTTCTCAAAACCAAACTTGGCAGCATTCGCAGGTCTGACGTAGCTTTGAACCCTCAAAAGGCCAGAACTCAAGTCAAAGATCATCGTCATCGCATTTCTAACAGCAGCAGAAGGCAAAGCAGATGAAATGCAGAAGCTTCTTTCTACACTCCGACAGCATTCCAATTCCGATAAAGAACCTAACGCACTCACGTACGCTCTCACCACGATCAATGAATCCCACACGCTAATAACAGTAACTCGCTCTCAGCTACCGCACTACGCGAGGAGTCGGCGCAGAAAGCAACAAATTCACTGTCTTTGAAGAGTGAGTAATCATGAAATTGACCTCAGAACAATCTTTCGACTGTCCATTAGATACGCTGATAAGAAGGCGATCGAAGACCACGTCATTACCGATGTATGTGTCTCGTTACCTTTCTATGTGGACGGACTTTCTGAGGTATTTCCCACCTAGGTATTCAAGGCTCTCCAAGCGTCCGGCACCGTAGCTAGTCTAACGGCCGAATTCCGTGAAGAATTTTTCTAAAGTGCGCTTACGAACGTTATGTGTACAATACTCGCCAAGTGTAAAGAAATTGTCCCGTCCCATCATATTTTTACCTTGTTCGATCTGTTCACGTCCAAGTACATGAACAGAGAGTCTTCACCAGACGATGATCCCGCCCTGGCTACCTCTTCAAATCTCATTCTTCTGTACAGCCTCGCGGCATCCTCGTTGGACCTTTCCACCTCCAGCAGAAGAGTTTCCGTTTCCTTATCACTGTCTCCGTCTCTGTCTCTGACCCAGTGAAACGCTTGTTCGATTAACCTTCCCCCTACACCTTGTCTTCTATGCTCAGGGTGCACCCACATCCCTACAATGACGTAGACAGACTCTACCCCGCGTGTCTCCCTCAATTTGGAAGGAATATAATCCGTCAAATCCACAAACTCCGGGGAAAGAACTGTTATCATTCCGCCCCATTCCTCGTCATCTTCCCCCTCGAAAGCTGCAACAATGGTGACTTTCGTTTTCAAATTCAGCCGGTCAAACCACTGCTTGTCGGTAAATTCGCTCTCTCTTTCGTAAGTGGAAGAGAAGGCTGATGGATCCGTTTTGAGAGAAAGTAACCTGAAAGCTCTGTACTTTTGCACGTCTGCAGCGGTTGGCGGCGAGCTGGGTATTTGTCGTAGGTGGTATGTGATATCTGACATGTTAACTGTGACTTTGATCTTCAGCCTCGTATACTAGGGGTGTTAAATATCCTATTGCACTATCGGGAACTGACTTGAAGTTGAGTCATAATGACTCGAGCGATTCCCCTCGGCCCCTTGGCCGACCTGTCTCTCTCTGTTCTCCATACACCGCCTCTCAGCTGCATCCTGAACTGAGCCTCTGATAATCAGTAGGTATAAGTAGGCTTCTAGAGCTGAATAGAACCCTTGATTCTAACGCATACTAGCAGGTAAAGCTTATAAAGATCGCTTGCCTGCTGGTATATTACTGACGACAGATGATCTGTAGATTGCTTTGGGCGCTTATTACAAGCGTGAGCCTCGAGGCAAGCGCGTTCCCCATTCAAGAAAATTGGCGGAAACGTTGCAATATATTCCAGTTTAGAAGCTTCGATCATATCCGATAAGTATAAATATTAGGTCAATTTCCCTGTAGCTTTGTTCGTCGCTCTCTCTGAGTCTCTCACTTTGGACGGCGCTCTATCAAACTTGCGTTACTGCCAAACATGTCGAGCTCTTCCGACCCCGCCACTCTTTTGGACTCTTTCCGTGCCCTCGCAATCAGCGAAGGGCTTACCAACAAGAAAAGCAAGGCCTACAAGGAGAGACGACGCGCCTTTCTCGCCGAACAGGTGCAGGACGCGTTCATCAATCAGTTCGGAGTGAACTCAAGCAGCCTGGACAACTGGAAACGCCTCCTCGCTACGATCGGGGTTGAAGATAGCGATGAATATACCAGTATCAAAAAATGTAAAGCGGTGAGTTGTCGTCGAACTGAATGTTGTCGTTCTGTCAAGTTTATGAACCTGTGTGCACTGTCCGCCGGCCATGATGTTAGGCGCTGAAGGGGAAATTCATTAATCTCGTGGACCTGGTCGATGCTGCGAATGCTGGAAAGACATTGACATCTCCGAACCCTTTTTCATCACCGAAAGCTCTGTCGGTGTATATTAAACAAACGGGAAAGGTGTTTGCAAAGAGCAAGGCCAAGGCGAACCCTCTTTTAAGACAGTTTTTGATTGTTGTAAATTGAGCCTTTCGCGCTCGGAACATGGGTGAGATTTCATTGACTTCGTCGTTATATTCATCAGGGACTCAATTGAAGATCAGTCGCACGAGGTGATATCGAGGGAGTCTCAGTGTCATGAACCCTCCGAGCAGAGCATTTTTATGGTGGATCCGGTAATACTAGTGATCTGATTGTGTAGTCCTAGCCCCATGCCTTTGTGATGAAGCGCATTGTTCTTGTTGGTATGATAAATATTGGGGGCCAGGTGTACGTGTAAAGAAGTTGACGCCCTCGGGTGCAAATCCTACTGTCGTGCAACAGCCGAAATGAGGATCATTGTGAATCCGCAACAAGAGCAAAACAAAACGTAATGCATTGAATAGAGAAGATTAACATTCAAATAAACAAGTAGGAAGGGCACGCTGTACAGTATGTATGTACCTTTTTTTCAATAAAAATTTTAACATTTATAAAAATGCCGGCCTTGCTGTTAATGCGGCGAAGTCTAAACCCCCCGCATTACTGAAACATTTAAATATTGGTCCAGGTCGAAAGGTTCCCCGCCTGATCGAACACGCTCCTACTTAATCCTTTCGAGCATTGAACAGCTGAAAATGTTCGCCAACCCTTTCAACCAAGCCACCCTTCTTGAGTCCTTCTACGCCCTCGCAGCCAGCGAAGGACTGAAAAAGGGAACTCGAGAGTATCGGGCGAGACGACGCGCCTTCCTTGCCAAAAACGTTCGAGAAGGGTTCGCCAACCACTTTGGCGAGGACGCATGCAGCCTGGAAAATTGGAAACGACTCCTCAAGACGATTGGGATTGAAGATAGTGACGATTTCACCAGTATAAATCAATGCAAGAAGGTGAGTGTCTTGGTCATGAAAAAATTATGCTTCTCTCGCTCGATATATGATGCATGAATCCCCAGGCCTTGAGAGGAAAATTCGTTAATCTGGTTGATCTAGTGGATGCTGCGAATGCTGAGAGGACGATTGTGCCTCCGAATCCGTTTCCGTCGCGAAAAGCCCTCGCGGACTACATCAACGAAACAGAGGGGAAAGTATTTCCAAAGGATGAAGCCAAAGGGAATCACCTACTGGAGCAATTCTTGATTGTTGTAGGTTCAGTACGGGGCAGACCATAGTGAGCTTTGATAGCGCCTTTCGTTTGCAACAACCATTAAGGATTATTTTGTTTAGTTGACATCTGGTTCTTGGGGATTTTACGACTCTGCTAAGTAGCGGGATGTTGCAATGCGTGCGTGGGGATCTGTGAGCGCTAAGTAAAGAATTTTCTTGCATCACAATTGTGGTGGAGCTATATGCGTACTTTGTTGAATTTGACAGCGTTGTCGGAGCAGGACAGTATCGTGAGAGGTAGTGATTGAGCAAAAACCGACGGAAGATAGCCGTCGTTTTATTGTCAAAGCTGGAAACGGGTATGCAATTTGAAGTCCAGTGTCGTTTTTGGGGTAGCCATGAATTTCGAGACAGGCGGTTGGATCGTCTTCAAAGCAAGAATGTTGAAGCGGCTTAAACGTTTGTCACTCTGTTGGAAAAAACAAAGCCAAACCGCAGTACAATTTCATAGATCAGTTGAACCCAGTCTTCGTTGGGCTCAAGGCGTATGAAGCGATACAGAGACTGTAATTTCTAGTTCCTTCCAACGTAGATCATCCGACTATCCCGGAGTCAAGGAGGTGACCGGGGTCGACCTGACGATCCCGCGACGCTTGGTATCAAACCACACATAGCATTCAGGAACCTGAAACAGAGGTTGTCATGTCGAGAGCTGTACATTGAGCCTTATCTTGCGGCTACCACGTTCCTACAGGAAGATACATACGTTAATCTCGTTCTTGTTCTATCCGAGGAAGTAGTACCCTGGTCCCAATATAGCGGCGTGCGTTGGTGAAATTTGGGAACGCCTAGTTTTGCTTGAGTGGATCCTTTGCTGAGTCTTGGCTTTCTTGAGGGGAAAGAAAAAGGAAATACTCTCTTGGAGGAACGATAATGAGTGAGTTTCATCAGTAAGGCAGCACCAGGCATCGAAACGAGAACAAAGATTTCGAAACACAGCCCGCCGCAGTTTGGAAGAAAAGAAAGAGTTTTAACTTTAACTTTGAGCGCCCCGGTTAAGTCGAAGATAATGACGCTTATATAAGCGGTCCTCATTAGCACACGGCATCGGCAAATTGCAAATGCAACGGACCTCAATTTCTCTTCTGGCTCCTCCACCACTAGCCTTTTCTCGTCGATGCTAATTCATCTCAACAACTTCTATATTCTATTACTTCTCCCCTCATTAGCTTTCTCGTACAACAATGGGTCACGACACCCACTTCCTCGGTTTTGGCGGCGTGCATCGCGGAAAGCAACAGCAGAGGGATTTGTTAACCCGAAGTCTAACGGGGGATCTCTTCTGACGGTGCGGAACATCATTGCTCTGATATTTTTACCTTTCTAAACCTCCTTCATGACAGCAAGTTCAAGATACATTCCCTCCAGGACAAGCAGAACCTGTGAATATGATAATATCAGCCAACTCGGACGGGGACGTTCTCAAAGACGAAGAAACAGACGGTGGTTTACGAAACTATTGGCTGTGCGCTCTACAAATACTCTTGCATACCTTTGGTCATTGAATGGGGGAGTTCGCTTCTAGGTCACTACAGTTTTCTGGGGAATGTTTGGGACAGCACGCAGGCAACAGTCAGAAGGTGGATCTGGGAGACGGACATGGGCCTCGTGAGCAACGTGTCTTTATTCTTTCGAAGTTATGACTTTCTTATCGGTCTTGTCAGTCAACGAAACTGCTGTAATACGCTATAACTACGGGGACCCTCAGCTAGGTTCATGCAAAGAATCGATTGAAGGAGGAAACCATTTTCGGTATTGGGTACAGAATGGGCCAAATGCGAATACGTACGTATTGTTCCGTCGGCACAGAGTCTCGCCTGTTGATATTCTTGTCGGCAGTGGTGCTATTTTTATGGCGGTATCGTACGAGCAGCCTATATCTCGTGTGTCGTGATTTCTCTTACTCCCTCACTGCCGGTGGTCTAACAATCTCACGTTCTTGAATAGAACAACATGGGATCGTCCAGAATGGTTATAATTTGGGTCGGTATGTGACGTCTCATGTTGTGGCGCATGTTAAATCTTGCTATCAGCGTGCTCCATCTAATTTGGATCAGATCCTCGGGGTACTGAACTATCCGTTTTAGGGATTATATCGTCGGCAATATAACTGGATCCGTCATACCCACGGGTAACCTCACCAACCAATCGACGTACTCCGGAGAAACCAGTTTCGGTGGATTCAAGTATCAGACAACAGTCAAATATCTTGACGGCCTTCTTCAGAACACAAGTATCGGTATCAATCACAATGACAGTGTACCGACAGCAAGCAGCAACGCTGTTGACGGTCTTGTGGCCCTGCTCGAGGTCAAGATTTCTGAGCGGCCGGTCAATGGCGCTGCGTGAGCTTTGATTTATATTAACCGACGTCAGTCACTAATATTCAATTCCATTGCCAGCGCCATTTTACCAAATCCACTCAAACGAACATGGCAGATACCCTCTCTTACGACTGTCTTCATTGCATTCATGATTTCCCTTGCATGTCTTTAGACGATACCCGACATCTCCATACGCAGTATGTCGCCCATTCATACCGTTAGACTCCGTTGTATTCCATGTCGCAAAGTTTCAACCCCCGTTGTTCATATTTACCTATGCTCTCCCTCTTCTCCTACGCCGCTCTTTCCCCCCATCACGGCCCGGAGCCCTGACATTTATTTTACTCAATATCACCTTGACGCCGAAGCCTTGACACCTGTATCACTATCATAATTGGCTGCCTTACGATCTAACGCACTTGTTTATTGATCCAATGCATCTTTATTCTCACAGTGACCCAGCTAATAGATCTGGAAAAGCTAAAACGATACCGTCCTCTTTGTGAGTATACCTATAACTTTTTCCTATACTTTATTGCATTCACAGTTACCGGTAAGCATGAGAGTGCGTAGTTACGGGAATCATACATACGTCATGGAACGGTTTTGGACTTTTCCATATACCGCCTCCAGTATCTCAGCCTCACAGAAGCTGCTACAAAAGTGCCAGATTATCACCATGCCGAATATCATACCGTCGGTCGGACAATGGACAGCCTCCAGCTCCCGCAAACAGCTTTCTTATTTAACCCCTCGCCGCTAGCTGACAACTAGCGTGATGTCGACAAAAATGTTCAACAACTCTTCTCATCTTTTTACGGGTGGAACCTTGGGTATTGTCCAGGGAAACCAACACAATCGTACTTATTACTATGCGCAATGAGATCTTCGAGCGTTGCCAATCCCAAGGAGGAATGGAAAGTGAATTCGTATCGGGAGGTACGTGATTGAGTGTTATACTCGGTCCGATTCTATCCTCATCGTGCTGCAGTATGATCGGATCCCCGCTGGTAGAATCAAAATTCCTTGGAAACGCTGCGGAAAGGGCCGTCTGGAGACGGTAATATGAAAACTCGATTTGGCCCGAGGGACGATACGACACGACGTCAGAAGCGAAAAGGGTTTTTTATCTGGTTTGCCTTGTTAAGGGGAGGAGGGAATCTCGACCGTTTTTGAGTGCCGCGTATACTGGTCGTGACGCTCAGAAGGCTGTTTAGGCATTGTTGGTCGTTGGCTTGAGTGGTGGTGTGCTGAGCTGCTTGCCAGGTTTTCAAACGGGATTGCATCGCATTTTCCCGTATCAGGTATGTTTTCCATTGTGTGTAAAACCGTTGTTAATGGAATGAACGATTACAGATGCCGATGTGAGGCAGCTACGGGGGCTCAATGACTGGGATTTTCCCATGATTCTATTCCATGAAGGTGGAGATCATCTTGATTCCGCAAGTTGTTTCTGAATCTCTCTTCGTACAGAACTGGTTCCGGTACAAGATATCGTGCTACAACACCATGGATACTCCCTACGTTTACAATGCTTTTTTTCTTTGCATGCCTGCATTGTACGTTCTTCTCTTCTTCTGGTTCGTGAAGCCAATCCTACCACGCGACTATAGGCTAGCAACGCTGTGCATGGATGGCATCAAACTCAACTGGAATCATATAACTGCCGCAAGGATTCAACCCAGAAATGAAAGAATATCGTTCGGCCCAGAGGGATCTAGAACTTACCACTTCCCTGGTGGAGGAAGCTAATCCTGCATGGCAGCTCCAAAACTACTCCGATATTCTTGTTCTCCCTATGGACATGTATGATACCGACTGCCTCCTCTATTACCTGGCCAAATATTCTTCAGACCAGTTCTTTCTCGGATGTCTCGTTGACATAACACTCGGCTACATGGTTCAGCCACAGTATGCTGTCAAGTCTGGATCTGTACTTTTGGTAGGCCTATTGGAAGGTTTCGGTCTCGATGGATCTACAAGCCATTGTATTCCGCTTGCCGGTTCTCCATATACCACTGTGAAAGATGGGAGGATATGGTATGCCATCTCATTCCAAAGCATTCCCTTTGATTTACTCAAGTACTTAGTTTCCCAATAGAACCTATGATTCAGACGAGGATATCATGGTTTGGTTCAGCAATGTGATGGATATGGCAGCCGACGATATTCGTGTGGTCTGGAAGCGCGCCACGTTTTTGAGGTTCTGTATTTACCGAAGAATGAGTGGTCAAATTGTGCTAAGTATGTCTGCTTTCTGCTCGCCTTTCTGGCCCTATCCAGCTAATGGCCTTTTTTGACATTGATGACATTAATTCATTTCATACATCTAGGCCTTTCACCCATTCCTGAGATCGCCGTTCCCGATGATGACTTTGAAAACACTTTTTACCTGCTCCTACTTCCGCTACCATGGTTCTCTGACGGTTTTCCTTCCGGACTGATTTACTTGGATGGTAGGGAAGGATCTGTACTATTGGTCCTCCGATCCGATGGGACGCAGTCATGTCAGAGGATCAAAGTTTGTTCATGGGGCTTCCCTCCTTTATATCGAAAATTTGGACTTGCTCCTACACCACGATCTCTGACACATACGACTTCGTTCGGGCATGGCAAGAAAGAAGAGGATTTGATCCCGCGACAACCGATTTCGCTTCTTCTTTAGGGCGCCCTATCCTGGACGTAATGGCCCCCGACGTGGAAGAAAAGCGTTCTTCGTCTCTAGTATCGCGATAAATAACCGTTTTGCTCCTCAGATATCAGTACAACTTATTCCAGTTTAGTCCCTCCTTCCCGCCTACGGAATAACGATAAGTTCCAACCAATGGAAGTGGAGGTCGCAATCCACAAAGATGTGCACATGATGGTAGACTAATCCTTGGGTTCGAGTGAAGACATTGGTCTTGTGGATACGGAAATGAACCAAGTGATAAGAGGGCAGGTACTTTCTAGCAATCGAGGGTCGTCGCAAGCTCTTTTGTCAAAGGGCCTGTTCTGGGATCCAATTTATTTATTTTCTTGGAGTTCTACAAAGTATCTCGCGATTAATTACGGATGGGAAGTAAATAGCTAGTATCGTCGGGTGAACAATCCCCTGGGAATCTCCAACTCTCCACTTCTGAAGTCATACTGAATCCCCCCGTTCGCCTATACAATAACCAGCGGCGCGGTCATGGTTACGAGTGTTATGAGTGAGCAGCAGTGAATACGCCATATGGGTACCAAACAAACACGTTCCCTTTTGTTCTCCACCCATCATGTTATCCAATATTCAGCACTCCAAGCGGTGCACTTGTCCGGCTCGTATGCTTATTTTTCATGATTTTCATGATGTAATCTTTGTGGCGACAAGTCTTCCTTCTTTTATTGTGAAGGGAGTGATAAAAGGAATTTCAGACTTCTGCCAACTTCCAACTTATCTTTCCGTCAATCGATGATGCGACCACCCACCCAGATATCTAAACGGACTGCCGCAGCCAAGGATGGACACTCAGATAATTCCCAATGTCGCTGGGTTTCGATAAAAAAAGCGTTACTCGAGGTGAGTCATATCTCAAGTGGGCTCGGGGGTTTTACACGAGGCTAATCTCTTTCATTGTGAAAGCTCACGCCTTCAGAAGTGTACAAGCTCTCGAAAAAATCCACTATTTTTCATATCTTCTTCACTTCGCCTACGGGGAGAGCATCGTCTGATCCTATATGTCTATCTGGACACAATGTTGAACAATTCCGGGATTTGTTGTGGGCCTCACATTTAGAGTGAGTCAAGATCAACTAACTTACGAAAGAATGAAGGCACTTACACCTCGTCATAGACCATTACCCGACGCCCAAGTAATACCTCTGCCTCGTTTGTTGTCTGTCGCCGAACTCTCGTTCAAATATCAATTCAAGTCGCTTAGTCGCTGGTCCATGGAGGGATTGCGACGCCTCGTGGTTAATTCCACGTCCACAAAAATACGATACGCCCCCGATATTAGCCTTGGCCGCCTCCTCAAGTTATGCATACTCTATCAGCAGGGAGATCTTTGTACACGCGTCCAGGAGCAGTGGTTAGCACGCATCTATTGTCGAGAACTCTCCCCTTTTGCCGCCATCACAGTTGGTGATAAGTGCGGTTACCCTCAATTCGTTGGCCATGCTATGTATATCCACATGGTCGAGGTGTCTTCCCGCATAGCTAACTGTGAACGAATTGACCTGGGTTCGCCATTGACGCATTCTCAAAACCTGCATATCTTTTGCGGGTATTATTCATTAAAGGCATATTGGCGACAACTCTCGCAATCTCCGCCTTCCTACACCCATTCCCCGGAATGCCGATCGCCGCATAAATGTAAAGCGTCGTGGAGCAAGCGTTGGAAACTTTGTTCTTCATCAGAACTTTCGACATATCCGGACGTTGATGTGCAGCGGAAACTGATGGAGCTGCAGAAACGGTTAAGTTCAGATCCTGCACTTAAAGATTCGATGTCTGTTGGTTGTAGGGCCCATGCCCTTAATATGTTGGTACAGAAGCGCCACGAAGTCTCCAACAACCTGCACCACCACTTTGACATATGAAGTTCGTAGTCTCCGTTTTTGTAGCGGCATGTTCTGACTTCACCGATCGTGATCACAGTGCTCATACGTATTGTATTTTTATCCTGTACTCTCCCCCCATTTGTCAACACATGCTCCCGAGTTTCTTCCATGTCACCTAAACGAGGCATAGGCTCCAGGTTATGTGTGGCTCTAGCAGGTCCACTTTTCTATCTATACCGTGTTTGCGAGGATCTTGGCTCATGGGATCCTTCTAACATTCCTTTGATGCCCTAACCGGCCGCTGTAAAGCTGGATATAGTTTCTGCAATGCGTTCAACACGCGCCTTCGTCAGGAACATTATTGATCGCACTCCTTGCACACACGTGTCAAAACCGTGTTCCACTCGAGGTTCACGGCGTATAATGGGATCATTCCGCTCCTCGGGTGCACCTATACACCCTTCCTTCCCCATTACTCGGATTTAGCGACTGGGATTTCGCCTCTCGTCGTCCTTTCACGACTCTTTACGACCCCAAAAATCATTTCGAATTCCCACCGGATTAACAATGCCGCCAATTGAAGTCTTTGAACCCACCCACAAGGTACAGCTCTTGTTTGAGCTTTTCCGCCGAGGATCTAGACAACCTCGACGGACGCCTCGACGACCATTTGAGAGGAAATCATCCAAAACCTCGAAGTCGTCCTTCTCAGAACTACCCCCCTCAACAAGAAGCACCGCTAGCGAGCGCCATCATTCCAGCATCTTCACGTCGTCCATTTTGTCTAACCATGACTCTCAAAACCTCGTGCACGACCATGAATACTATTGCGACCCATCCTCCGCTACTGATGATCAATGCTGTACGCTGAGGGTGGAGAACACGTTGTTCAGGGTATGATTGCCTTTTGAAATTCTTCTAATATCTTTGATAGCTCATTCGTTTCCATCAGGTCCTCAGAATTGTTTTGTGCCGCGACAACTCGGCCTTTTCGAAAAGACTTTGGTTCGGCCGCAAAGATGGCGGAGGCGTCTTTGTCATCCCAGGGGAGGCGGATCGATTCCGCGATTTACTATGGGCTCTTCATACAATGTCCGTCGTTTGTTCTCTTCAGTTTCGACCTTTCATTCACATATTACCGTAGACCCCCAGACTTCCACTTCGGTGCTCAGAGTTCAGATTCTGATGACCACCGGTATACTGGCTTATATGATGTATCACTACCTCGGCTACTGAACATCGCTGAGCTAGCGCACGATTATTCCTTCCCTTCATTCCAGCGCTGGGCGGTGGAAATGATCTACCGTTTCCTCCTTCGCTGCAGCTCTCCGGAATCCACGATTCCACTTCCGAGCTCCGCAACATCCTCTCTCTCCTCATCCTTAACCTTGGTTACTCTCGATTCCTCTAAGGATGATGACCCTGATGAAATTTATGGCAGGATCTTGAAAGTCTCTTTAAACAGTCAACATCCACATCTCCTAGATCTCCTTGCTCAGCGATTGGTCACTAGGATACTTTGGTATGACTACCTCCCTGGACCGGCTCTCATGGAACCTATAGTCCAGAATCGCACCCACAATAAAACCGTGGATACACTCCTCGGTGTCATAAACTATCGTATGCTGGTCGATCTACCTCAGGTCGAACACCACCGAACATCCTCTCAAAGCTCAACTTTATCCCTACCGCAACGTGTCTTCCCTTCAGAGATGCCTATCGAGCAGCGGATGGAGTTCTTAGCTGCTCAGCATTCGCTTACTAGTTTGTGGAAACAAGTTCGGGAAAATCCTCCTGAACTTCGCAGTCAGACGCAGTCGTCGGATGACTCTTCCACAACCTCGAAATCGAAGAGAGCTAGCGGGAGCAGTACGACCAAGAGGTCATTCCTCCCACGGAAATTATCGCGGCGTGGCTCTTCTACCTCCACTGGTAGCGAGAGCACCAATTACCACTCCTCATGTGGGAGTACGTGGAAGCGGGTGTGGTGGTCTTCGTGTCGATACGCGGAGAATAGGTGTAAGAGTCCAGACGATATACTGGGGATGCTCAAAACCACAATGTTGCGTGTGCGGAAGGTGACGGCCGACGATAGCTCGATATGTCTCGATTGTGCGTTGGAAGGGCTAGAAGCGCTTGATGTGATTAGGGATAAGGTTATCGATGGGCTTCCAGGTATGTTTGTTTACGGATAGAGGAGAAGTCTGTTCCGCGCATGGACGTGAACTTTTTGTATCATGACACCGTTATCTACTTACTGCCATTTACGGCTTTTTTTTTTGACGTCCCGGCAGGCCGGAGGGGGGGCCTGCGTTTTACGCTTCTTACGATTTCACGATTTTACCGTATTTTCCCTTAAGTATAATCCTACTTTAACAATGCTTTATATGCTCGTGAATCGTATGGACTTATCCTTTATTTTGTAACATTCGAAGTGTATGTATTCGGATGTCAAATTGAAAAGGAGACCTTGAACTTCATCGAATTATCCAACTTTGTTCACAAAGAAGCTTAAAAGTGGCAACCCCAAAAAAAATTACAGGTTCCTGTTATTTTTACGGCTCAGGACTTACCCTGGCGAAATAGAAGGGACTGATGTTCTGGGACGATCTGCGGAAAGATCTCTGACGTGTTGGGCCTTGGCGATTGAATCAAAAAAAAAAAAAAACCAAGTTTCCGATTTGAGTAGGCCCATTGCTGTTTATGTTGATTGTCGCAAGATTGTGACGACTCAAACAACACAAGTTCTTTTTACTTCTTACCCTCATGGCTGAGACAAAAAGTTATCCGGCATCTGAGGTGGCAGAGTCCGAACCTCCCCCCAGTGATACTGACGATCATAAGGCTGCTGTCACTCGGCCCGCCTCATCTACTTTGTCTTCGGAATTGAAAAAAAAGTTTGAGAAAACATACCGCGGACGCGGTGACCTGAAAGAACGAACCAGGTGGCTACAAGCTAACTCTAAGAAAGTGAGTTTTTTTTCGCGACAAAACGTTTCACTAATTTAGACACACGCCCTGAAACCGACCCACTTGTGGCAACAGAAATGTAGAAGGTGCACAGTGGAAGACCTGTCATGCGGGACGCGTGGGGACAACATTGGTTGTGAGCCTTGCAACTGGCGGAGAATAGGTTGTTCAAAAGTCGCAGATGAGCGAAGAGAACGCACAATGAGAGCTCTCAAAATCGACCGTACCACGTTTGAACAGCTCCTCCGTTGGTACAATGAGTTGAAGGAGAAGGAGTCAGGCGTCAGAGAAGCTCAACCAAAGAAACGGGGGGAAAAACCAACTGCGAAACTTGAAGCTAATTTGGACGAAAAACTGACAGCCAAGATCTCGGTGAAAAAGGTGAGGGCTTCCGCTGAGCACGTCCTGCTACTATTGAATCATGGTTACATAGCCTCATATCTCTTTTTCTGGTTCGAGTTCAAGTTCAGGTTCTTCAAGGTTAAGTTCACCGGCATGCCCGGAATCAAAGGCATCCACTAAACCTGCTGCTGCCGCTACCCCAAAAAGCGCACTCATTGGGCGGCCGAGCAGTTTAAAAACGAAACCTGCGAGCACGGCGAGTGTCCAAGACCCTACGAGTGGTACGAATCCGGCACCTGTTAAGACTGGTACATCCATCTCAAACTCCAAGACGGTCCGCTTCTGGAAAAAGGGCAAAGAGATCCCTAGCACGAAAAAAGACAGTCAAGACGACTTGGGAACGAAAGATGAAGAAGACCCGTTTGAGTTACTTGTGGATAAACTAGATGAGAAGGGCAGAGCTTCGGAACAAAAACGAAAAGTTGATGCACATAAACCAAACGGTGAGCAACCCATCTACTTACCTACTATAATGCTCCCTCGGTCCTCAACCCAAGGATTTTTGCAGTAGCCCCGAACTACGACCAATCCAGCTCTGGCAACACTATGCCTATACCTTCCATGTCTACAGCATCACAGCAGGGGAGTTTTGTCGAGCTTCATTGGCTTAAAAGAAAATTGGAAAAGAGCATGCAGAGCTTGAAAAGTGGCACAACGTTATGGATGGACCTGAACGAGGTTGCAGAAAGGCTGGGCGATCTGGCAACGTCACAAATGGACAGCCTAATCGCTAACTCCCGTGTTTCAGCTTCAGTCATTCCAACCACTGACAGCCTGAGTACTAGCAGCAGAGTTGAGATTCAAAAACGGCTGCGTGAGGATGGAGAACAAGAAACAGATGAACGCAACAAAAAGCGAGTTAGAATGATGAATTCGAGCAACCCGAAGAAGTCTACCACTGGTGAAGATACTAAGCCAAAGGCAGGGAGAATGAATGGCAAAGGCTGAGTGTTCGTACAACGTACAGCTTTCAGTAACAGCGTCCTGCTACTCGCCAGTCAATTTTTGTAGAACATCTTGATTTTGAGAAATTGATGTGGATTGCCGCTTTTGGCGAGTTGGACTTGGTAAAAGCGTGCCGGCTCCATACCGTGGGAAACGAAGGTTCGCTACGTAATTTCGCCGTTTCGCAACTGCCGACGGACCGGTTGCCGGAACCTGGATTGGATTTGGTTGTGCATGCCATCGTGCAAGTGGACTGGGAGAAATGTTGTGGTCTCCGCCCTGGCACTTTCACCCATGTCTCTGGTATTTTATCGGATCAGAACTCCCCTAGTGAGCCATGAATGGAGAGTCGACAGGGACTCTGACGCTTTGATCTTGACATGATAAATACTATGTATTGATGAATTTGATGATTATTGAATCAGAAATAGAACTGAATGTTCTAGGAAATCCACTTCCAATTTAAGGGTAGGTTTGCTGTTGAGTATACACAAGCATGCTTCACAGTCGCCAGCGTCAATTGCAAGTTCTCTTCCTTCCCGCCCCCATGAATCACAGCACGAAGTTTCGGTACCCAGAACCAGACATGGAGGTCGAAGAGACCGACTATCAGCCAAGTGATAGCACCGAGAACTCTCGAGCTGTCGCACCTCTTCTGTCTTCAAAATTGAAAGCAAGATTTGCGAAGATACACGACGAACGGGGCAGTCTGAGCGAACGACGTTTCTGGTTAAAGAACAACCTTCACACAGTGAGCAGTGTCTCCGATGTCACGATATCAGAAATTTCTCAAAATCGATCGCGGATATATTTGTGGTGGTGCAGAAGTGCAGCTCTTGCGAAGAAAGAGGACTGAAGTGTTCCCCACACCCGGAGAACATACGATGCGAGGCTTGCAACAGACGTAAGAATGGGTGCTCAAGGGTCGCAGATGAACGCAGAGACAGAACAATGAGGATTCTCAGGATTGACCGGAGAACATACGAAGCGTTATCAACCTGGTATGACAAGAACAAGAACTGGTACAAAGGGGAACAAGTTGGTCAGAGTAAGACCGCCAGTCTTGATGACAAGCCAATCAACTTACCCTCGGTGAAGAAAGTGAGTATGCTGCACCCGAGCAGGTCGAACCTCGCCTTGAATCGTTGCGTAACAGCCGAGGTTTTCCGAGACAACACAACGGCCCCAGTTGAAAACACCTACCCAGCCTGTTTTCAGAGGGGCTTATATGCATGCAACTTCATGTGGTTCAAAAACAACGTCAAATGCGGGAGTCAGAGCCCCGATAGCAAGTAATTCGAACTCAGGCAGTAGATCGTGAGTCCGATATCCTCTTATTGACAGCTGAAAGGAGCAGACCGACCTCCATTCATTGCTCCAGAACGGTTCAGACTTTGGCAAGAAGCACAGTACCAGTGCTTGAAACACCTCATGCTAGTAAAGCCAAAGCTGCACCAGTGCCAAGCTCATCGAAGACTGTACGATTTGTAGAAGATGCAAGAAGTGAACGGGCCAGGGAAAAAACCAGATCGTATTCCGAGGACTGGGAGAGTGAAGGGAGTCAAGAGGACGACTACGAACGCAAGGTCAAAGTTAAAGCCAGTGTTCCACCTCGAGACCGTTGCCAGACTTCAGATCGGGCGGAAAAGCCTGGTTCATTCCGTAAAATCGAGAAGACTTCGGGTCCAGACAAAGTTCGCAACAGTTCGTACGTTGAAACATCCGAGGAAGAGCATGAACGCCAGCCTTCACGCCGTCGCGAACCGATTCGAGCAGTGCAGCGTGTCGTCGAGCGTGGTAGCTCATTCAATGATGAAGAAGTTGAAGACACGGATGAGGAAGGTAGAGTTTCCGGTCAAAAGCAAAAGCAAAAAGGTGAGCGTCACCTACTGTTGATGGGTTGGTTATCAATCTGACTGGCTCACATCATTCAGGTCTGAACAACTCCAAGGCGACCCTACCCATCGCACCAGCTAAACCCTCCGCGGAGACTATTGTCGAGCTTGTTATGCTCAAACGCAAAGTCGAGCTAAGCATGGGGGATGTGGATCGTGGTACAGGTTTATGGTCCAATCTGAACGAGATAAGGGAGAGGTTGGGTACAATTGCGACATCGCAGATCGATGAGATGATCACCCACTCCGAGTCTAGCACTTCCGTTCCAGGCGTCGTCACTAGTAACAAAACGGTCGGTGAGGCTCGGCGAAGGCGGCGTGAGGAGGAAGGACAGGAGGAAGGATCTAGCATGAAGCGAATCAAAACATCGAGCTCAAGAGACCCGGACCAGACTGTTGAGGTGAAGCAGAGGCAGAAACATTGAGGTAGCGCGAATTTTTGGGAAATAATTGTTTATCCGCAATTGGCTGTTTTTGTACAATGAAATTAATTTGTGAACATCTTGACGATGGTTGAGTTGAAACTGGGCTCGGCTTCACTGGCACCATTTCACGGCGAATGCCCCTCAGGCGACTGAAGGTAGTATGGTTACGTAATCCCTCGCGGTCTTCATGAATTTCCCCCAAATACCTGTAAATTGCTTTTGCAAGGCAATGGCATTATTCGAGACTGCAGCGGCTTCACTCAAATCGAGTCCTTCAATCGTACATCTCCAGTCCTCACACTCACAAAATTTGGAGACATGCATTCCAATTCCAATACCATCGACTTCTCTTCGACCTCATTAGCTTCGTGTTACGCTGGGTTCTATGCCAAGGTCCTGGACAACGTATTCACTGCTGCAGAGTGTGCGGAGCTCATCCAATTGGCGGCATCTCAGCCTGGTGGTTGGAAACCAGCTGGCCTCAGCGCCAGAGAGGAGCAACAAACCGTCCATCGCAACTTCAGGAACAGTGAAAGAGTAATCGTCATCGACGAGGGAGTCTCGCAAAAAATTTACGAAAAATTGAAGCCGTTGGTGGAGGAGATTGCAATTATTGAGCCCAAAGGTCCTTTGGCGTGCATCACAGGAAAAGTGGGACGAAAACAGGGTCCGACTTGGGTGCTAGACAGGTGCATTTTCGTGTCCTCGTCAAGTGTTTTATCGTACTTCTCACTCGCTATTTTTCGTTTTCCCTACCTCCAGAGTCAATCCCAGACTCAGCTTTCTGCGATATGGACCGGGTCATTATTTTAAGCCCCACTGTGATGGACTAAATGATCTCAGTGATGGAGCCTTGAAATCTTTTGTCACGCTGCACCTATATCTCACCGACGAGACTACCTCCCCTCAAGGTGACGACTTTTACGCATCCTCTGAAAAGGATACTGGGGGTCAATCTGATGCGGTATATGGTAGAGAAGTACGCTCAAATGAGATAGCCGAGACATCTCTGAGGGAAGGCGATTCGACCCGAGTGTTGAGTGGGGGTGCTACAAGATTTTGGTCGCCAGATAAAAAAGAGTTTTTGGACGTCGAACCGAAGATTGGACGGGTTTTGGTGTTTCAGCAGAGAATGTTGGTACACAGTGGAGAAGCGGTTAAGAGCGGCATGAAATATACCATGAGAAGCGATTTCATGTTTCGCCAACTCAAGCAATGAGCTCATGATATACTTCATTCCCACCAGTTACAGGCAAAGCAGCCGAAAATGAATTAATCCACTCTCGACGATATAACACGCCCCCCCTTCTTACTCCGATGAATAGGCTCAGTCTCTCACACTGACCGCTTGTGGTCATGGATAATGTCACTGATAAGAGCAGGACCCGGCATGAGACCCGGATCTGAGCATAGATTCTGGAGGTTATAATCAAGCCCTTCAATTGAGCGAACTGTTGCTCTTACCTCACCATCCTACCGACTTGGAGGATGTCGAATAGCGAATCTACAAATTTCCCCTCCGCCCACGCAGCTCAAGGGGAGAAGCCCCAGGAAGTGCTTTCTGATGCGTCGGCGGTCGATATCAAGGCTTTATTTGCAGAAGAAAAACCTGGATGGACTGGGTAAGTGTTTGAACACCTCGGACTTATAATTCTTCGTTCAACTCTGAATCTTAGCTACGTTGAGTGGGAGAAGTATCCAGAAAAGAAGGAAAAGGCAAGGAACATCCTCCTCACCAAGAAGTTTACTCCCATCCCTGGTAAATAATTGCTTTAATTTAATGGAGAATACTCACTTATATCTCATTGGTAGAGTTCCAGCTTGTGCCTCTCCCCAACACCAATCCGATTTTGATTGGTCATCGCTGGAAGGAGTATCACGAGGTTTTGGGGCTGAAGAGCATTGTTGACTTCAGCTGGGAAACTGTGCAGAAGGAGAAGCCCGATCTGATCCATCTCCTTGATTTCCCTTACAACGGAGAAACCACGCGACCCCAGCTTCTCGAGGGCAAGATCACCTCGAATAAGTATCATTTGTGTGTATCATTTCGCTCTCTATATCTTCGTCTAATTTCAATCCGGTTCTCAGCATCCGCAACCATGGAGGCGTCCCCAACATTCAGGAAGACGAATTCGAGCTCGAAATTGGAGGTCTCGTCAACAAACCCGTCAAGATATCTATGAAGGATCTCAAAGATCCGGCCAAATTCCCGTCGGCGTTTTCCTTGCTTCGTCGTGAAGCTCAGGCTAACAGATAGGACAGGCAAATCGAAATGACGGTTACCTTGCAATGTAGTGGAACGGTAAGTTTTCCCATTCTTACCAATCTTTTCCCGACGGAACTAATATTAGTATCTTTGTAGCGTCGAATAGAACAAATTCAACAGTATCCTGGTGAAGGTGATGAATTAATCAATGCACCATGGGGTAAGCCGTTTTCCCACTATTAATATACGTGTATCTCTGAACGCCACCTCCACAGGTGAAGGAGCTATGTGAGAACTTCTATATCGCAGGAAGCACTTTTTGCTGAGTGATGCGACGACCAGCGGTACGGCCGTCTATAAGGGTGTGCCTCTCAAGAAGGTTCTCAAGCTTGCCTGCGGCGGAATACTTCCGGAGTGCGAACATCTGGAGTTCATCGGTGCAGATACCTACTTCAAGTGATCGCTCTTCTTTTGTGGTTTTTCTCAGCGGGCTCAATAGTTACTTCAGGAAAAACCATGTATTCAACTACGCGGTGTCTGTTCCTTATCGCAAAGTACGGCAGCACGGGGGCGAAGAAGTTCTGCTCGCATATGAAATGAATGGAGAACTACTTCCCAAGATTCACGGGTTCCCGTTACGAATGGTCGTTACAGGATACATCGGGGCTAGAAGCTGCAAATGGGTATATCGTATCAATGCGTTGGCAGAACCGAGTTTGGGGCCAGTTCAGAGTCAGGAGTACTTGTACTTCACTTCTCAGGTGGGTGGGAAACACTCTGGAAGTTGGAAACGCACTGACTGATATTCGATACTCCTTTGATTGTAGGTGGGAAAACAGAATGCGAAGTACTCGAATGGGTTCTCGATTCAACAAATGCCTGTCTCGTAAGTTGATCCAACATCCTTTTCTTCGTCGATTATTCAGCTCTGACATGGTTCAAAGGAGCGCCATCTTAACCCCCGTGGACAAACAGGTTATCGTACACAACGGTACTATCAATTTGAAGGGCTGGGCGTATAGCGGAGGCGGAAATTGGGTCGAGCGTGTTGAAGTATCACCTGATGGGTACGTACGCGCCATATCGCGACGCTGGCGTTCTAATTGACCTCATGCAGTGGTCATGTTTGGTACGCCGTCGATCCGGACAATATGACAGAGAAAGTAAGCACGTTTTTATCGTGTTCCTCTCCGTTATTAAGAAATAATTTGTTTCGTCAAGCACTATCATGCCTGGCGTCTGTGGTCAATCGATCTCCCTGTCGACGCCGAAGGCTGGTTAGAGTTATGCGTTCGAACTTGGGACTCCTCGAATAATACCGAACCTACCTTCGTCCGTTCCGCTTGGAAGTACGTTTACCTCTTTTATTGCTTGAGTTTCTTTTCGAGAACTGGGGCGTTTACCTTATCCGCAGCTGGGATCTCCACGTAACTTCTTCCTGTCACCGAATCAAGGTTTACTCGGTCAACAAATCCCGTCCGGCAACTGTTCAGCGTCTTGAGCTGCTCAAGGAACATGGGGCGGACATCACTCCTATAACACTCCCATGCGAGTTTAGCTTGCAATCAGAGGATGAATATCTGGCGGAGTGTCGGAAACGGCCTAGAGAGCCCAAGAACTAGCCTGAGAGAAGTTTTCGAGTTCCTGTTCCTGAATAATATCATCTTGATCTTTGTAAGTGCAAGTGTTGTCCATAAGTGGGAAGAGAATCAATGTCCTTTTACCGATGTATTATAAAACAAATCATGTGCAATGTATTCTCTTTGTTTTGGTCCAAGTTCAAGTAGGTTCAACCTCCAATCAACCTCCGACTATCCTCCTCTGTAACGCGGACCTGCATGGACCCTTTCAGCTTCTCAGGCCCGAGGACCGTTATCAGGTCCCACGTGTGCTGACACATGCTGACGAATGCTGACTCATCGTCGGAAGACGACAGAAAATGGTATTCACTGCGCCAGTGACAGCTGTTTCCAAGACCTGAAAGACCTAAATCATTCCCCTCGAAGTTACCGACCGAATTGCGCAATTTAAACTCGGTATCACTCATTAATGCAGTTAAAATGGCGTCAATAACTCCCCGAGCGTCTGGCTTCTGGCAAGACCGGATGTCTTACTTCGATGACGATGACCCGGAAGAGCAGAGGTTGATGGGCGACGAGAATGACGACGAGAACGGCCTCAACGATGGAAGGACAAGGGTGTGTTCGTCGTTATTCCCAGCAACGATTATCTGACGACTTCTCCAGCTGGATAAAACCATTGATAGAATCGGAATGGGGAGTTACCAATGGACGTTACTTTCATTATGCGGGCTGGGTGTGTTCAGGTTTTGTCAGCCTTTCTGAAAATTAACATTCAATCAGGGTGGATGGCTGATAATGTATGTGCCAGGACCTGCGTCAGGACTATCCCACTCGTCGTCCTGACGATTCCATATAGATGTGGATCCAAACTGTTGCGATAATCCTTCCTCGCGTGCAGCAGCATTACTCTGGTGAGTGTGGCCAACCGGGGGCCTGGACTCGAGATTGTGGGAGGGCATAACTTATCCATCTCATTGCAGTGTCTGACAGCCTTATTGGTGTACTATCTTCCTCAATGTTCGCCGGGATGATGGTCGGTGCTGTGGGATGGGGAACGTGTACGTTGAAAATTAAAATTAAATCGATGTTTCCGCACTCAATTCGACCTGTCTTAACTCCAGGCTCTGATATGATTGGGCGCAGCGCAGCGTTCAACGCTACTCTGTTCTTTACCGCTGTATTCGGGATTGTTTCCACATTCACCACATCTTTCTTCGGGTTATGCGTAACCCTTTTCTTTTTGGGAAGCTCTGTCGGAGTATGACGTCCCTTCATCTTTGCTCTTTCACGGTTGCTAAAGTCTAGTTCAAAGGGCTCTATGCCGACTGATGGCACCCTTCTCCTAGAACACATGCCGAATGGCAAGAAGTATCTAGTCACGGCGCTTTCGGTGTTCTTCTCGTTCGGAGCAGTTTTGTCAGCTGTTGTCGCGTTGTTGGTGGTCCCCAAAAATACTTGCCCTCGTGAGGTGGACGATTGCGATGTTAACAGTCAGAATATGGGGTGGAAATATTTGTTGACAGCTCTCGGGATCATCGTAAGTCCCTCCTGGGCTTGGATTGTACCCTCTACTTACCGCTCTTCCCACTCGATGGCGCTTTTCCCATATACAGACACTAGTCATGTTCCTTGCCCGAATTGTGTTTTTCCGACTGCATGAATCGCCACGCTATCTGGTAGGCGCAGGGAGGCATCAAGAAGCATTGGAGTCCCTGCAAATGATATCACGGTTCAACGGTTCCGACTTGTCTTTAGCCTTGGAAGATGTTTATGATGGTCCACCGAAGCCTCAGTCACCTTCCAACAGCACGAAACCAGAGGGGACTCCCGAGATGAGCAGGAGCAACACTAGTGGATCAGGGGAATCGGGGGGGTCGGATGGCGTCGCCAATTATTCGTCCGTATCAGCGACTCGTACTTCTCTTGGGAGTCATACGTTTCAGACCCCGACAGTGACGCCGTCGGTGGAACACCACGAGCCAGCATTCGCTACGGCGGAGCAAACGGCGTCTGATAACGTCGATAGTACGAAAGATTCACCTACAACTCCGACACCCAGGCCTAGGCCTCGATTGCAACAACAACAACGCCGGTTGAGTCGCCGGGCGTCTTCAGTTTACGAGAAAAAGATGTGTTCGGCTCTGCCTCGGTGGCTGAGGAGACCATTATGGGCATGGTGGGATAGGGTAATGATGGTGCTTGCGCCAGAGTGGCTGCGGACGACGATTTTGGTTTGGAGTGTTTGGTTTTCAATGTCATTGGGTACGTTGTCTTGTTTCGTTTGTGTGTTCGTGTGTGTTGAGGGGTTGACTTGTCAGCGTATACAATGTTCAACGTTTACCTCCCTAAACTTCTGGAAACCCCTTCAGCTTCCGCGGTGGGGACACGGGATGAGCAAACGGCCGCGCCTATGAAGAGTGTGGAAGAGAGTTTGTGGGATGTTGTTATATTTACTATCGGCGGATGTCCTGGGGCTATCGTAAGTTTTCGCCTCCACCTCTTTCCGAGTACAAACGTTTGAATCCGAAACTCGTGTTCCGTTATCATAGCTGGGAGCGTACATGACGGAATCCTCTTTGGGCCGTCGATGGTCCTTGGCTGGTACCACATTTCTGACGGCTTTCTTCTGTGTGGTCTTCATCGAAGTCCAGGCGAGTTGGGCAGTAAGGGCCAGTAGTGTTGGGATCAGCTTGAGCGCTACGGCAATGTACTCGGTGCTGTATGGATGGACACCGGACATATTTGGGACCGAAGGTTTGTCACAGTTGGTCTCGATCAGTCCGGTTTTACTTATCGTGCTCCTCTTTCAGTCCGCGGAACAGCGTGTGGTATTGCTTCCGCCCTTTCACGAATGTTCGTTTTTTTCTCTGACTGGTAAAATTGCGTAGTACTGAAACGTGCTGCGAACAGAGGCGGAATGATCGCACCAATACTGGGTGGAATCTTGCTGGTAATGAGCCGATCGATACCCGTGTACACGAGCGTGGTTGTGTACATTCTTTCGGGATTGGGGGTCCTCATGTTGAAAGAGAATGCTGGAAACTTTAGTAAAGGACAGACAGGTGTCGTGCATTAGGTGAAGGGACACGTCGATCTGTCAACTTGGATTGACTTGTACATTATAATCTAGATGTTGGGTAGCATGCGACAAAAACGACGGTATCGTCTAGGGTGTTATTGTACTGCTGCTGTCGATGTTAGAGTATGTTTCAAAGTCCGTGATAGACGGCTCAATACATAAACACGTTGATCATGACAGCCACGGTGTAGGTGCGCTGCTTCGCGTCGGTATTCTCTATGTTTTTGACACAGCCATTCATTCTGGTCAAATGGCTGATTTATATCCAATGTTCAAAAATAAAACAGAGGGGTACACCTAAAAATAGTTTTCCATCGTCGTGCGTAATTGGGTGGCTGTCGCCCGGTTGAAATGGCCGCAGTTTGGAGGCTAAATTTATATGCTGCCACTGATCAAATAATCCGTATAAAAACGACGAGACAAGCTTACTCTACATTTCCATCACCTCCCTTCATAATGTCCGACATCCCCCAGCCCGCTAAAACAGTAACCGTCACAGCTCAGCCTCAGGCTGGGATAGAAATGAGTTGAGCAAAGAATCTTTCTGACAACATGGTTCAAGGGGTCTTTACCTTGCCGCCTTTTCAGATGTCTCTGGTCAACAAGCGAAAGTGAACGGTGGCCAACAATGCGAGGAGAGAAATCGTAGAGTTTCTCGTCTTCGTGGAGGGGGAGCTGGCAAGGTACAGTTTTGTGGTCTTTATTGCGTTCTAGAGCTCACTGTTGTTTATTTGTTGATAGGACTGTTTCTTGGGTTTGATAGGATGCTTCCTTTGTTTCGGTACGTGTAACTATCTCGTTGCGTTACACAACATTTCACTGATCATTGCGCCATTAGAATGTTGCGAAGTGCGCTCTCCTTTCCTTTCTCTCTAGACTGAGCTAACAAACTCCTTAGGAATGCTGCGATTGCATTGGTGATATAATATGTGAGTCATTTACCAAGTACCCGGTTTATCTGCTCTGAAGAGGAGGTCTGCAGGCTGCCCGTGTGAGATGTGCTGTTAACAAGAGCCTCATGGCTACCGATCCGCAATCGTACTATACTCCATTTCCGCACTATTTCTGGCCCTGGTGTTCCATTTTTGACTTGACGGTCCCTTAGAGTCGTGATAGTCGGAAAAAGAGGAGTCCTTTTAGCTTCGGTCATTGCCGAATGTAATCTGCTTTGTGATTTGTTACGAAGGCGTGGTTTTGGCTATACGAAGTCCCGGTTGATTTCACACATATATAGTAGCTTTCGCCTCGGTCATTTCCGAAAATTAAGATTTTCCTCCCACTGTAATTATAAATTCTGAATCCATGTGGGTCAACTAGACTGATCTATCAACTAAGAAGGCTCAGCCACAAACCAAAGCCGATCTTGTTATGTAAAAAACTCGAGAATTCATTCTCATACTGGTGAGTAACTCTACAGGCAGAGATGGAGAAGATGGTTTCGAAATTCCAGAGACGAGGGATAAATCCACGTTGTCAGCTCCCCCAATGACCCACCGAAGACTCCGTGTGAATATGGAGGTCAGATCGTGGCAGGATCTTCGAAGAAACAATTCCCTCAAAAGGGGACGTACGGTTGTACGATCCCACTCCAGGCGGACTTTCGCTGTACTGTTGTGTGCTTTTAGGAACAAAGATTACGACGAGAACCACTTCTTACTCTGTTCTCGAGGTCTGATGAATACGGTCCGACGACGAGGGACGTGCTTCGTCTCTTATTTACTACGTGCAGCTATTCTCCTTGATTTCCCAGGGCGCTTCGTCCCACCAGTTCTGCCACCCTTACCACCAGGCTTTCCACCTCTACCGCTTTTAACGACTTTCCGGTGACCGCCCGTATCAAAGTTGTCTGTTGATTCTTTGGTGTTTTGTTTGGATCTTCTCCCTTGCCCGCCGAACCCGAACTTCCTATCCCGAGCATGACGAGATATTTTCTTCCCACCCGCGGATCCTGGCCGAGATCGTTTGACAGGTCGGTCGGCGATAGCATCCTCTACTGCGACATCAAAGTCTTCTTCTTCTCCTCCGCCATTATCAAGGACGTCTTTCCGTTCTGGAGCGGCCGAGATTCAGTTAATGAATGCGACAGGTGAAACGGTGCTTACTCCGTTTCAAGCCCTTCAACCTTTCTTCCATATCCTTCTTGTTTTTCTCCCTCTCTTTGAGCTTCTCAATCTGCACCTGCTTCCCAAACTTCTTTCCCTCTCGTTCCCTCCGCTTCTCCTCGCTCTTCTTGATACTTGCAGACTCGTCTAAAAGCCTCTGTCGGATTCGTTCCATGTGCGCGTCGGATTTGACCATTTCTGCAAAGTAGTCGGATGGACGCGTGAAAGGAAAGTTGTGTTTTGAGGCGAGCTTTTTGGCTTCGTTGGCTCCGTGTAAGGCTTGTTTGTAGCTGAAGAAAAAAGCAAAAATTGTAAGACCAAGCGTAAGACCGAGGAGCAGAGTAACTGACAAGGCTAGCTCTCGGTTGAGATCGTCATTAACGTCCACTTCAATCTTTTGAGGATATGATAGGACAAGGGTTTCTGTCCAAGATAGTGAAGGGTCAAGCTGAATGGTCTCTCGTATTCGCAATAGAGCGATCTGAAATGCCCCAATGAATTGAGTTTACAACGGTGAATCAAAGATAAAATTCACCTCATTGTCCACTTCAAGCTTCTGTTGAGGAACCACATCGGGTTCGAGCTCCACGTCTTCGTCGTCGACAGCAACAAGTTCTTCGTCTTCATTGCCTGTTTCTTCATCGTCGTTCTCATCACTGAGTTCTCCGACGTTTTCCTCTTCTTCCTCTTCTTCGTCATCTCCTTCATCCTCTTCTTCGCTTCCATCTCCACCTTCGCCTAACATTGCCTGGTCAAACTCATTGAGACCGTCCTCTCCTAGGGCTTTCATTAGCTTTTCCATTCCTTCTTCATCGACCCCTCCGTTTTCCGAGTCATCGTCACTGTCGTTAAGCTCTTCCTCTTCATCTTCATCGCGCTGAGCTGGTGGTATGGCTTCAGCAGGCTTGACTGGAGACTTGTTTTTTGTTTTACCCTCGACTTTTTCCGCGCTTTTTTTTTTCTTTTCCGCGGTGACTTTGGTCGATTTTAGGGAGGGCATAGAGTTGGTAGGAAATTTTTCGATGCGACTGTCGGCAAGAGTAATGTAGCTTACATAAGTTACGGTGGTCTGCTCCGAACCACCATTGGACGATCAGTTATCTCGACCCAATGGACGTCATCCTGGCTGTAGAAGCGTGTAGCTGGAGTGCAAATTAGCTACATATAGGTGTTGAAGCTGGACTCTTGGATTGTAATGTGTTTTCAATTCATTTTTGAGGAGTCGGTTCTGACAATAATGTGGCTCCAGCATTGACTTCGTTTCGCATCATTGGAATGAAGCAAACCAATTTTGTTCAGGATTGACATCACCTACGGCGGATGCATATGACGTCTGGGAGGAATACCCATCGATTTTTTCATGATTTTGGTCTCGCCTCGACTGCTGCTTTAGCTGGGAAGTTTGACCTTGTCGAAAGTCAGTCTTGGGCCCAGCACGCAGGACGAGATGTTCACCTCCCTTGGTGAGACAGCTCGCCGACACAAATTGTCTCGATGGGGTTGGCTAGAGCGGGGGACGTCATTTTACCACCTCGAATGACGCAGTTACTCGTTGACCTTGCGTGTTTCGCCTGTATGAGAACTCTCGTTTCTGAAAATAACTGGATGGATGCCGTGATACGGTCTTTACCAGAGAAAACGCGTCGAAAAGATCATTCTATCCGACTCAACATTCTCCCGCCCTAGAACCAGGACTATCCTGGTGACATGTCTTCTTCGACGACATTAGCCTCATAAGCTTCTAGCGTCAGCTTTGGAAGGGTATCGGCTCGCCAAGGTCTGAAAACACGTCGCTCCGCAATGCTCTACAGTGCTCACAGCACCACAAATCCTTCGGGTATAGTTATCTGGAAAAACACCCGACATCTCTTCGCGGATTGGCTGACAATGGCTCCAGGATCCACTGTTTTCCACTCAATACAGTTATGCATGGTTTATTCTATCAATGTCTTTATTCCTACTCAAAATGGTCATATTCTTTCCTTTTTTTCTCACTTGGAACGCAACCGTTCGTACCTTGTACAATTCTAGGGCCCTTGACGTTTGTTATTCCTCTCAGATATAAATAAGCTTCCCTTCCGTTTCAAACCTTCAGATACTTTGTTCTTCTCCGCCTTTCACAAGATCCCCAAACCTCTACAGAATAATGGCTGATACCTGCCAGAATCAATCCTCCACACCACAAATACCAGTTCAAGACTACAGGGAACGCATCAGCGAGGACCCGTTGATTACACCTGCCGTTCCACGAGTTAAAAGTAAGTGGCTATTCATCTTTCAAGTTTTACTTTATCTTGACGCACTGAACCTTCAATATGAAGCTGCGAACCCATCGTCCCCTCCCAGCAATGTCAGCTCAGTTATCAGCACCACATCCTCTCGCTCAGCTACCAGCAACCTTTCTGTTAATAGTGGTTGGAAGAGCGGTGTCAGCCTGGACGACAACACCTCCGCCAACGCCTACGGTGACACCACTGGCACCAAAGGTTTTGGGACCGGGAACCAATACGAAGACGGAAATCGTGTCAACTCCATCCCTGGTGCTTATGGTGCAAGTGTGGGCATGAAGGGACTCGGGACTGGGAATGACTATGAACGGTCCCCCCGAAGTAGTCTTAGTCTTAGTCCTCGGGCCAGTCCCGCTTCCAGCGCTAGCAGTTTGCGTAGTCGTGCCAGTCGTCATTTGGATATGCCGACGGGTGACCGTCTTACCGAACCCGAACCCGGTGCAGAAGATGAGTCGGATAAGAAATGGAACAAGCTTGGGAATAAACTACTCGGTGAGGACGTTTCGTTCCTTCTCGATTTTTTTTTCTCTCTCTCTTGACAAAATACGAATATAGGTGCGGCGCAAGTTGTTGCAGGGAAAGTGGCGAATAATGCTAAGCTTGTTGAGAAGGGTCATGAAAGACAGGTCTGTTTTATGAGCTCTTCTAGCATCGGGTGTAAAACGACGGCATTGACTAGCTTCATTTTACATGTAGATGATCCCTGCCTGATGTAGCGGGTTGATTACAGCAGGCTAAGTATGTGTGTGCTACTAAACGGACTGTTTTTCTTTCTCCCATACTCGATAATCCCGAGGACATTTGATGGTCGATTGATCTCGATTTTACATCCTACATATGCTACTGTATAAGTAATCAATGGCTATGAGTTCACCTTAATCTATTTATTGAGAACATCAAGTTCCGGATTGTGAAAAAAAAAAAAAAAAAAAAAAAAAAAAAAAAATTGAGGTAAATTTTCTCGTAGATGCCAAAAAACTCGGTTCTTGCGGAAGCATGGCGTGAGTAGACTTGAGAATTCTTCCACGCAAGTTAGTTTGCCGGTTGCGGCGCAATCATGACATCTTCTCTTCCTGTCTTCCTCCCCAAGGCCGATTTTTTCAACAACACATGATCCCCGGGCCCTCATCGTCATTCGGGATGCGGCTATTGAAAAAAGCGGAGAATGCTATTGGTTTGTTATCCTCTTTCACCCCCCACCTAGCAACTGAGACAATCTGGAAATGACGGACTGGGAGCCCAAGCGAACGGTAGAGGAATGTACGTAGGCTGATATTTTGGACAACTTATATGTAACTGACGTCCAGGTCTCACAGGTGACAGAATCATCTGTGCCCCAGGAAATCCCCACGAACTAGAGAGACGAGTATGAAGCTTTTTTCCCCCGCATACCATGCTTCAAAGTGTCATTTTTTCCCCCCGGATAGGTGATTGACGGTCGTGTTCAACGCGTTTACAAGAACTGTTGGATTTCTTTGCGGGAATTTTGGCTATGGGCTTGCAATGAGCACAAGGAGAACACGTTTGTTGTGTATGAATCGCGGCGTTATAGCTATGCAGAAACTCTTGCTCGAGCTGCGAAGGTTGCTCATATATTTCGGACCGTGTACGGTATTGAGAAAGGTTCGCTATCATTGTTTTTCCCGCTGCTGTCGTCCTGACTTTTTTTTTTTTTGTATAGGCGATCGTGTTTCGATTTGTAGCCGTAACTATCCAGAGTATATGGTCGCGTTTTGGGCTTGCCGTGAGTTGTTAATTTGTGAAAGGAAACGTAGTTTTCTTTTTTCAATTTAGATTTACATTATATGCAGATTTAATTGGGGCGGTCTCTGTTCTTCTCAACGCGTGCGTGTTTTTGTTTTTTTGTTCCTGTGCTTAGCTCTGATCATCTCGAAAAGTTGGTTACCTCAAGACGGTCTTGTATTTTGTATCGCGCGCACCCAAACCAAGTTGTTGATTCTAGATCCCGAACGAGCCGATGTACTAGCTTCTGCGGTCAAAGACCTGTTCAAAAATGGAACAAAGGCGATCCTCGTACTCGAAAGCGGAAAGAAAACTTGGTCGAACATGTCAAACTGGGACGAAACCCTGGAATGGCACAAATCTGACGGGAGTGGAATCCTTCGAGAAGATGTCAAAATCTTGCCGGAAGATAATGCAACGATATTCTTTACGTCAGGAACAACAGGTCGCCCGAGTGAGTAAATGCATATGTTCAAGGTCGTTTATCTGATTCTGATCCACATTTCATCAGAGGGTGTCTTGAGCACTCAGCGACAGTTTCTCACGAACATTCTGAATGTAAGTCGATAGGCTGAGCGTTGTTGATTTAGCGTAACCGCTTGTTCAAAGGTTGGTATTGCCCCTATGAGAGATACGTTACGACGAGGCGAAGACATTGTGCCTCCCGAACCAGGACCGCAGAAAGGCATTTTGATCTCTGTTCCACTCTTCCGTACGCGTCAAATCTTTCACATACCCAGTCAATCCCTGATTGATGCCCAACTGCAGATGTCACCGGCCTGTCAAGTCACTCTGTACGAGTGGCTCTATCCTATACCTGGAGTTGACGCTTACGATTTGTAGATGCTCGCAGCCTTCGTCGGGTACAAAATTGTCTTGATGCGCAGATGGAGCGCAAGAGAAGGTATTTGTATTGTTCCTATCTCCCCTTGAGTATGGTTCTGAATAGCACCGGAATTTTTTTTTTAGCGATCAGGTAAATAGCAAATGTACACTGACATCCTGGGATTTCTCACGAACTCTTGGACAGGCTCATTAATGCTGAAAACGTTGTATCTGCTGGAGGGTGGGTTTTCTCTCCGTTTTACTACTCTTTGTCAATATAAATCATTTGTCTTTCGCAGAGTACCATCGATGGTAGCTGACCTACTTGAAATCGGAGGATTTTCGGTGGAAGCTCTCTCATTTGGCGGAGCGCCTGCTTCCAAGATGCTTCCTAGCGCCATACGGGCGAAGTTTCCTGAAGCTAGGGCGTCCGTGTGATCTCACGATGTTTTTTTGTTTTCGGACAATGCCACTGATCACGATTCCAACAGGGGACAGGGTTATGGTGCTACCGAAACCAATTCCATTGCCGTATCACTGGGTGAGGATCTTCGCGTGCCTACTACTCGGCAACTAATTTCTCATCTTCCGATTGCGATTTGCAGCTGGAGAAGATCAGGTGCTGAGGCCTATGAGTTGGTTCGTAATGTGGTTCTTGAAGTTTACTTTTTACTTGATGTTTTATGTTCAGCGGGTTGCCCACTCCGGTCAATGACCTCTTGATAGTGGATCCTCAGTCTGCAGTCGCGGTTCCTGCGGGCCAGGTTGGCGAAGTATGGATAAGAGGGCCGAACGTGATGCAAGAATATTGGGGCGATCCAGGTGCGTTTGGTTTACGTTTGGTTTGGTTTGGAATTTACTCACAAATCGGCGTATAGAGGCTACGAACAAGGTCTTTATGTTCCATTATTGTTTGTCTTTTTCTTCTCATGACTTTAATTTCCAGGCAATCACGAAAGATGGTTGGTTCCGAACGGGTGATCTGGGCTATCTCGATGAGGAAGGTTTCCTGTTTATCAAGGATAGGTTGAAGGATATCATCATTCGTGGCGGGGAAAATATTGTGCGTTTTGGCTTTTTTTTGGTATTGATTTGTATCCTTACTCATTGCTCGACTGGGGTAGGATTCTGTATCGGTTGAGAACGCACTTTACGAGGAACCGGGTGTTCTGGAAGCTGCGGCTATCGGCGTTCCTGATCCACGACTTGGTGAACTAGTTGCTGCAGTCGTTACGATAAAACCAAACTATGAGGGAAAGGTCACGGAAAAGTCGTTGATTGAGCTTACACGTGGAAAGTAAGTGAATCAACTAACCCAGTTCAAAGTCGGAAGCTAATGGTTTAATGGGGCATCATGAAGGCTTCCAAGATTCGCAGTTCCTGCGATGGTCATTGTGCAGACGACCGAAATGGGTAAGACGCATTGATCTTTCACCTTTTTTTTGCTGATTCGGATGTAATCCTTTACAAGAACATACCCCGAGTGGCAAGATTGTGAAGGGGACACTCCGAACTTTGGCTCGTGAGGAATGGGAGAGACGAAAAGCAGGGACTACGAAAAGCAAACTTTGAAGTGTGTGTAGGGGGGTGATTGTAGTATTTGTATATCTCACACCGACCTCTTTAATTCTACGTTCCAAGGGAGATTGGACGGGTTTTTTCGAATCAGGCCAAAGCAATTGATAAGATAATGTTGATATTCCCACGATTACGCGCCGAGGTCCCACTGAATTGCTTCCTGACTGTGGAGAGTTCTTTTCCATGCGGTTCATTCAGTCGCGCTTTCGCATGTATCTTGCCTCACAAGCAGAATTACGTTGAAGACGTTCACCGCAAACTTATGATCCTACCATCTGTTCCACTTCGAATTGCGGTGGTGCAGTTCTCTCCTAAGGTATGTCACAACTCGTGAACTCCTTTTCAAGCTAGGAGTTGAAGGTTTCTCCGTTTTTAGATAGGACAGATCCAAGCCAACATCAAGAAGGCTAGAGAGCTTTGCAGAAAGTAGGCTTCGTTTGCCGTTCACTTGAAACTCTGAGGGAAAGGGGATACGAATATGCAGGATTGAACCGCGCTCAGTCGATCTCGTATGTTTCCCAGAGATGGCATTTTCTGGTAAGATCAGTACCCATGTCAGTGTGTCTTACAAACTCATCTCATTCCAACAGGTTATGTGTTCGAGAACGCGAAAGCAATAAAACCCTACCTCGAACCCCGAAGAACTGGTCCGACTTCACAGTTCTGTTCTGAGCTTGCGAAATCTCTAGAATGTTATGTTATTGCGGGCTATCCGGAACGTCTCGAGGATGATGAGCTGGGAAGGAACGCAGACACGAAGGATACTAGTCAGAGCGGAAGTGGAGGTCCTGTAGGAGCCAACAGCGCCGTTTTATGTGGACCGGACGGTGAATGGGTAGGAGACTATCGCAAGACACATCTATTTCAAATTGACGAGAGTTGGGCGAAAGCAGGTTGCGTGTTTCTTCCTAGTCACGTTCTGACCATTAGTCCGATAACATGATATTTTTTTTTGTGCAGGGAGCGGTTTCAAAACATTCGATCTACCGTCTCCTCTTCGTCGTGTCAGTGTTGGAATATGTATGGATTTGAATGTTCACCCGCCTCATGAATGGACGAGCTTGGATGGTCCATATGAACTGGCAACTTATACACAATCACAAGATTCCAATGTCCTCATTCTTCTGAATTGTTGGCTAGACTCTGGAAAGCAGGAAGAGGAAGAATGCGATTGGTCCACTCTGAATTTCTGGGCTATGCGTCTTCGTCCCCTTTGGGCATCGAAATCGGATTCGGAAGGTGAAGACGCCCAGTCGACGGAATCGAATGGCGAAGGCAAGCAAACCGTCGTCATCGTGTGCAATAGGGTAGGAGAAGAGAATGGTAGGCGTTGCAATAGAGCCTTGTTGGGAATCGAAGGATCTGACATTGATAACAATTGTAGGAAAGACTTTTGCAGGTTCATCAGCGATTTTCAATATGCATAAGGGCTCTGGACGGCCTAAAATTCTTGACATGATGGGACGTAGGCAAGAGGAAGCACGAATATGGAGTGTTGTCGTATAAGTCGTAACGTTGATATGGTATGTAACTAAGTTAAGGTACTACTCGAGAAACATTCCATTCAAACTAATAGCATTCAGGGTTTTACTAGGATGTCGTCCATAAAATGATCGACGATATTTGCACTGGATTATGCTTGATTGATGGAGAGTATCGGTCAGCCCTAGTCCCTTAGCGATAAAATTATAGAAATCACTCACCAGATTTGGCGCAAGCGGCTTCCAGGAGGTTAGCTTGTCCTGGGGAGCCGCTCGTGTAACGAGAATTGAACTTCATGATCTTCTTCATCGTGTTATACGTATTCACGTCCAAAGCCAAAGGCTCCTTCAACACGACGAAGTTGATACCTTCCGCGCACGGGGGAGTCGTCAACGAGCCGCTGTAATGGAATTTGGGCTGTGACATCAGCGTCTCAGAGAGCTGCGTGAAGTCGAGGCTTCCGGTTTCTCCGATGGAGCCTGGTTCGGTGACGGTATTGATATTTGCGGAAACACTACGAAGAAGATCAGTCGTCGTTCCTTGGGAAAGGTCGTAAAGAATGGCGAGGACGACGAAAGAACCATCTGTAGATCAGCGATTAGTAAGTCAACGTTTGCATCCCTCTGGAGTCCAAGCCACATACCGGCCGATTGGTGAACCTAGGCATCGCGCGTGTCGAGATGAGAACACGTTATCCAGACAAGGAAAGGGATGACTCACCATGTGCATCTCCAATGGGTAGTGTTCACCATTGATACGGTGTTCACTGGGTGTATGGAAATGGAATTGTTTGAGGAAATAGTCTTTCCCCTGGAAGTTCGTGGTACCGTTCACGATGACCTCCAGAGTAGAACCCAAGTTTTCAAATACGGCTGACGGGACAGACGGGATTGAGACGGTAATGGGAGGAGAGTCGGGGATGGCAGAGTTCAGGACGATAGGGGACTGGGTGCGACCTGAGTTGCAGGCGGTATTGTTTGGAGACTTCACACCCCACAACAAGCCGTTTCCCTCGTCGTAGCCAAAAGTGCTGACTGCGACTTTCCCCCCGTTTACTTCCCGGCGAAGAAGAGAGGTTCCATGAAGGCAGCTGCAGTAAGCTGTGAGGACATTAGAAGTGGCGAGAAGAACAAGGGTGAAAGTGAGTCTGAACATCGGGGGCTGTTAACAAATAGTTATAAAGTGAGTACTGTCAATTAATGGTGAGTATTGGTGAATGAAAGTGAGTAGTAGCACTCACTTCAGCACGCCGCTAGAGAGGTAAAAACTGAGGAGGTAAGGGTATCATACATCGAATAAATACGGAAATGTAGATAAGGATGAAACTGACCTTGAGGTTTCCACCTGTGGTATTCCAAATTTCTTTGATTCCGTTCGACATTTCAGACGCGTTCCATACAGGTAAAGGCCTCAAACTCACGCCCAGACACGTCGTATGAAATGTTTTAGAGCCATCGGCCCCATCCGGAGAAAACAAATAGGCTGAATTTATCTGTCCAAAACGCAAGAGTCATCTAAATCTATGATCGAATTTGAGTGAGCCAAGCGTTGGCAGTTGTGACTGCTAGATTGCGCACGTTCTAAGTTCCACTGGCTTCAATGCTGGCTCTACTTCAACGCTGACCGCATCAGCAAAATGACGGCTTGTCCGGCTTTTTCCCCACTTATGATTTCATTTTCCTGATGCCGCTGTCCGTCGCGACAATCTCAAAACCCTGAGTGCTTCTCGCGTGTACTGAACTATGACTATCGTTCGTACAAAAGATGTGGATTTTTTGTTTTTCTTTTCTATTTTGCATGACTCAAAAAGAGAATACAGCACGGGAGTAGAACAGCAAATGGTTTCTGATAACTGGTCGGGTTGGAATATCACTCCATAAATTTTGTGGCTGGAAGCAAGTTTCTTGTGTCTGACTATGACGGGTTGCGAAAGTTTGCTCCGGGTAGTTACTTACCGGTAAGCTTGATCACGTGCCCTCCGAAATTCTCGAAAATTTCCTCAAGAACAGGTACCAATACTAGTAGAACTATGTCTGAATGTGCAGGCCTGAGGCATTTAGATCGGTCAATGACTTCACCTACCCTAAACAGTACTTAGTTTTCCTCCAGCCAGCCTCCCCAGGCTGACCTTCCTAATTTGGGCAATCACATGACCTCTGCAGGTAACCGACCTCGAGGTTACTTACCGGTGACTTACCTTGTAAGTTTGAAATTGGTAAGTAACCATAGGTTTCTGGCGCAGCTCTAATGACGGGGGATAGGCCTCTTCGAGGCGGAAAGCTGGCTGAACCGAAATAAACAAACCAACGATTACGGCCCGTTCCGGGGCGGGTTCCTTCTTTGTTCTTGTTGTGAATTGTCGGGAACGGATTCAAATTGTCCCCAGGGAAGCTAAACTACACGTTGATCGGCAGTCACCGGTTAACCCGGTCACCGTGTTTGGGCTTAAGCTTGAGGCCTGAGGCTTTTACCTGTATGGAACGTGTCTGAGACGTCGAACGGAATCAAAGAAATTCGGAATTACCATAGGTGGAAACCTCAAGGTCAGTTTCATCCTTATCTACATTTCCGTATTTATTCGATGTATGATACCCTTACCTCCTCAGTTTTTACCTCTCTAGCGGCGTGCTGAAGTGAGTACTACTACTCACTTTCATTCACCAATACTCACCATTAATTGACAGTACTCACTTTATAACTATTTGTTAACAGCCCCCGATGTTCAGACTCACATTCACCCTTGTTCTTCTCGCCACTTCTAATGTCCTCACAGCTTACTGCAGCTGCCTTCATGGAACCTCTCTTCTTCGCCGGGAAGTAAACGGGGGGAAAGTCGCAGTCAGCACTTTTGGCTACGACGAGGGAAACGGCTTGTTGTGGGGTGTGAAGTCTCCAAACAATACCGCCTGCAACTCAGGTCGCACCCAGTCCCCTATCGTCCTGAACTCTGCCATCCCCGACTCTCCTCCCATTACCGTCTCAATCCCGAATGTCCCGTCAGCCGTATTTGAAAACTTGGGTTCTACTCTGGAGGTCATCGTGAACGGTACCACGAACTTCCAGGGGAAAGACTATTTCCTCAAACAATTCCATTTCCATACACCCAGTGAACACCGTATCAATGGTGAACACTACCCATTGGAGATGCACATGGTGAGTCATCCCATTTCCTTGTCTGGATAACGTGTTCTCATCTCGACACGCGCGATGCCTAGGTTCACCAATCGGCCGGTATGTGGCTTCCAGAGAGATGCAAACGTTGACTTACTAATCGTTGGTCTGCAGATGGTTCTTTCGTCGTCCTCGCCATTCTTTACGACCTTTGCCAAGAAACGACGAATGATCTTCTTCGCTGTGTTTCCGCAAACATCGATACCGTCACCGAACCAGGCTCCATCGGAGAAACCGGAAGCCTCGACTTCACGCAGCTCTCTGAGACGCTAATGTCACAGCCCAAGTTCCATTACAGCGGTTCGTTGACAACTCCCCCGTGCGCGGAAGGTATCAACTTCGTCGTGTTGAAGGAGCCTTTGGCTTTGGACGTGAATACGTATAACGCGATGAAGAAGATCATGAAGTTCAACTCTCGTTACACGAACAGCTCTCCAGGACAAGCTAACCTCCTGGAAGCCGCTTGCGCCAAATCTGGTGAGTGATTTCCGTAATTTTGTCGCTCAGGGACTAGGGTTGACCGATACTCTCCACCAATCAAGCATAATCCAGTGCAAATATCGTCGATTGTTTTATGGATGATATCCCTAGTAACACCCTGAATACCATTAGTTTGTGTTGAATATTTCTCGAGTAATACCTTAACTTAGTTACATACCATAACGACGTCATGACCTATACACACGAAGCTTGAATGTCCAGTAAATACCACAGTTGCGACAAGGACTACCTACGGAGGAGGCACGATTAAAAACGTCGAAACGGAGCGACCATTGTAAATTGACATACCTTTGCTGCGCTCTGAGATGGTGAGACCCAATGCGTTTTGTGTTCAAGCTGCTGAGAACGCATAAATCAGTGGGATATCAGCGGAAGCGAGAAAACGCTTATCGCTGCGTAGAATCTGAATCGCGGGTAGAGCATTTTCTTGAAACAATCATACGAAGCAAAGAAAACCTTGAAGTGGTATGCAATGCTTGAAACTTGGGGAAATTATGAATAGGTAGCATTCACTTGAGGGTGGTTGCGTTCTCCGAGATTTGCGAGTATAAGAGCGGATTGGACGAGTATCTACGGGTTGAAAGTGTTCGTAATTTCGATTACAGCTCGTTTTCTAGCTTGATAGCTGACACGTCAATACAAGAGCTATCAAGAAAGGAGACAAACTATTCTGACGCTTCCAGCGCGGGCGGAAGATGTTGTGGTTTGAGGAGGAAAGGGCATGCCATTGACTTGTCTTTGAGGGCCTTTCGGCGGAAAGGAAGAGAAAGGGAAACCATATTTACTGGCAACGGCACATGCAGCGCTCGATCTGATCATGATCAGAGCGCAAGGACTGGGTGATCCCGGAACACCCTTCCCTCGCCTTCCTTGAGGAGTTTTATTTCTAATCATCGAGACTTGAGCATGAGGTTTTGCGAGTCAGCAGAGGTGAAGGTAGTCGCAGGTGAGAGAGACTCAGAGAGAACCCAAGTTCAAGCCGTTCAAGCTTACATCAGCTCACGTGGCATCGGTAGTTAGGTCGGCTATTTCCAGCTTTTTTGCGGTGACATCATCTAAATTGGACATGCCCCCCGAGACATACGCTTTTTTCGGCCAAATGCGACCATTTGCGCTCATATGAGGCGAAAATGGCCAGAAAAGTCACAAAAAAGGTAGAAAAAGGGCTGAAATTTTTCTGGGCCGAATTACTGATGCCGCCGCCTGGTGAATCAAAGCGACTCCATGTTGCCAGTGCGCAAAGTATTCTGATCCTGGTGCCCTCCAGCTGGTCCGAGTGGTCAAGGAAGCTGTAAAATGTGCCTTGGTTCATCGAGAAGAATCGGTTTTTTTGTTAAGAAACTGCTTCGCAGTCTACTCACGCGTGTAGTAAATTGCTAATTATCGGTCTTGCTGGTGCATAGTGCAGTGATGTATCCAGAACGAAACCAAATTCTGTGGATATACAACAAATTCTATCAGTGAGAAAGAGACATCAGCCACCATCACTTCAACGCATTTGGTATCTGACACCAAAATTAGTGCTCATCCGGGTGGCAGACATCAGTCGCTGGGTTGGACGCTAGTATCGAAAGGATTGGCTGTATACTACCATCGTGTATTGATATTCCAGCTCCAGCCCGAGGTTGTATCAGGCCCATTATGCTCAACATTTTGAACAGGTTTGAACCTGTTTCAACACGATTTGTGGCGTCAAAGACGTGCTCTTTAATTCGAACGAAAGCTGTAACTACTGACTTGAAGAAGTTGGAAGGCAGTGGAAGTTCCCAAGCAAGAGCATTCATCTTTGAGATTGAATTTGTTTAAGAGTTGGCGAAACCTGATTTGGCCAAGCTGTACATATTGCGGTGAAATTTACCAGAACAATCAGAAGAATCGAATCTAGACGATGGCTCTTGAGCAAAGCTTAGCACCAGCAAAAAGGCCCCTTTACTTTCTGTAATTTGGAACGAACAGAGGGAAAATGCCAGAGTAAAGCTTGTTGATTTGTCCTTGATGATACTGTGGATGGTATTGGAACAAACCACAACACGCCCCATGATAGTAGATGTACTAGGCGCCCAGCGATTCAGAATCAAGCTGTTGCAGAATCTAAGCCGGTTCTGGTTAGTATGACCACGCCGCCACACCAGTGTTCCGTTTTATATTGTGGCTCATTACGAACCAGTTCGCGAGTGCTTTGGTGTTTTCGACAGTATTTCAATTCGCAAGTGACGGGCACACCAAAGGCAATGTACCAACGACTTTGAAGGTTCGTCAGGCAAACATAAGAAAGGCAAGTAACCAGTTCTTCCCGGTGAACCAATTACCAGCACTGCTACACGTAACTGCAAACTTGCCGCTTGCGTGGACTGGTAAGTCTTACTGAATGTTTCGATTTCAGGATGTTGATTACTGTCTGGACGTCTTGCCTCATCAGTTCAGCTTGCGCCAACGAACCTCCGGTCAGCTGTCTCCAGTGAGTCAAAATTGTGAGGCCTTCCATATATTATCCTGAGAATCCTTCATTTGTTCTAGACTCCAGCTCCACTGCTCGAATATACGCCACTAGCACATGGTGGCGCTCGTTCAAGCTTCACAGAACATCGACACGAAGTGTACGGGGTCGCAACTCGAAGCCTTGGGTCGGGAACGCTGGGAAAGGCAAGAGATACCAGTTTTTTGTTTTTTTGTCGTGCAAACATGGTTTGGCTTGTCTTGTGGAATTGAGGCAGATCATTGCAACGGTCGTGGATCTAGGTCTTGTACCCGTGATCAGATACACCCGCCTTTATGTGCGCCTGCACTTCAAGTCGTGTCGTCGATTCCGGGTCTTACCCATGCGATTGCCTATTTGAACCTCCATTCGCTAGCATCTAGATAATTTTGACCTGTCCAACGGAAATTAATCGTGGGGGGCAGAATGCTCGAAGTATGTACCTGTGTTTATTGAGTTTTTTTGATGGTCCATTGAAAACAGCATCGCCAAAGTGTGTTCTGTAGCCATTCCCATTTTGAGTACGTGTTTGCTTGACAGAAAAGCGGCCTTTGCAGTCCATTCGATAATTTTTGGACACGCGTTGGATTATGATTCTCGTAAGTAAAAGTGCCTGTTGTGCGAAAAGGTCAAGTTGAAGAGGTAGAAATCTGGTGTGGTAGTGAAGATGGGGGCGGATAGATTGTTATCGGCGACGTTTCACATACCGGTGACTTTGTGAGGGTGAGAAACAGTCTCACAACATAGCCTGATTGGATAGTTGGTTCTTTTACTTGTAATAGTATGGTTCAGTGTTCAGATTTAAAGGGTGCAAGCGCGGTAGGTATCGTTGACAGGGTGATGGTTGTTGGCGTTGGAGCGTGAGAGAGAATGTCCATATATAGTAGGTAGGTTCGTAATGTGACAGTAACCGATGGGTCGTCTTCTGCAAGTCTTCCCCCTTCAGCAGGCTCATCGTGCACTTCCACGCAGTCGGATGCTCCCTCCTGGCTTTGTTTTCGCAGAATGTCATAATTTTGCTGCATTTCGATGGGGTGGCATGTTCAACGTCTGTTGTGCCTTACCCCACAAGGCAAAAAATACCAAATTTGTTCGCCTCTTGTCTTTTCCTTTAGATGGTGAATAGGTTATTTCTATTCCTCGCGTTCTAACAAGTTGACTATTATACTATTATAGCCTGGCGGCAGTGTCTCCCGATTTATGATCGTAGCTACCCAGAACTGCCGTTCTCAGGAGAATTTCACACATGGGAACATGCAGAACATCACTTGCATCATCAGGTCCAAATGGTACATATATAAATCCAAGGACGACGTCAAGAATTGACCACTCTATTGCTGATGTCGGACTCGAGCTCCAGCCATGCGTCGTCCTCCCGGTCTCGTACTCTCGTTCTATGCTTCGACGGCACTTCAAGTGAATACGATGGCGACGTACGGCTTTTTTTTTGTCGTTAACCCGTTTCTCCAAAGAAAGCAACTGACAAAAAGTTGACAGAATACAAATGTCGTCAAGTTCTTTTCGTTGCTGAAGAAGGACAATTGTGACGAGCAGCTGTGTTACTATCAGGTGAAGATTCTTCCAATTTCTAATCGTTCTCGCTGACTGGTTTCTTTCCAATCCTCAACAGGCCGGGATCGGTACTTATTTTGATCCGGGCGTCGTATCACCGTTTTTACAATGGGGAGCGATGGTTCTGGATGAGGCTTTCGCTTGGTGTGTTGGTTTCAAAACCAGTACTCCAATTCTGACGACTAAACATCTTGCGTAGGTACCTCTCGGCTCATGTGACGGAAGGCTACAGATTCATCATGCAGAACTATAAGCCTGGTGACAAAATTTGTTTATTTGGTAAATCCATGTTTTTCCTGCATCCGTGAGATGCAAGATGCGCGGGCGCGCTCCTTGGATTACTTGGTTGATGGTTCAATTAGGCTTCTCTCGAGGATCCTACACTGCACGCGCACTTGCCGGGATGTTGTTCAAAGTATGTCTGCTCTAGTTCATTGTATACCAGATCTCTAAGCCTTGCTTCGCGCTCCATCGTAATACCGTCAGGTCGGTCTCCTTCCCCGGGATAACTTTGAGCAAATTCCATTCGCCTATAAATTATACAAGAGGACGGACGATGAGGGCATCACGCTAGCGGCTGGATTCAAAAAGACATATTGCTCTACTGTCACCGTAGAATTCATAGGCGTTTGGTATGTCTCCTTATATACGTCCTATTCAGGCTTGCTGCTGAAGTTTTTTTCTTTCTTCGCTTCTCACTCCAGGGATACAGTATCTTCTGTCGGTGTAATCATGGGCAAAACCCTTCCTTTCACAAACTCGAACTCGGCTGTCAGGACGTTCCGCCATGCTGTGTCGCTCGATGAGGTATGTGCTTCGTTCTCGCGTGTTTGCCTCCTATCGCCAACTGCTTGTTTTCGATCTCAGCGACGCGTCAAGTTCAAGGCAAACCTTTACCATCGACCTACTGCTTCTGGCGACGACGCAGGTTTCACTTCTAAGCAGCGCAAACGCGGTTTCTTGAGCTTGTTTCGCAAAGCTAAGAACTCACGGAAGCGGTTGCAAGACGATATACCACCTGAAGATCCCTCGCCAGATGTGCTTGAAGTATGGTTTGCTGGTTGCCATGGTGGTGAGTACTCAAATAGGGGCTTTCTGTTTTATCGTCCTCAATATTTCCAATACCCCAGATGTCGGTGGCGGAGCCGTACCAAACACTGAAGTCCATTCTCTGGCGAACATCACTCTCAGGTGGATGATACGTCAAGTCATATCGGCTCAATGCGGCGTTCTCTTCGGAGAGGAGGCGTTGTCCCGTCTTCCCATCGATATTCCCTCACTTCCACTATCCATGCCAAGCGAATCCAAAGAATCAGATTCAGTACAAGGGTCGATATATGACAAAGATATCGCCGAATTGGACAAGCAAGATGCTGTGATGCCCTTGCATGACCAGTTGAAGTTCAAAGGCGGGAACATCTTATGGTGGATTCTGGAGATTGTTCCGTTGCATTATTCGTGGCAGGATTCGAAAGGTGTTTGGCATTCGACGTTTGAGTAAGTTCGCACATGTTCTGTTCTATGTTCGCTGCCCATCTCACGAATTACTGCGATAGACCCAATCTGGGTAGGGGAAGGAAAATTGAGGACGAGAAGCCCCGATTTCACGTGTCTGTCAAAGAGAGGATGAAAGACGAGTCCCTGAAATATAAGCCTAATGCTATATGGCAGGAGGGGAAAGAAATTTATGTCGATTAATGATTGTTCTATTATTGTGGGTGCGATACACGTTTCCAGATACCCCATTCACGACTTTCCTTCACGTTTTTGATAATGCCAGTAATGTGTATAATGATAGTAATCGTTATAAAGTCATATAGTTTCTTTACCGCTTTGTCGGACCCTAGGTCCTCGCGTTTTGTACCAAGTCAGGTTCAAGCCTCATTTGGCCGAGACGTTGTGACACCCTCTCTATTGTGACAATGATCACGGATATCATAACAATTCAACAGAAGTACTCTACTCGGGACAATTTGACAGAAATCAACAGACATCATACTGAATTTCATAACAAGGTGAAGTGAAAAAGGCTTGACACAAGGTATTGGCTGGGATAATGTTCGGCTTATAGCAAGGAACAGTCGTCCTGTCTACCTCTCCGTCGACTGGCAATCTTCCACTCTGTCTCGGTCCGGGATGTAAGCATGACTGCTGTTCTCTACAAGAAATCTTGTCATGCGACTCAACGAATTTTCCGGTACGTTACTTCTCATGCGATCCGTGAAGCTCTTATATATAGCACCTCTACAAACTTGGTTTTTCAGAAAAGCAACGTTCAAAAAAAAAAACACCCCATGCTTTCGCAGCTCTTGGCTATCGTCTCTCTCCCGCTCTTGAGTCGCGCGGCCACTCCCAATCCAAGAACCCTTTGGAAAGGTCCTTCACTCATTGCTAGTGATGCCTTGTATGCTGGGTTGAAGCAGATCGCGGGGGTAAAGCACATGCTGATTCATAATGGCACGCAAGTTGAAAGGACCTACAGTCATCATGCTATCGTAGAGACCTTCGAGGGTCGTCTCTGGGCGGCCTGGTCGAGTGCCCATGAAGACGAAGACTCCATGGGTCAGCAAGTCTGGGTTGCTACTGCCGACCGTAACGGGTCAAATTGGATATGGAATGAACCAAGTGTTCCTGGACCTAGTGCTCTCCTCTCAAACCAGACGTCCGTCGGAGAACAAAACTACCTTTATTGGTGTGATCGAGGGGTGGGTGATATATTCAATCACACGCTGATCGGGGTTCACGGGCCAACTTTTTTTTTTTTTTGGTCACTGACTCGAACGGACAAGTAGATAATTCAACGTGCCCTTCAGCCCAGCGCTCTGGTCGAATACAACGGGGACGTATGGTCCATTCTTGAGCCTGTGGACAGAGTTTGTCCAGGGAACACTGGGACAGCCAACGGAAGGACCGACGGTGCAGGTCGTCTTGCTGCTCGATTTGACGTTTCAACGGGCCAGATTACCCAAAAGGCTTGTTGGCTGTCCAAGAACTCGTTCACGACCGCTTCTCAGTACAAGCAAACGCCCCTTGGCGATAACTTATGTGACGATAGTCTCCGTAACGGTCTCGATGCCTTTTTGGATCACCCAGATCTCCTTCCGTTCACGGATGCCCGATTGATTAATAGTCAGAAGTTTGTCGGGAGCGATGGATCATCGACAATGACTGAGGTCACTCATGCCGTCTGGAACGTGAAGGATCAGTACTGGACTAGGTACTGGCGTGATTCAACGGGATCAAAGACGTCCTTTGTACGTGATTCTATACTGGCATCCCTTTCCAGTCATTCATTTACGAATTCTCGATCCTGTTATAGGTCCACTGGGTTGAGTTCAGCACCGACAAAGCAGCAAAAGACTGGTTCCCCGCGAACTACAGCTCTACGGGCGCAAACAAGATGGTCCCCTCCAATATCCCAGACTCCAACACGAAATCTTTCTACGGAAGCCTACCAGACGGACGAACCTACCTCGTCACCAACTTGTTGTATCATCCGGATACGAAAGAGCGTCAGCCTCTGTGCATTGCTGTTGCGACCGATGGTGTTCACTTTGATTGGGCCGGCGTTTTGAGAACAAATGCATCGAGGGTGTTTGTTCCGGATTCGAGGTCAGTTTCTCAACTTCGAGTTTGAACTGATGCTCACCAAGCGGTTGGCCTCTTGACAGGGCCGTCAAACGCGTCGGATTCTCGTATCCGCACGCCGTTGTGGTGGATGACATGCTTTATGTTGGCTACAGCGAGGATAAGGAGAACATATGGATAACCCAAGTTCCCGTCGCTTCGTTGGGGAGGTGAGCTTCGCGGTGGACCTAAGTCAGCCCTACCTGTACTTCTGAAGTGACAAAGAGATTACTTGCGGGTATCTCCTCGTCTTTCCGTATATATTCTTCACGGTGATGACAACGTTGACCTTGCCTCATGTTCAGTAGCCCACCCTATCATTTCTGGTTCTCCCCAAATTTTTGTCTCGATGACATTCTTGCCGGTCAATCTCTGTGGTCATCGAACAATGGATCAAAAAGCATACAATCTTTACTTTGTATTAGAGCGACTGACGTTAAATGAGGGGAATACATACAGATAATCGCTACGGTTAAGTAGAGTAAAACTTGAGAGCGAAAGGTGCATAAGTGAAGAGGAAGACAAGCGAGGCGGTGGGGATCTAGCTACGTATTTACAACGTTTTAGAAAAAAATCGAATACTAGCAGATGAAGGAGAGCGAACTATTTGATGTGAACCGAGGGATTCCAAAACAAAAAAAAACAAGAGGGAGGTTTCGCGTACCGTCCATCGCAAGTGGGAAAAAACGTACATGAAGGAGAGAGAGGAAAGGTCAAGTAGCCCATAAATACGTGCAACGTAATAGGACAATTGCCAAAGAGTAAAGAGGAAAAGAAACGACCTATTGGAACACAAGACAGACAAAGGAGAACAGAGAAAAACGAAACACAGACGAGAAGAAAGATTTAAACAGAGAAGGTCAAAGAGTGCGAGATGATTAATACATAGCTCTCTTTTGGGGTGGAGAGAAGAACGCTTAATGACCGGAAGGAAACCCAAGAACATAAAGTGAAAGATGCTCTGGACATACCAAGACATTAGTGTCTTTAGAACGAGGAAGCAACAACCAACTCACATGTGCATGAACTTGAAAGAAGCCCAAAACGAAACTACTCTAACCCCCGCCCCTAGGCCAGATGTCGACCACGGTCCTTCGTCTCTCCCTCTTTCCCTGATTAACGGTGGACAGCGCCGCCGCCCTGTCGGCAGGATGAGCTGATGACGAAGAGGCGGGAGCTTCACTATGGTTGAAAGACGTCTCATCGAAGGATATCCTTGGAGCTCTGGAAGGAGTTTCCCTCACAGTTCCACCAAATTTTCTATAAACATCCCTCTCCGTTTCGCTGCCAGAAATAACACGTTGGATTCTTCCTGCGGCAGCTGCAACTTTTCCCTTCGATGGGCCAGTCGGGACCTGAGCCGGCGATTTGGCAAAGTTATTACGATGCTCCATACTATCATCTTTCAGATCACTAGAGTTTGACAACGTCCGGTTCCTCTGTTCTTCCGCACGTTGCTGTTGTTGCTGTAATCCGCTTAGCGCGGAAGTCGTAGAGGACCTCGAGAATGTCACCGAGGTACGAGGCCCTCCTGAGTTGGACGAACTATTCGAGTTTTCACGTACGAGAGGAAACGTTCGTTTTTCGGGAGATCCAACATGTGTTGTAGTGACCGCTGTCGTAGGGACGTTGGGAGTAGTTAGAGTGAAACCAGGCCCACGAACTGTTGACGGAGCGGCTTGGGTAGTTTTGCGTCGAGAGAGAGTAGACGTGCTCGAAGCTGGTGTGCCCTTATTACTAGGAGTCTGCCGGTTTTCAGATGGCAGAGCTGGGAGTGGCGGGGGTATCGAGAGAGCGGGCAACGTTTTTGAGCGATCTGGGGGTATATGTGGACTTCGATCTTGTCCTGCCTGTTTGGCTCTAGAGGCTGCTCTTGAGGCGGGAGTTGGAGAAGGCTCATACGATAAGGCATGTAAGGTTTCTTGAGAATCAAGCGTAGACATGCCTCCCCGAGTATCTTCATCTCGTACTAATTGCTGTTCACGTATTTCTTTCGGCGTGAGCAACCTCCTAACCGAGCCTTGCATTCCGTTTTCGTTGGGTGTAGGAACTCTCCTTGTCGTGCGATTGAGCGGTGTCTCGTAAGTCGACACGCCCAAGGATGTCTCAGGCCTTTGACCACCGGCTAGTCGTCGTAAAGCCTCAGTATCCCTTCCCGGAGTCGGTTCCCAACTCCTCCTCGAGTGTGCGCTGACAACACTTCCCGTCCCCGTACTCCTTGCACCACCGCTCCCAGTTACATCAGGACTCAAACTAAGCCTGCCCGTTCTCGTGATCGGTGGTTCGTCCAGACTCACACTCCGCGTGTGGACAATATCTCCATTCACACTTGATTCAACCTCCGTACCAATTCCCATATCCTTGACAGCTCTCCCAACGCCCAACAGGAAGTCGGTCACCGCACGGACCAAATCATCAGAAACTCTCAACCCTTCTCTGTACTCTCCACCAACGAGCCTCCAGATTCCCTCGGCGTTCCCCAAACCCCCACTACCACCTCCGGCAGCTTGAACCTCGCACTCAATCTGTGCATTCAAAGCACGCCCATGACCAGCCTTCAACAATCCGTTCAGTTTTTCCACAGCGCCTACGATTACCCTAGCGTTTCGGACAAGGTCACTGGTGTTGCTAGCGCTAGAAGATGACGAGGACGAAGGGATCTTGGAAAGAGCACTCTCAAATAGTTCAAGGGAACTAGTGAGTAAACGTGTATGGTCCGAACGATCGGCAGCAGCGCCACCTCTGCTACGAATGCCATCGCTACCCTCTGCGGTACTTCGATTCATGTCGGCGGTTGAAAACGAGACCGTGTTGAACCGCCGAGAACCCATGGGACTGGTGACAGATTCAGATGGACCGGTGGACGTAGCAGACGGTGGCACACTGTCTCTATCCCACTTGTTGCGACTCAATGAAGACTGTGCTCTCTCCTGATCCCGATCCCTGCCATCCATCTCCCTGTCTCTCCCAGCTAACTGGTACGTGCTCTTATACGCCCTCAAATGAGCTCGAGACTCCCCGTCATCGTTAACATCATCGTAATGGCTCGGATACTCCGCCATCGCAGTGGAAGCCCTCCCATGGCCAGTCCTCGATGAAGCTCGACTCTGACTCCTTATCCTCTCCAACCTCTCTTCCCTCTCCCGGTCTCTCTCCCTCTCCCTCTCCCTATCCCTTTCAAACACAGGACTCCTCGGGCCCGCTGTACCAAACATATCACCTCTTCGAGAAAGCCCAGCCGCCTTCAGTCCTTCACCAATCAAACTCCTCCCAACAGTCAGTATACTATCGGCACTCCCTCCTGCACGGTTCGTGGGTCTTCTACCCCCCGGTGAAGCTACATCTTCGTCAATCCCAAAGTCACTCGTTCTGGTCCCCAGATCCTCACTAGCCCAGGCTCCACTGGTTCTTCGCATGCTGTTGTATTTACCGTTATAGAGTCTTCGCCCTCCTGGTGTTAAGGTGGAAGATGAAGATCGTACGTCTGTCTGAGATGGGGGTTGTAAAGGTGGGGGTCGAGCAGAGGGTGGCCGAGAAGAGACTGAAGGCTCTCGCTCATGTACCGAAGAGTTTCGTTCGTCGATATCGTCGGCGTGCTGAAAAAAGACGTGAGCCCACAGGGAAGAAAGTTATGATGAAAAGAAGAGAAAGGAGAAGGTTAAGCGAGGCGGATAGTGGCTGCGATAATAGATCGAATGTTGCGAAAATAAGACGGTGAGAACGAAGGGGGAGAGTTATGAATAAACGTTTTTCGAGGAACTTGGCAAACATGGAATGGCAGCCAACCATACGAGGAAGGAGTGAAATTATTCACACAGTGCATGTACAACCACATCACAAGCCATACCCAAAACCACAGTAATGAGCACGCGTCACGTACGTGAGAGAAGAAAAGGGGATGGGGTTGACGTTTCGGTGAATATAGAGAGCGTTTCATGGGTGAAGAGCGAGAGAAAGGATGGTACAAGGAGAAAGAAGAACAACCGAGATAAACACAGCAATGGGAATGATGAGAAAGTTAATTTGAGACACGAACACAAAGGAAAAAAGGGGGGAAATCAACCGCAAAAAAGGGGAAGGTTACGGTAGCCTCAAAGTACCAATGAAGCGGAGTCCGAACGCAGAATCCCTATCTCAAAAAGCCAAAAGAAAAGCCAAAAAGACAAGCCACTCACCCCGTTTGAACTCAGACTTGCTCTTCTACTCTCACTTCCCCGACCACCATTAGAACTCGGCGCCTCCCAAAACTCCCGTGGCAACGGCTGTCTCCTTTTCCCTGCATTAGCACTACCAGTACCACCACCAAGGCCTCTCCTCGAATTAGCCACAGCTGCTAATGCTGCGCTTGTCACGTCTTCCCGGTCGCGTCCTCGTAAGTCCACCGAATAAGACATCGAAGGTAGTCCCATCGATGCCCTTTTGCGAGGTCTACCAGGTGAAGATAACGGAGATGAAGAACCCGTCTGCCCAGAACCAGAACCAGAAGTGGATCTGGATATAGAAGATAACGCCTTCCCTGGAGACGCCGGAGCAGATATCAGTCTCGTTCGAGCAGACCGCGGACTTAAATAGGTAGTGGAAAACGTAGGATGAGGGGGCGTGGTAGGTCTTCCCGGAGTCTTCGCTGAAACGGACCGAGACAATGTAGATGTGTGGTTGAGGAGTATGGAGGAGGGTGAACCAGATTGTTGATCATCATCTTCGTCGTCGTATGCATTTCCACCGCCACGGGTCGACTCGCGTTCAGTTTCAGATCCTGAGAGGTCTTTCCGTGAGGAAGATGTGGTTTGGGGATGGGTATCAGGTTGGTAGGAATGACGGTGATTCCTCGTCAATGAAGGGCGAGAGGAGGATGAGGAGGAGGAGTGAGAGGATGACGAGTCTATCCTAGAGACTGTGTCTTTTTGTCGGGATTGTGCGGAAAGATTCGGAGATGGGGTGCTTAGGCGAGAGTAAGATGATAATTTGTTCAGGACCTGGAGAGGAAAGGGAATCAGTACGAAAGGTCAACTGGATCCAATGTAAGCACTCACCATCCGATTTCTCTCCTGTAGACTTTTCACGCGCTCTAGAGCCAAAGCGTTGTCATTATTGGTGTTACTCTGCGAGCGATTGAACTTTGCGGTATCGTCATCGTGAGCGTATAATTCATTACTGTTGTTGGTATGATTATCAATATCGTCGTCGTCATCGACGGTTTCGTAGCGATGCTGCCCCTGCGGACGCTGCTGCTCTTCAAATGCCGCGTGGAATGCTTTGACATAGTTTTCCTCCAGCAGCGGCATGTTCCCCTTCGTTCCACCCCTCAAAGCAATACTGGCAGGATCCCCACTACTTCCACTACCAGTCGAGTTAGTTGCCGGGGGTGAAGGTAAGCCTGATCCTGTCGAACTGACTGGACTAGGTGGTTCTGGTAGGTCGGGAAGTGAAAATGTTGTGGAACCAGTTTGTTGTAGGTGTAATGGATCGGAGCCAATGTATACTGCAGAATTGGGTCTTGTATGCTTACTCCGTAGGCGACCGACTTGTGCTGTACTGCTCATTCCGTTGTTGCTCAACTTGCCGTATGTATGACGTTGGAAATTAACAGACGATGGTGAACGAGTGCAAGAAGAAAGAACGAAGAGGGATATAGCTGGCACAAAAAGTCATAGAAAAACGGCCGTCGTCGAGCCTGGCGACGGCGGCGACTAATAAGGGCACCGAAGGGGAATGGCGAGAACGGCGACGACGACGACGATGAGGGGAAGAAAACAAGGATGTCACAATCTGTCACATCGCACGTGGTATCTTCACAAAACAACCTCAAATTATGATTTTTCCAAAAATGGGTTCAATGATGGTCAAGTTCGGACTACGAGATTCTACTCGTTATCGAACGACAGGACCAGACAGGCGTCAGTTAAGTACTGGGTGATGATCTTATTTGAGTAACGATAGATTCTGAAATATCTCTGCGTATCTAACTTCCACTTCCAATTAGGTTGCCAAACTTCTGTCAAAGTACGACATTCAAGTTCTATCTTTCACAAATCGGACGGGGCTAGCTCATGCAAGTTACGAAAAGTTGAGGTACTCGTAATGGCATACACCTGACGGGCTTGCCACGGTGTAAGGATACCGGTACATGCCCTAGGCCTCAGGGATACTTATCTCTTCCACAAGGGACATCAAAGCGTCAAAAAAGTATATGTGCGTTGTTACAGAATGTCGAGGAGTTGACAGAGGCCTTCTGGTCTCTTCTCTATCCAAGATTACGAGTCCGAAATTACATTCCCGATCTTGGGGACAACAGAATAATAAGTACTAACTAGTAAAGAACCTCGATGGAAGTGTAGAATGCTCCAAGCACGGATGGGAGCTGTTTTTGCATTGCAAGTACGGAGATATTCGAGATATTGCTGAGAAGCGAGAGCTATGAGAGTTCCGGCGTAGTCACTTGGACTCACGTTTCGCTCGTTACTAGAATTTCTCAGCAAATTCTCCAAATCACAATGATATCACATTAGAACCGTTCAATTTTTGAAAGAGATTGGGCCGAATACATGGTCACGCGGAGTCCTCATAAAATAATCAAAATAAGGTGCCATCGCCCCGTAGATACCTTCCCACCACGACATCAATGCGTTCATAATACCTTCCACAACTCCCCATCATCGACACCAATGCCTCAAGACAATATCTTAGAATTCTATGACATTCCTTCAACCCTCCCAGGCGTCGCCTGGTCTCCAAACACTTGGAAGACAAGGTAACACGTTTCCCCAGTTTTACATCCTCCAGCATTTTCCCATCTCTTCTCTCACACAGATACTGTCTCAATTACAAGCGTATACCCTACAAAACAATCTGGGTCGAGTACCCCGACATAGCTTCCACATACAAACGTCTCGGCGCCCAAGCAGCGTTTACTAAACGCGATGGAACACCCTACTACACGATGCCTTTGATCCGAGATCCATCTACGGGTACAACCATATCCGACTCTGCTCGTATCGCCGAATACCTCGATAAAACCTACCCCGATACTCCCAGCCTGTTCCCTCCTGGAACTCGTGGTTTACAAGCCGCTTTCCGCTACGAGTACGAGCAAAATCATCTTGATAATATGGATTTATTCGTTCTTCCCAAAACAGCTTCGATTCTCAACCCGCGAAGCTACGAGTTCTTCAAGGAAACTCGGTCGAAATGGTTGGGAGGCATTTCAATGGAGGACGTCTATCCCAAAGGTGAAAAGAAACTGGAGTTGTGGAACAAGTGGAAGGACGAGTGGGGTGCCGTTGATAGCTGGATGAAGCCTACTGAGACCTTCGTCATGGGGGACGTGATCACATTCGTTGATTTCGTTATCGCAGGATGGGTTATATGGTGCAGGTGTTTATGGGGAGAAGATAGTGAGGAATGGAAGGAAATCGCTAGCTGGCATGGCGGAAGATGGGGAAAATTGCTCGAACAGTTGTCAGAGTATGAAACGGTTTTATAGAAGAATATTTTGTACAATCCGTCGTAGCACGAGACCCAGACAATACACAACTTTCAAAGAACTAAACTTGCATAACCGGAATCTCCCCCAATCTCAACTTTGCAGCACCGAAAGGCACCAGTTTGACTTCCAATCTCTCATCTGTAGCGCATGCAACGGGGCTCTGGGGCGGGGGTGCGGCTGTGTTTTTCTCCAGGCCCCATTCAATTTGACAAGCTTGTGCTAGTATTCGACATGCAAATCGTCAGAATTTTCGGCGAACGAAGTGAAAGAGAACTGACCGGTAAACCACACTGGTTGAGCTCCCGGTGCCCAAACTTGCTCAGGCAAGGAAGTCGTCGTAGCGGACTGATCGACCAGCGTAAGCGTAGATGGGTCAATAGCGAGACGCCATTCGCTCGTAGGCAAGATTACATTATCAACTGTGTTGTTGTCGACCTGTTCGCCAGTTGTGTTAGGTGAGTTCAAAAACGTTGGGAATCTACCGTAGCTTACAGGTGTCAAAAACTCGGGCGGAGCGTCTGGGAAAAGCCTTCTCACGTTCGCGAGGGCCTGGGCGCTCCTAGAATTACGTCTGGCGTTCAGGGCGAGGTCGTTCACAGAAAAAGAGAAAGAACTACTGACCGGATTCCAGGTGACGTTGTTATGTTGTTCGAGAGTTCGAGAGCGAAATTGAGAGCGCCACGGGTGACCGCAATCGCTCCATTGAAACGGGGTTCGATGACAACTGGTGCATCCAAATTTACATGCACCTTGGTAGTACCTTTGGGCACCTGGGGAGAAGACATAAGAAGTGGAGCTACAACCAAGACTAACGAATGCTACCTGGATCATATGTAGTCCATGCTCGTTTTCTGCGTGAAGTTCTGCCGCTTTTCCGTCGTTTACAGTAATCGTGCTGTTCCCGGTCTGAGACCATTCAGGAACTCGAATCTTGAATGGGAACGCTTTGCTCGCCGTGATTTGATACGTGAGAGTGTTTCCAAATGGATAGAGAGTATCAACGGAAACTGGCACGTATTGAGCCTTTTCTTTGCATCGGTAAGAGAGTACTTACCGGAGACGTCGTTGTTGCCGACAGTGCCTTTCCACTGAGAAGGACCCAAGAAGACATGTAACAAAGACGAGTCTGATTTGTCGATGAAGAAAGAGTGTGCCCAGAACTTAGGATAAGCAGCGGGGTGGTTCACCGTGCAGCAGGGGTAGTTCCTATCAGAGAATCAGGGTGAGGTTAGGCAGTCAAGAGCCCAACATTACATACGGCTCGAAACCAAAAATGTTGGAGGTTGGTCCGTTGTTTCCCCATGGAGGGGGGTCCATAAGTTGACTCCAGATCTGATTGACTATCGAACGGTCAGTCAAGGAAAGCGCAAGGAAGGTTTGGAAAGCGTACCTTGTTGGTCATATTGATGCGCTGAACAGAAAGAATACAATTTAGTGGCGTCACGAAAATGAACTACCGAAAGAGCTTACACCACCAATCAGGCATGATACCAGCAGGAAGGGCGTTATAAGCTACATTTTGAACGTTCAGTAATGCATCGATCCACGACAAACATGCGAACTGACCGAGTTTCTCGGTCCTGTCTGCTACAGAGTTGTTTCCGAAGATACCGTAAACAGTGGCGAAAGAGAAAATTTGCTCCCTAAGAAGAGAACGTTGGTTAGGTTGAGAAGTAGGAGTGTAGGTTATTACGTACACGATATCATCAAGTTCAGTCCTGGAGGGCACATGAAACTTTAGTAGAAGAGAGGCAGACCCTTTGCATACTCACCCTCTAGAAGGGTTGAGACCGGCGAGATGTTCATCAGCAGAGTAAGTGCCCGAAGCACGTCCGTGGAACTTGTAGAGCATATCGATTCGATCAAAAGTATTTTGTCGATCTGTTTCATCTCCGGTGAAGCGGAAAGCAAGAGCTTCCGATTTTAGAGCTGAAAATTTCGTGTCAAAATAGCCGGTCATCCAGAGGATTTCCAGAAAGAACCTTCTCCGGTATTGACACCATGGCTTTCACAGAGACATTAGACTCTGCGTAAACCGAGAAACAGAACGTAAACCCACGTAGAATGGTTAAAGGCAGTGACAGCTTCCGTCGGGAAAACCCCATTCTGGAACCAACCCTTCCACGAGAATCCCGCGTCCCTAAGGAGTTGCATTGTTTCGATTAACATATCCTCTTGTCCTGTATATAATGTAGCACCGCAAATGAGCCAACTTCCGTTGAAGGACTGGTGAAGATGAATCTCACCCCTGGGATGATTGTCGTAGAGCCACTGCAAAACGTACACCATCTGGAATGACGATCAGTTGGCCGAAAAGAGAACGAAAAGGTTGAGTGGGCTCACTTCTTCCCATCTCACAAACTGATAGCCGAACTCCTCGCCAAGAGAGGGATCACCCTGTTTTCCCGCCTTCCATATGGAATGAACGAGCGGAACGAACCGATGGATTGCATTCACTATTCTTTCCGTTTGAGACGTGTCAGCTTCTGCGTATTGCTGATTTCGGGTAAGGAGTTTGTTTTAGTCTGTGAGCATTCCAGGAGGAATACGTACAACGAAACCCAAAAGCACGAGATATCGAGGCCAAGTAAGTCGTGGGACAGTGGAGTTTGGATTGAGCTGTTCTGGACCAATCCAACCATCCTCTTGTTGGTGGTCCAGGGTCCAATCGAGGAAATCTCGAACTTGGGCTTTGAGACGGTCGTCATCGAGTTGGAATGCTAAAGCAACCTGTGCATTACTGAGGTGACGTCAGGTTGTTTCGCAATGGGGAGGAGAACACGATAGTTCACGTACAACCAGTATGGTGCCGCCTCGTGCATTTCACTGTACTCGATAGATCCTCCTTCGACCCAGATAGAGCCCTTTACGCTGGAGGAAAAACATCAACAATCAAGTGTAACAGTTGGCTACATCCCTTACTAGGATCCGAATTCTCGAATATGCCCCGCTAGACCGTTTGCTTGCACATGAGCCTGACCAAGAGCCCATCCTGTAGGTTTAATTGATCCTACTGGAACGCGCTCGAACAATGGTGGGCTGACTGAATCCAATGTGCGTTCAGTATCTGCGAAGTAATCTGCCCTGGAGGTACGACTCACGAGCTCCCAGACATTGCGGTAGAATGATAGCGAGTGACACTAGATTAACGAGTCTCCGCTGGGAATCAGATCAGCTCTACGTAGGTCGTAGGCTCTAAATGCGATTGACGTACCATATTGACTTTTTTTTTTTGCTCATATATCCATATCCACAAGCTTCTTATACCTCACCATTCCGATGATCTTGGACTCATTCATCATATGGCATCGTCACCATACCAGTCATTTGACGACGAAACTTGACGGAAAACATCATTTATTGACCATATGTCCCCATGAATTTCCCACTGACCGACCTTCAAGCTTCAGGAGTAAACAAAGAAGCGGACAAGAATATCATGCAGCGGCCCGTATCAGAAATTATGCGGAAGAGTGATGGTGATCAAATAGCAAGAGGATAACAGCTGATTAGATCAACGTGAGTCTCGACTGGAGTTGACTTTTTTCCTCCCGTGAACAAGGCTTTTGTTACGAGCACCGATGTTTGTCCGGGCTAAGCGCCTTACTCCGTGCAGTCATTCCGCGTCATTTTCGTCGCTTTGCTGATACCAAAGCCCGTTTACACAACAGGGCAGACGCAGCTTGAAAATACAAGGCTTATTAGCTCAGGCCGCGTTCGCGCCTGGCGGAGTTTGAATACTGTAAGGGTGTCGTAGATTTAAGAATGAACGCCTGGCGCCTACAGGGCGTTTTTGTGACTGTATAGTCAAGGTTGCACACCTTTCCATATTTTCGCGTTGACAGCTGGGAGCCGACCTGCATGTAACACTCAGGTATGGACAATGTGGATGGCACTGGAGGACCACAGAGTGTGAGCGACGAGGAGTTGGAAGCGGAGTTGGCTCGCATACAATCCATTTTCCAGGATAGAGAAAGGTATCGAGAACTCCTGGGGCGACAAGGTGATGATGCGCAATATTGGCTCGATTTACTTCAGCTGGTACGTGACCCCAAATTCAACAAGCTACAATATTTTTTTTGAAGCAGTTTTAGCTCGCTGATTTTCCTGGAACTTCTACGCAAGTGCGATCCACGATCTTTACCACCATGATTCGCCTTTGTAAGGCTTCTGGTCACTACCCAAGATGTTTGATTCTGCAGAACGTACGGAAAATTGGGGAACATCCTGTTGGTGGGGGTGGGTTTGGAGACGTTTGGAAGGGGACAATTGGCGATTCGGAGACCGTTCGGGTTGTGTGTCTCAAAGTGGTTAAAATCTATCTCACGTCGGACGTAGAAAAGTCACTCAAGGTGCGTTTTGCCTCTGCTGTACTTGCTTTCGACAGAACTAATGAACGATCCTGAAGGACTATCTACGAGAGGCAATAGTTTGGAAACAGTTAAAGCATCCAAACTTATTACCATTCCTCGGGATTTTCTATCTTGATGACAGCCGCCAACGTCTATGTCTTGTTTCGCCTTGGATGGACCACGGTAATCTCGTGCAGTTCTTGAAAGCTACTCCTCGAGAAGCTGTTGACCATCTGTCCCTGGTACGAATGATTACATTTGACACTACGCGTTCCCTGTTTGATCATTGATTCTCGTTCCAGGTTCACGACATTGCATCTGGCCTCTGCTATCTACACATCCTGAAAATTATACACGGTGACCTGAAGGGTGTAAGTGAATATCCACCTCTCGTATACTTGCTCCCATTTTGACGTCTTCATGTGAAAATTTAGGTCAATGTTCTGATAACTCCAGACAGAAGGGCATGTATAGGAGACTTCGGTCTTTCCCGTGTCACGGATACACACGCTCTCAGGATTGCGTCCTCCACCTCCCGTGTAATGGGGACGGCACGATGGCTCTCACCTGAGCTGCTTGAAGGATCAAGGCCTACTTCGAAAGAGAGCGATATTTATGCATTTGCCTGTGTTTGCTACGAGGTGTGTTGCAGTTGAATACATGGTCCATTATACTCAGCGCTTCCCATTGCAGATATTCACTGGCCTCCTTCCTTTTCACGAATTCAAAAACGACGCTGCAGTCGCCATACAAGTTTTAGCTGGAAAACACCCGTTGCGCCCCGAGTCTATACCTGAGCTACAGGATGGGATGTGGAGCATTATGGAATCTTGCTGGGACCCAGTGCCACTTACACGTCCCAGTGTCGGTAGTATACTTACTGCTGTCGCGGAGTTGATGCCAGCCAACACGAAATATGCCCCCGACTGGAACGATTGCTTAGTAGGTCAAGTATGGAACAGCATTGCGCATGCGCGACCTCAAAGGAACGACGTCCATCCACTCAACCATCAGCAGGCTCTTGATTATCGCTATCCGCATACGTTTCAGGGCATGATTCCACCGAACCTCAATAACCCGAGTGTCCCCCTCTATTCTCCGCCAGACCTTAACATTCCCCCTCAGTTTCCGACAAGCTATCCTGCATTACCCCCTCAGCCATTTTCAGCTTTCGCTGGATTAACTCATCAGCAGTCGCCGCACGGCTTTCCGGAATATGGGGGACAATGGTCTTGGTGGGGGATGTCCAATCAAACACCGACCCATCCGCTGCTCTTGTACCAGCCGTCATCGACCACTAGTGACCTCCCATCTTCTCCAACGACCCGCGGACGCATTAGTGCGGCACAGACACTTCTTCCTCCTGCCCTCCACTCTCCCGTACAACCAACATTTTTTTTTTCGTCGCCCCCGAACGGCACCCCGAGAATACGAAAGAGTGTCCGTTTTGATATTCCGCATAAGCACGTAGCATGGGTTAAGAACCAAAAATTGAAGTGGGAAGGCTTGTCAGAGGATACTGATTCAGACGACAATGAATCTACTTGTATGACGATATCATCCAAGCTCACTTCCATCTCGAAGAATAGCAGTAACAGCTCTGGTTCTTATGCTTCCTCTACTTCGAGCTTTCTTGAGAGGTATTTCCCGAAGCGATTTTTCGTTCTCAAATCGTTGTCTCAGGTAAGTCTTACAGCACTTTGCCTCACAGTACTGGCTAAGACAAAATTGTAGACTGAGTTGGAAGTCAGCGTCGAGACGGGACTATGGTCTACTCAAAGACATAATGAGTGTACCTTAGACCAGGCGTATCGAACAAGCTCGGAGGTTTATCTAATATTTTCTGCCAACAAGAGCGGAGAATTTTATGGTTACGCCAGGTTCGTCTCTTTTGTTTCCTGGCATTACCTTTGTTCCATCAACTTGCTTCCTCAAGGATGGCCTCTTCTTCGATTGAGGAGCACCGAATCAAGTGGGGGCTACGCCGTGGAGCCTCTGAGCGACTGCATCCATCGCAAACAACAACTTCACCAACGACAGAAAATGAGTTTGTACGCGAGCATGTAGAAGTACGACGCCTGGCCCCTGCCGAGCTGGAAGCAGCATACCAGAGGAGGGCGACAGGACCGAAATCGTTACCCGGTCGGTTCAGTTCGCCCGCTGACCTTGCTACTGTCTACGAGTCCGACCACCTGGAGGGAATGTCTACCCTCGATAACGCAGTGCAGTCTGCCGATCGGGAAGCTGTGGTGAGAGAGGAGCTGCGGGCCGTGGATCAAGTCAATGATGAGAAAGAACAGCTCGGCCGGCCCTTCAAAATCGATTGGATCTGTACCGAACGATTACCCTACTTCCGCACTCGTCATCTCAGGAACCCTTGGAACCACGATCGTATAGTCAAGGTTTCTCAGGATGGAACAGAGTTGGAGCCCAGCGTTGGGCAACAGTTGATTGACGAGTGGCAGAGATTTCTGACAGAAGCTCGAGCGAGGAACAAAGAACACAGCCGTCGTGGTTGATGTGGAAGATGTTACTGCCGGAAGATATATCATACACGTACAGGGGCCACAATTATTTTTTTTCTTTTTTCGTGCGCAGACGTAGTGCTTGTATTCATCCGCATTCTTCAATCGTTTATCCTTGTTTAATTCAGTAACTGTCTGACCCCGATACTGTCGATTCTACTTCTGCAGTTGGCTGTTGGGACCTGCACACTAGAGCATCGGCGAATCTCGGTTCTGCCAGATCACAGCGACCTGAGATTACCAGCAACAGGATTTGGATCGAGAAAAGCGATGATGGGGAAGGCATGAAAGAAATGATTGACGGTGAAAGTCCGAAACAGAACTAGGTTCAACTAGGCGGCCTACTAGGCGCGACTTCGCCTCACCTGATCGCGTTCTTCACCTGATCCGGTTACGCCATCGCCTTACTCGATCGGCCCAACGAATTCCGAGTTCTTTTCCTTTCTCTCTTCCTCCTGACTCTAATTACCAGACTTAGAGGTGCATACGGTAAACCTGAAATCTCTTGTCGGTTTCTTTTCTCCTAGACTTCCTTGGATGTATCCACGAGGTTCTCGTGGACGTCTCGGATCATTCAACACACTGGTCTACCGCCCCCTCCCAGCATCTATGGAGAAATCTATACCTCGCGCGGGGATTAGACAATGTATTCTCTCGGTCATCGACATCTCGGCTCTCCAAGCCCAGAGTTTGAATTGGAAGAAAGAGCTACAAGACGTTATCTTTGCACCGACAACTGTTGAAAAAGCGCCGCCAAATCTGTCCATTCGTCAGGTTGCTAGACGGACGTGAGTGACACAAAGTCCACGCTCTGGTTCTTTTATGACACCCGGTCCAGGGCAGCAAAATGACACAAAAAAACAATGATATGGCCCCATGTTACCATTCAACCTTGTGTTTTCGTTTTCCTTGTGCGTTGTACGTGGTTTCAGGGCTGAGGGGATTATTGGAAGTCCCGGAGTAACAGATCCAAAAGGTTCTTGAACCTTCTGGAAACGGGGATCAAAGGATGTGGGTCCCAGTGCAAATCGCGATCGATTGTTGCCGACTGACTGATCGCCACTTTGACCTTTTAATTCAGTGCTTTGACCCTAGAAACAGTGGCGCGGCGTGTAAATACAATCACTAGAGGATCAGATCGTTCAAGGACAAAGCACAAAGCACAAGGAAAGTTGTCCCAGTAGTCTTATTTTTATACCTAGAACAATGAGCATACACATGCATGTTTCCTGCCATCAGTCAGTATCATGGAGTTCAAACGTGGGTACCAAACATCGAGTTCTTCGGTTTATTGAACACTCAGCGACAACAATAAGGCTACATGCTACATACCAATGATACAACAAAAGTGCAAGACGGAACGAAAGCACAGCAGAGAATAGCAGACATAGCTGAGTGATGTAAACAGATGATTACTCAGATGAAACGAGAACAAGAGGCTACAAATGTTTCGAAGCTAAACGAGAGGATCTTCGTAGTACCTGCGGCGCATCCTTATGTTCCGTGGAAGCAGCAGCAGCTTGACTCGCCCTCCCCACTGGAGTTGTTTTCTTCTTCACAACTGCCTTTCCTTCCTTCTTCATCCCCCTAGTATTCTCGATGGGCGGGTTGTGCCGTGCCGGGCTGGATCAGCCCATTTACGGAACCGGGTTTGGGCTGGAACGGTAACCTACCGTGCTCAGGGTAGTTTCTTTTTTTTTTTTTTTTTTTCATTCGGGAAGCCCGGGCCAGTAGGCAGGCTCCTGACAGGCCCGTTTACCGACCCGGGCTGCTATTTTGGGCCATGGGCGGGCTGAGCCCCGGGTTAGCCCAGCCTATCGAGACACTACTTGGGAGTCGGAAACGAATTAGTTGTGGCGTGTTATCTGAGCGGGTCTCCAACAGCGAGACTTTGGGAAATGATGGGGGAGGCCCGAAAGAAAGGTTGACGGTGGAAGTCCGGACCAGAACGAGGCTGACTGTGACCGGATCACTGCGTAACGCGACTTCGCATCACCTGATCGTGTTCTTCACCTGATCTAATTACGCCATCGCCTTACTCGATCGGCCAACGAAGTTGCGGCTAGCTTCCGAGCTCTTATCTCTTCTCTCCTCCTCCTCCGGGCTCCTTAGAGGTAAACCCGAAATACCATGTCGATTACATCTTTTCCCCCAGAACTTCTCGAGCAACTCCTCCTTCTCCTCGACCCCTTGGACGTATCCGCCCTCTCGCAAACGTCTCGATTATTCCACACACTAGTCTACCACCCTCCCGACCAGCATCTATGGAGAAATCTATACCTCGCACAGGGATTAGATGATCCCACGTTGTGTTTCTCACCTCTCGGTCATCGCTTTCTCGGCTCTCCTGAATCTCGAGCTCAGAGCTTTAATTGGAAGAAAGAGCTACAAGAGGTTATCTTCGCACGAACAGTTGTCGAGAAAGGGCCCGCGAAATGGGGAAGGGAAGACCGAAAGCGGGCATTAAAAACACTGTTAAAGCTCATCACCTACGTACCCCCTCTAGAGCTTCGCGAAGAAGACATGAACAGCGACAAGATGTCATCGAACTTGATGTGGGTTGCAGCAGAGTGTAGGAAGGGTGCCTTGGTGGACCCTGATTTTCAAGGTGAAGATGGAGGTGAAGTTGAAGGTGCAGGAGAGAAAGAACAAGAAGACGAAGAAGAACTACAACTTCGAGCGAAATTACACACGCATCTGGGGTTAACTCCAAATGATTGGTCGGAAGAAGCTTTGCTGGAGTCGACAATGTTCGTATATACAATGGCGAACTATCACTGGGGCAATGAATTCGGTCCGTTCCGAGAGCACCCTGGGAATGATAACGTTGCGTTGCGAGTAAACTGGGTTCACATTCACCACATCCACCGGACAATATCCATGAAACTTCTCGAGGGGGTATCAGCGGAGGCGAAGGAAAACATTCGTCAATTGGATGTGTTTATCTACCAGTTGAGCTTCCCGCACACTCAACTGGTGTTGCCGAGGAGAGAAGTCGAAGAAGGGATTAGCAAGGATTGGGCAGGTGTAGAGGGAAAGTGGGATATTTCCTTTTGTTTTTGTGATCACGGGGATCTGATACGTGTGTTTTCCGCTTTGAGTACGATTTCGATCTGCGTACTGACTGATTTTCTGACTTTTCGTAGGCTTCAACCATGCTGTACGTGACCCACGATTCATGTTTTTCCCTCGCTTTCTCTGACGTTCCCCCCGACTAGCAACGCCAACGACGATTCGTTATCCCCACAGCGGCCGATCTCATTCAGGTCCTACGAACGATGCCAGCTACCTTTAAGATAACAAGAACTGTCGATGACCCCAAGTTTCCCGGAAGACCTGTCATATACTTTGGAGGTCAGCTCGATCTAGGTGGTGGCGGGAGTCAAAGTATCATGAGCGGGATAGTTAAGGTTATGGATGACGAAGAAGGGAACGACGTTGTGAGGTGGAATTTCGTTAGTGGAGAAACGGGAAACCCTGTCTGGAGGTGCGTTTTTTCTGACTCGATTTCGATTCATCACTACGGTCACTGATCATCCGTGCCTCGATAGTGGTGAAGGTGTGCAAATTGGAGGCATCAGGTCCGCATATGGAATATTGGTAAGTGCCGGTAGTAGCTGTACAGTATGGTGGGTGTGAACGCTGACTTTTTTCTGGGGTTTAGGGAACGTGGACCACCATATTTCACGATGACGATGATCCTGTTGGTGAGCCCAGCTTTACCCTGTCAGTTGTATCTACATCCTCTGATATTCTCTAACAGGACCTTTTTGGCTGCGAAAGCGGAACGACTGAGTGAACGAGAAGGCAACTGATGGTACGTCAGGCGTTTTCTTAACTTGGTCCATCTTCCTAATGGACCGTGTCATTTTTATTGGATACATCAAGAAACGTACTCCCAATCTGAAGAGGAAATGTGCCCGGTTGACTAGATCAGTTGCTACCTGACGTCACATCAGCGTTCCTCAATGCTCATCACTCCAGCGTGTTCTACGGCAACTCTCTATATGGATTCTCAGGGTCCTCCCTCTCCTCCTCTTCCGTCTTCACCTTCCCAACCACCCTCGCTGGATTCCCAACTGCAATAGAATATTCCGGAATATCCTTCGTAACCACTGAACCAACTTCAATCGTCGTTCCCCTACCAATAGTCACGCCGGGTAAAACAGTGACATTAGCACCTATATTACAGTCGTTTTCGATTCGGATTGGGAGACCATATGTGACGAATTTAACTCGAGACAAAACGGATATGTCGTAGGTGGAAGTTATCAAGGAGACGTTGGGCCCGAATATAACGCGGTCGCCGATCATTACTAGGGAGGTGTCGAGGATCATGAGGCTAGATTGTAGATGATGACATGAGGGAGGAAGATCAGTTTGATTCGAGAGAAAAACAAAGAAGAAGGAAGGAGGGTTCCTCAACTTGAAATTAGCAAAACAGTTACTCCCAAAGACGATATTACTCCCAACGTCTGGTGTAAACGGTGCTCGGATGTACGTCCCGTGTCCGAATCTACCCAGTATATCTTGGAGAGTTTCGGTTTGTCGTTCGACGTACCCTTCCATGCGTGGATCACGATTGTTGAAGTCGTAGGAGAGACCTCGGGTTCGGAGTTGGGTTTTGAAGATGTCGGGGTTGAACTGGTCGTAGCTATGTCAACGTTATACGGTGTCCGAAAGATCATTGTAGGATATTTCGTGGACTTAGGGGACATACTTCATGCCAGATATCATCTTTTCGTACTCGTCACACCATGGTACCCAGTTCAGCTCGCGTGCGATAGCGAGGATAGCTTCGTCTTTCTGGGTTTTGGCCATGACAGTTCTACTTTCTTTTTCTTTGAGAGGGCACGGGGTGGCAGTCCTTGAATACGTTGCGGTTTCCTGCTCTATTCTCTTTATATTTGTTCTACGTAGACACAAGTGGTTGAATCACATCGATAAGTAGATTCCAAACGGCCGCGCTCGAACGAAGAACGCGAAGCGAAACTAAGTTGCTTCCCATGACGAAATCCTCTTATCCTTTTTCACCACTGCCCCAGATAGCCCTGTCTTGGAATCAAATGCGGGATATCTATTCTCTATCAGGCAGATTTCGGTAGGGATTATTCGGATCTGCTCTCTCCTCCTCTACAGTCTTCAAAGTCTTGATCACCCTCGCTGGACTTCCAACCGCAACGGAATAAGGAGGAATATCCCTTGTAACAATCGACCCAGCACCAATGGTAGACCCTCGTCCAATGGTGACCCCCGGCATGACGGAAACTCCACCACCGATCCAACAATCGTCTTCGATTCGGATGGGAAGACCGTATTCAACGAATTTGATGCGGGAGAGTACGCTTGTGTCGTGGCCAGCAGTAAACAAAGAGACGTTTGGACCCATTTGAACGCGATCGCCTATGATAACTAGAGCAGTGTCCAGAATTGTCAGGCTAGAAGTCAAATGTCACCTCGTGCTTTTTGGTAACGCAAAAAAAAAAACGCACTTGAAATTCGCATAGAAGTTCTTCCCGACAACGACATTGCATCCATAATCCGGTCTAAACGGCGGTTCTATGTACGTCCCTGGACCGACCTTACCCAGGATCTTGTGGAGGTCGTCGGATTGCTTCTCGGCGTACTGTTCCGTTCGTGGATCTCGATTGTTGAATTCGAACGCGAAACAGCGAGCTCGATGGCGACCTTGGAGGAGGTTAGACTGGAGTGGGTCGTACCTTTGCTGAATTGGTTAGTGATTTTTTTTGAGTGTGGGTGATGAAAGCAGGAGGGTAGGACGTACATCATACCTGAGATCATCTTTTCGTACTCGTCACACCAAGGTACGCCATTGAGATCGCGGGCGATGGAGAGCATATTTGGGTCTTTCTGGTGCTTAGCCATGACTCTTGGTGGTCAGAAAGAAACGCAGTCACATCGCGAGGTCGACGTGCTCAGAGTGATTCGGAATATCTTCGGATAATACCTTTATTAGTTACCATGAATACAGTTTGCACCTGGTAAAAAACAACACCTCTTCACGACCCGCTGACAGGCGACCAATGTTATCAAATTTCGAAGATCGTCAATCGTCCTTCGGTCCATCACTTGGAGGAATCTCATTCATACGAAAATTGACACATTATGCATTCTTGTTCACAATCACTGATTGACGTTCTGTCGAACTCAGAGCTTAAAAGCCATGTCTGGAGCTTGTCTGGTAAAAAAATGGACTCGATTTTATAGGTTTACGAATTAAGCTTCTAGGCACTACAAACAGAAACTAAACAGTACAGTCCGACAGCTTTGCCAAAAAGGTGTCTGATAAGCTATAAACTGCGGTGTCTATAACTGAGAGGGGCTACATTTAGGCCTTGCCTCCCGGTTTGGCTCCCCCTGGACCGCCTGCAGGTTTCGCACCCCCTGGGCCACCTGCAGGTTTAGCACCCCCTGGACCACCCGCAGGTTTAGCACCTCCTGGACCACCCGCAGGCTTCGCACCACCCGCAGGTTTCGCACCACCAGCTGCAGGTTTCGCACCGCCGCCAGGGGCCTTAAGAGCTGCCCCGCCTTTCTTAAGAAGCGATAAGATGACAGGGAGGGCGAGTAATCCGTACGCAATCCAGGCCACTGTTAAAAGAGAGATTCACACACAATTCTGAAATTCTAGACAAAGAAAAAAAAAACGCACGGAGGAATCCATTGCCATCACGAGCAGTGAGTTGTCCGCCATTCCTTCCCCCACCAGCAGATCTATTGAATGCTTGAGCGGCCTGTCCAAACAGCAATCGCATGATAAAGAAAGCGAGGAGTCCAATGAACCATCCCAAGAATCCGATCCACACGTTGAATCGTCGAAAGTGTGGTCCGCTGACAGACTTGACCATATCAGCTCCCAATTTGTAGCGCAATGAGAGTAAAGTGAACGTGACGAGGAACACGCCGGAGCAGGCGAGGGATATGGCGACAAGGACCGGTAAGAGGGGACTAGGTCGAGCGATTGCAGCTAGAGGGGCGTTCTTGGGAAAGGCACTGAGATCTAGTTTACATGCGAGAGTGTTAGTCACGGAACGAGGTGAAGGTGATACATAGATGCATACCGTATTTAGGGCTGAAAGATGTGCCTGTGCAGACTACGCCGCCACCACCCCTGGTAGAGCAAGACCCTAGAAGCAAAAAAATCAGACACTGCGATATCTATAACACGAAAAATAACGCACCTAAAGCCCCAATAAGGATTCTAGCACCATTCCCACCCGATGGGGTAACGGTGAACAAAGCCACACTATTAATTAAGATCACCGGTGCCAGGAAGGCAACCAAAGACAGTATAATTCCGGCCAGAGTCAAAAACGGCACCAGGTAAAGCAGAAAATGGGACATATTGCTCTTCAAGAGGTTGGGAAATTGGAAGAAAAAGGTTTGTTGAGATCAGACCTGAAGAAAAAGAAAGAAAAGAGGTTGTTGACACGGTGAACAAGCTCAACCAGTGGCTTGGGTCAAGACTCAAAGAAAAGAAAAGGGTAGTTGGGATGGGATGTTAATCCACATTCATGTTTGCTTTTATAGCAGCCAAGTCGTTATAAGGGTTCACGAGGAGAAACAAAGACTGTTGGCAATGCGGTTAGCCGTTCTATCCAACACGGAAACTGGTTCCGTGTATTTCGAGTAAAGATTGTCGGGTAGCCAAAGATTCCCTGGCAGTTTCTGCAATTATTGATCGACGGATTGCAATTTCACCTGGTAAGCGATAGCTTCAACCTTGGCCTCGGCAGAATGAGAAGTAATATCCTATATCCCTTGTAGCAACCGATCCTGCACTGATCGAAGACTCCCGTCCAATGGGACCCAGGCACGACGGAAACCCACCACCGATCCAGAAATCGTTTTCGGTTCGAATAGGAAGCGTATTTAACGAATTTGATGCGGGGGAGTATCGTTGTATTTTGACCAGCGGTACACAAAGAAACGTCTGAATTCCATTTGGACGCAATCGCCTATGACATTTTCCAGGATCGTTAGGCTAGATAGTCTAGGATAGCAGTCAGGTTCAACCTCAAGTTTTGGTAACGCAAAACGCACTTGAAATTCACATAGAAATTCTTCCCGGACAAGATAATACACCCATAACGCGATCTAAATGGCGGTTCCATGATCACAAACGTCCCTAGGCCAAGATCTTCCGGAGGTCATCGGTTGTTTCGTTGAATCCAAATACGCAAAGCAACGAGCCCGATGGCCGCCTTGGGTGTGTTGCTGAAGGTTAGCACTTCAAGTGTTGAATCTCGGATTGGAACGTACATCATCAGAGATCATCTTTTCGTTCTGTGATACGCCGTCGAAATATTTGTTATTTTCCGTTTCTGTATCAAACGGTTTTTGATAACCGGTTTGCCGACTCTCTCAGTTCTGCTTCTCTCTCTCTAAATCTCTATATCGTTGCTCCTGTATTCACGAATCTCATTCCCCCCCGAAAGCTGCGTGCATTTTCAGGCTCTCGAGTTTGACGAGCAGTTCGAGAGGCTCGACGCGTCGTAGGACTTAAAGGTACGCCCCAGCTCACTAGTATGCCTCCGGCACAATAAGGGAAATACAGGACTGTGTCAGCTGCAATGCCCCCCTCGACACGATCACAATATTCTTCTCGGTCAGATCTAGACCTCTAGGCTTCATTGACGTCGCGAGCAAATGCACCGGAAAAACGCTCGACTCTAATCACGTTCGACATGTCTTTTAATATTCCTGGCCCATTTTCACGATTCCATATCCAATCGACCTTTACACTCCGAGTGCTACTGCTCAGTGCTGTAGACTTCAGCACAAGTGGTGCACGCTTTGCCTCTTAGTTCTTCCGAAGAACAATTTTCCTTCATCAAATTTAACTTCCACATGACGACCCCTCACAGGATGCTATTGTGTCTACAAGTTTTGCACTTTTGTTTCCCGGGACGAATACAACCGATATTGTATGACCAATAACATCAGAAGAGCACTTGAGACAGGTGCAGGTGCAATGGCGAAAAAGCGAGCTGCAGAGGCTGCGGGTGCGTGCCTTTCTCTTAAGCTGGACATCCATAAACTCATGACTTGTTTTATTCTCCAAAGGCTTAGGCTGGTGCGGCCGTGCGGTTCTAAACCTCATGCAAACTTCACGAACGATGTAGGAAATTTCTATATGTCGTGGAAGAAAACACCCGACTACCCCCACCATGGTCGAATCTCCAGCTGAACATGAAGATGTTAAGATTCCAGACAATGAACCCGATGGCGTACAGCATATCGAGAGAGACGAATTTAATGTTGCTCCTGATGACGGGCTGGCTCGGCTAAATACTGATATTCGAAGAAGACGCGCTCACAGCGCGTGAGATGTGCTTGCGTCCAAAGTTCTCAAGTACAAGTCATGCTCGTGCTGCTGCAAGGCTGGTTGGAAGATGGAGTTTGCCGTCGATGTAGAGAAGACAAAGAAGAAGTGGAGCAAGGAAAACACAAATCCTAGTACGTTGAATAAAAAATTAATAGTTCGCATGTGGGATTCCCTTAGAGTTGTGGGGTCGGGCGGAAGTGGAAGATTCTTACCTCTCGCAAGCTACCTAAAGCCGTGCTATGGCATCCTAATTCATACAAATTTTGGCCACCCCTCAAATACGGGCACATGGTGTAGTTGGTTATCACATCCGCTTAGCATTAGGTTGCTTGTGCGGGGGGTGCTGGGTTCAATTCCCAGTGTGTCCACTTTATTGGCTCGTTCTTTTTTTAATTTTGTGATAAATCGCGTTCCCGACATACCACTGGCACTGGGTGCGTGGCAAGGGTGTATTATGTTAATTTCCTCGACGTTGGTATAGTACTGGGTAAAGACAAAACTCTATCCGATTCGGACCCCGTGAAGAGTGGCATCCGGGAAAAGTCCAAAAACCAAGAGATAATTCACTGCACTCCATCTAGTGAATTTTGATGCAACTATAGTGACGATAAGGAGAATCCATTACGATACATGTAAGTACAAGTAAGTACCATGGTGCTCACAATCTGTCCCATCAATTACCATCACTTACGACTCAGAAGGGGGCTGATTGGTTGTACTCTACGTAACGACCGAATCGGCCTTCTGAATTTTTGAACATTGAATATCGGAACGAGACCGATTGATTTATATCTCGAACGCAATGCTCGCACAAGTTAGATTCGAGCTCATTGCAAGAAAGTGAATCTATCAGCTCAATCGCAACTAAACCGCTGCAAGCTGTTAGCAGAAGCGAGTAAGAACCAAATATGATTTCAGTCACCGTGCTTAGCTGGCTGGGTACAGAAGAAAACTGGCGAGGATAGTTGAGGATACATAAACAAGCGGACCGTATCAAACTCCAACATGATCGAGGTGAAGTGCTCCTTGTCGATTTTCACTGAGCGTGCATTATTACAAGTAGATACCATAAAAGAAGAAATAAAGTGACTACAGTGCGACTACTGTCCCAAAGAAAGCCGTCTGAGGGGCAGTTATCTATCTCCAAAACTTCAAATTTGCTATTGAGGGGTCGATTACCAAAGCCAGATGTATCCCCCTGCTTCCACCCCCTCTGCCGCCACCTCCACCTGCATGCACCTTGCCTTCGCCACCATTCTCCCCACCTCCCCCCCATCTCCATGGACTGACTGGAGGTTTCGCACCTCCACCTTCCTCCTTGACTTCGCCACCATCGCCATCACCCTCCTTACCTTCCGCTGGGCTGGGTGGAGATTCCTCACCTCCACTCTCCTCGACTTGGCCATCGCCATCGCCATCACCCTCCTTGCTTTTCGCTGGGCTGGCCGGAGATTTCTCACCTCCATCCTCCTCCTTGCCTTTATCTTCCTTGCCTCCGTCACCATCTCCTGCAGGTCTTGTCCCTCCTGGAGGTTCCAGAGCTCCTCCTGAACTACCTGGAGGTTTTGCCCTTTCTGAACCACCAGCTGCAGGTTTACTGTCTCCCCTTGGACCTGTCGGAAGTTTCGGACCCCCCCCTGAGCCACGTGAAGGTTTCGCCTGTCCTGAACCGGGTGGAGGTTTACCATCTTTTTCTGGACCGGCTGGAGGTTTTCCGTCTCCTTCTGAACCAGCTGCAGGTTTCGCTGAACCACCTGGAGGTTTGGCAGGTCCTCCTGAACTAGCCGCGGGTTTCGCACCTCCCGAACCACCAGCCGCAGGTTTTCCATCTCCCTCTGAACCGGCTGGAGGTTTACCATCTCCCTTTAGACTTGCTGGAAGTTTCGGACCTCCCCCTGAACCACGTGAAGGTTTCGCCTGTGCTGAACCGGGTGGAGGTTTCGCTCCACCAGCTGCAGGTTTACCATCTTTCGCTGGAGGTTTTCCGTCTCTTTCTGAACTAGCTGCAGGTTTCGCACCTCCGCCTGAGCCACCCGGAGGTTTCGCAGGTCCTCCTGAACCAGCCGTGGGTTTCGCACCTCCTGAACCACCAACCGCAGGTTTTCCATCTTTCTCTGGACCGGCTGGAGGTTTACCATCTCCCTTTGGACCTGCTGGAAGTTTCGGACCGCCCCCTGAACCACGTGAAGGTTTCGCCTGTGCTGAGCCGGGTGGAGGTTTCGCTCCACCAGCCGCAGGTTTACTATCTTTTGCTGGAGGTTTTCCGTCTCCTTCTGAACCAGCTGCAGGTTTCGCACCTCCGCCTGAACCACCTGGAGGTTTCGCAGGTCCTCCTGAACCAGCTGCGGGTTTCGCACCTCCCGAACCACCAGCCGCAGGTTTTCCATCTTTCTCTGGACCGGCTGGAGGTTTACCATCTCCCTTTGGACCTGCTGGAAGTTTCGGACCTCCCCCTGAGTCACGTGGAGGTTTCGCCTGTGCTGAACCGGGTGGAGGTTTCGCTCCACCAGCTGCAGGTTTACCATCCTTCTTTGGACCTGCTGGAGGTTTCGCACCTCCCCCTGAATTGCCTGCAGGTTTCGCAAGTCCTGAGCCAGCGGTGGGTAGAGAGTGGGAGCGAGGGCGTGCCGAGTTCGACGCATCTTTCTTTGGACCTGCTGGAGGTTTCGCACCTCCCCCTGAACCACCCGGAGGTTTCACAGGTCCTCCTGAACCAGCCGTAGGTTTCGCACCTCCTGAACTACCAACCGCAGGTTTTCCACCTCCCTCTGGACCGGCTGGAGGTTTACCAAATCTCTTTAGAAATGCTGGAAGTTTCAGACCTCCCCATGAGCCGGGTGGAGGTTTCGCACCACCAGCTGCAGGTGTACCATCCTTTGAACCTGCTGTAGGTTTCGCACCTCCCCCTGGATTACCTGGAGGTTTCGCAGGTCCTGAACCAGCGGGGGGTAGAGAGTGGGAGCGAGGGCGTGCCGAGTTCGACGCATCTTTCTTTGGACCTGCTGGAGGTTTCGCACCTCCCCCTGAACCACCTGGAGGTATCGCAGCCGCCCTTGGACCAGCCGCAGGTTTCGCACCTCCTGGACCATCAACCGCAGGTTTTCCATCTCCCCCTGGACCAGCGGTAGGTTTACCATCTCCACTTGAACCAGCTGAAGGTTTGGCAGCTCCTCCTGAACCGGCTGGAGGTTTTCCACCTCCCCCTAGACCGCCTGGACGTTTTGCGCCCCCTGGACCAGCTGCACCCTCGTTCTTGCCTCCACCACCGCCCTCTTTGCCTCCTGCCCCTCCCCCGGGACCACCTGGAGGTTTTCCATCTCCTCCTGAACCAGCCGCAGGTTCTCCATCTCCCTCTGAACCGGCTGGAGGTTTCGTACCACCATCTTCCTCCTCGACTTCGCCACCATCGCTGTCACCCCCCTTGCCTCCCGCTGGGCTGGGTGGAGATTTCTCATCTCCACCCTCCTCCTTGGCTTCGCCACCATCTCTCGCAGGTTTTGTCCCTGCTGGACCACCTGGAGATTTCGGAGCTCCCCCTGGACCACCGGGAGGTTTTTCCCCTCCTGGACCACCAGCTGCAGGTTTACTGTCTCTCCCTGAACCTGCTGGAGGTTTCGCACCTCCCCCTGAACCGCCTGGAGGTTTCGCAGGTCCTCCTGAACCAGCCGCAGGTTTTCCATCTCCCTCTGGACGGGCTGGAGGTTTCGTACCACCATCTTTCTCCTTGGCTTCGCCACCATCGCCATCACCCTCCTTGCCTCCCGCTGGGTCGGCTGGAGATTTCTCACCTCCACCCTCCTCCTTGCCTCCGCCACCTCTATCTTCCTTGCCTCCGCCACCATCTCCTGCAGGTTTTGCACCCCCACCTGGGGCAGCTGGAGGTTTTTTATCTCCTCCTGAACCGGCTGGAGGTTTCGTATTACCAGCCGTAGGTTTTGCCCCTCCAGAACCACCAGCGACAGGTTTGCCATCTCCACCTGCACTGGCTGGAGGTTTCGCGGCTCCTCCTGAACCAGCTGCAGCTTTTGCACTTCCTGAACCGGCTGTACCCTCGTTCTTGACTCCACCACCTCCATCCTTGCTTTCTGCTCCCCCCCCTGGACTAGCTGCAGGTTTGGCCCCTCCAGAACCACCAGCGACAGGTTTCGCAGCTCCTCCTGAATCAGCCGCGGGTTTGGCCCCTCCCCCTGAACCACCAGTCGCAGGTTTTCCGTTCCCCCCTGGGCCGGCTGGAGGTTTCGTACCACCAGCTGCAGGTTTTGCCCCTCCAGAACCACCAGCGACAGGTTTGCCATCTCCACCTGCGCCGGCTGGAGGTTTCGCGGCTCCTCCTGAGCCAGCTGCAGCTTTTGCACCTCCTGGACCGGCTGAACCTCCGTTCTCGCCTCCACCACCTCCATCCTTGCCTCCTGCTCCCCCTCCTGGACCACCAGCGACAGGTTTCGTAGCTCCTCCTGAACCACCAGCCGCAGGTTTTCCATTTCCCCTTGGACCGGCTGGAAGTTTCGTACCACCAGCTGTAGGTTTTGCCCCTCCAGGTCCACTAGCTGCAGGTTTGGCATCTCCACCTGCACCTGCTGGAGGTTTTCCCGCTCCTGGACCAACCGCAGGCTTCCCATTTCCTCCTGAACCAGCCGCGGGTTTTGCACCTCCTGAACCAGCAACCACAGGTTTTCCATCACCCCCTGGACCAGCTGGAGCTTTTGCCCCTCCAGAACCACTGGCTGCAGGTTTGCCATCTCCACCGGCACCGGCTGGAGGCTTTGCCGCTCCTCCTGAACCAGCTGCAGCTTTTGCACCTCCCGGACCGGCTGAACCTTCGTTCTTGACTCCACCACCTCCATCCTCGCCCCCTGCTCCCCCCCCTGAACCAGCTGCAGGTTTCGCCCCTCCTGGACCATCAACCGCAGGCTTTCCTTCTCCCCCTGAACCTGCTGAAGGTTTTGCATCCCCCCCTGGACCGGCTGGAGGTTTCTTCGTACCACCAGCTGCAGGCTTTGGCCCGTCAGGACCACCAACTACAGGTTTGCCATCTCCCCCTGAACCGGCTGGAGGCTTTCCGTCTCCTCCTGCTGCAGGTTTCGCACTTCCTGGACCACCAGCCGCAGGTTTTCCTTCTCCACCTGGACCGGCCGGAGGTTTTGCACCACCAGCTGTAGGCTTTGCCCCTCCTGGACCCGCTGGAGGTTTTATACCTCCCTCTGGACCGGCTGCTCCCTCGTTCTTGCCTCCACCACCTCCCTCTTTGCCTCCCGCTCCTCCCTCTGGACTAGTTTCAGGTTTCGCACCTCCTGGACCACCAGCCATAGGTTTTCCTTCTCCACCTGGACCGGCTGGAGGTTTCGTACCACCAGCTGCAGGCTTGCCATCTCCACCTGAACCGGCTGGAGGTTTTACCGCTCCTGGGCCAGCCGCAGGTTTCCCATCTCCTCCTGTACTGGCTGAAGGTTTTGCACCTCCTGGATCGGCTGTACCCTCGTTCTTGCCTCCACTACCTCCTTCCTTGCCTCCTGCACCTACTTCCGGACCAGCTACAGGTTTCGTACCTCCTGGACCACCAGCCGCAGGTTTTCCTTCTCCTTCCGGCCCGGCTGAAGGTTTCGCACCACCAGCCGCAGGTTTTGCCCCTCCTGGACCGGTCGCAGGTTTACTATCTCCCCCTGTACCTGCTGGAGGTTTCACACCTCCC
>MU127810.1:488655-535143 GCA_014904975.1 Marasmius fiardii PR-910
CTCCCTCCTTCTTGCCTCCACCATCTCCCTCCTTGCCTCCCGCTCCTCCACCTGGACTAACTTCAGGTTTCGCACTTCCTGGACCACCAGCCATATTCGCAGGTTTTCCTTCTCCACCGGGACCGGCTGGAGGTTTCGTACCACCAGCCGTAGGCTTTGCCCCTCCTAGACCGGTCGCAGGTTTATTATCCCCCCCTGGGCCTGGAGGTTTTATATCTCCCTCTGGATCGGCTGATCCCTCCTTCTTGCCTCCACCACCTCCCTCCTTGCCTCCCGCTCCTCCTCCTGGACTAACTTCAGGTTTCGCCCCTCCTGGACCATCAGCCGCAGGTTTTCCTTCTCCCCCTGAACCCGCTGAAGGTTTCTTCGTATCACCAACTACAGGTTTTGGCCCGTCAGGACCACTAGTCCCAGGTTTGCCATCTCCCCCTGGACCGGCTGGAGGTTTTCCGTCTCCTCCTGAACCAGCCGCAGGTTTTCTTTCTCCTTCCGACCCGGCTAGAGGTTTCGCACCACCAGCCGCAGGTTTTGCCCCTCCTGAACCGGTCGCAGGTTTATCATCTCCTCCTGGACCTGCTGGAGGCTTCACACCTCCCTCCGAATCGGCAGCTCCCTCTTTCTTGCCTCCACCATCTCCCTCCTTGCCTCCTGCTCCACCACCTGAACTAGCTTCAGGTTTCGCACCTTCTGGACCATCAACCGTAGGCTTTCCTTCTCTACCTTGACCGGCTAGAGGTTTCGCACCACCAGCCTCAGGTTTTGCCCCTCCTGAACCGGTCGCAGGTTTATCATCTCCTCCTGGACCTGCTGGAGGTTTCACACCTCCCTCCGCATCGGCTGCTCCCTCCTTCTTGCCTCCACCATCTCCCTCCTTGCCTCCCGTTCCTCCCCCTGGACTAGCTGCAAGTTTCGCACCTCCTGAACCACCAACCGCAGGTTTCCCTTCTCCACCTGGACCGGCTGGAGGTTTCGCACCACCAGCCGCAGGTTTTGCCCCTCCTGGGCCAGCCGCAAGTTTCCCATCTCCTCCCGGACCACCAGCCGCGGGTTTTGCATCTTTCCCTGGACCGGCCGGAGGTTTCGCACCACCAGCTGGAGGTTTCCCCCCTCCACCACCGCCAGCCGCCTTAGCACCAGCTGCACCGCCTTTCTTAACAAGCGATAACATGACTGGAACGAAGAGGAATCCGTACGCAAACCAAGCCACTGCCAAAAAGAAAACTCAATCTACGGGTGAGTAACGCGAATCTAAAAACTCTAGAAAGATAGCAAGAGACGCACAGATGAATCCATTGCCATCACGAGCAACGAGCTGTCCACCGAGAACGTTCCTGCTCGTCTGAATAGCTGCATTGAAATCTTGAGCAGCCTTTCCAAACCACAACCGCAGGGCTAAAAAGGAGGCAAGTCCAATGAACCATCCCGAGAATCCGATCCACGTATTGATTCGGTGAAAGAAAGGTTGGTTGACAACGTTAGCCGTATTCCCTCCCAAAAGCTGGCGGAATGAGAGTAAAGTGAAAGTGACGAAGAACACGAAGGAGCAAGCGACGGATATGGCGAGAAAGGCTGGAAGGGCGGAAGGCGGTCGAGAGAGTACATTTAGAGGGGCGTTACTGGGAAAAGCACGGAGATCTGGTTAACATGCAAGAATATTAGTCAAAGATATAACAAGGAGAAGATGATACATACCGTATATAGGGCTGAAAGATGCACCTGTGCAGGCTAGAGCATTCGCCCTGGCACGAGTGCAAGACCCTGAAAACGAAAAATCAGACGCCGCGATATTTGTAACACGAAAATGAACGCACCTAAACTCCCAATAAAAATGCTAGTGCCATTCCCATCCGATGGCGTTACAATGAGCAATGGCAGTCTGCCAGGGAACATAATCACCGTTGCCAGGTAGGCAAACAGCGACAGTAGAACTCCAGCAAAACCCAAAATAGGCGCCAGGTAAAGCAGAAGAATGGTAGCCTGAGGCAACATGGTTCTTCAAGAAAGATTGAGGAGAGAATGGTCGTTGAGGGAAAAAAGGTCGTGACGTGATATATAAGCTCAACCAGCGGCTTGGGTCAAGACTCGCCAAAAGAAAAGAAAGAGTCGTTGGGAGGGGATGTCGATATACATATTTATAATAGCCAAGGGAGCTACGCGGGCAGGGATCAAGAGGAAAAACAAATAGTGTTGCTGGCGTGGCTACCCGGTTCTACTAAAGAAAAAGCTCGTTCCGTTCATCTCGAGTAAAGATCGTCAGATTGAAAATTCACCTGACAGACGATACCTTCGACCTTAGCGTCGGTAAAATGAAGAATATCCCATATTCCTTGTCACAACCGTTCCTGCATCGGTCGTGGACCTCATCCAATGGCGACCCAGGAAACCCACGAGCAATCCAACAATCCGTCTTCGATTTGGATGGGATGGCCGAATTGGATGCGGGAGAGTACGGCTGTATCATAACAGCGGTAAACCGAGACACATTTGGACCCATTTAGACATGAATCGCCTATAATGACTAGTGTCCAGTATCGTTAGGCTAGATAATTTAGGATAGCAGTCAAATTCCCTCATCAAACAAGGAGAAGGGGAAACGGCTTTTGGCAGCGCAAAACGCACATGAATTCGCATACGAAATTCTTCCCAGCTAGGATATTACACCCATAATCCGATATAAATAGCGGTTCTATGAACGTCCCTACGCCAACTTTTCTCAAGATCTTCTGGAGGTCACCGCATTGCTTTGGCGTACTGCTCTGTTCTGCTTTTGAATACAAACGACGAGCTCGATGGCGGCTTGGACGAGGTTAGGTTGGATGGGTCTTACCTTTGCCGAGGATTAGCACTCGGAGTATTGGTGACGAGGGCTGACCGAAATGGGACGTACATAGTATCAGAAACTTCATCTTTTCGTACTCATTATACCGTGGTTGAGATCGGTCGACGGAGAGCATACTTGAGTCTTTCTCGCACTTGACCATGACTCTTGGTCGTCAGAATGGAACGCAGCAATAAGGAGAGTTGAGAAGATTCTGCCCGCTTATGACGGTGCTAAGTTTGTCCTTCGCTCGTTGAAGACTCAGAGAGAGCTGGTAACCGTGTGAAAATACTCTATATCAGGAAATTTCAGGTCGGCCAGCTTTGACGCCTTGAGGAACGAGTCGACAAGAATCAAGATTGAACGTTCTTCTGTTTGCCAACACATCGAACGAAGAAGTTCCAACGTCAACAAGTACACACTAATATGTCAGAACTCAGTTCCCCTACGCCGCTTCGTCGAAAACCACATCTACTCTTGAAGGATGGTATAGTTTGAGAATTCGACAGTACTCGTACAACAACTTCCAAATGGAAAAAAAACAACAACACAATCAACCCCGTTACTTAACACCCATCTACATCTCATGCTTCGCTTTGCTCCTCTGGTTTCCTTCGAGCGTATATAACCCCCTACCACGATGCAATATCGAGGGACGACGACATAGCGTACTTGAACGTGATTATCGCACACGTGTAGACCTTCACATCCTCAGCCTGGTCATTTTCGGAAGTTCCATCCGTCGCGGAAACCTGAATTCCACAAGCATTCCAGTTTCGTGGGACACTAGTAGAGGTCCTTCCGGAGGATAATTCTCCGAACCAATAAATGGGGGATCGTCCTATAACTCCAATCCTGGAGAACTTTCGAAAAGTAGAATCAATAATGCAAACCCCAAATACAGCGAGAACAAGAAACATACTCCATGATCAAAACCAGAAGCCGCAGATCAATACATAAAACTAACGGCGCTGCTTCTTATGCGGTCGGGTCTGTAACTCCTCGTCTTCATCCACCGACTGCAAAAGTCTCTTTCCAGACGTAGACTCTCCGTTTGGAGAAACGAGTTCTCTTGAAGGATGCAGAGGTGCAACACGTTCAGTTCTCGGACCTGTTCTCAAATCCTGCTCAGAATCGTTGGATAACGAGACCGGATTATTCCTCGAAGGAGGAGGCCCTACAGTTGTTCTCAACGACGGGGCGTTTGGAAGAATAACACGATTATAAGGAGGTCTCGTGACTGACGAACTTCGTTTAAATGGCAGTAACGGACGACCACCAAGCCTTTTCCTCGCTGTTTGTATCAACTTCTGTTGCGCAACAGTATCGGATGCGAGAGTCCCCTGGACACTGGATGCCGGGCTACGAACTGGCGCAGTAGGCGGTTCGAGTTCCAAGTCTGAAGAATAGAGCTGTGGTTTATACTTCCGCTTTGAAACCGACGACTTTCGTACAAAGAATGGATAGGGTGGACCACCGACACGTTTCCTGGCTGTTTGCTTTGTAGGGTACCTCCCTTCAGTATCAGGTGTGGAGGTTGAAGGTGTTTGTACACTCGGGGTCGAGTTGGGTACGGGCGTACCACGTCGCTCTTCCGACGGTCCAGCCTCTTGCTCACGTCTGTTAGAAGCCGGGGTTGATGAAGTACGTTCGGATGGTAACGGTGGGCGAGGGCCAAGGCTTTTCCTGGCTGTTTGCATTGTACGCCGCCTCCGTTCGGAGGCAGGTGTGGAGACGGAAGATCCCTGTACACTTGGGGTTAAATTAAGTGTGGAAGTACCATGGCCTTCTTCTTCCGAGTCTGAAACCGAGAGACTGAGCCGCCGATTACGCCCCCGAAAGGTCGAGGTCGAGGAACTTCGTCCGGATTGTAACGATGGACGAGAACCGAGGCTTTTCCTGGCTGTTTGCTTCCTCTGTTTGGTAGCAAGTACGGAGGTAAAAGCATTCGGGATTGAGTTGAGTGCTGGTGTAACACGCCGCTCCTCTTCCGAAAGCTCAAGCTCTGCATTAAGCCTCTCCTCCGAAGTCGTGGATGAACTCCGTTCAGCTGATAACGGTGGACGAGTGCCAGTACTTTTTCTCGCTGTTTGCTTCGCCCGGCGGTGACGAGTTGGTGACTGGGACGGAGAGGTAGAGGTGGTCGGTACTTTAGAAATCATAGGCTCCGCACGAGGTGAAGTGGACTGATGCGCTAGCGCTGGTTCCGATTGCACGACAGTAGGACTCGAGGATGTTAAAGGTGCAGTTTGACGGGGTGAATGAGCTGTGTTCATAATAGGTATTACTGCTGGTCGAGAAGGAACAGCCGGTGCCGCAACCGCCACGTCTTGATTGGGAGAGAGGCTGTGGCCAGCGTCTGAGGGTTTTGAGCTAGTGGGATCCGACTTATCCTTGAGACCGTCCGCAATGCTATCCGCGATAGCGACCAACTGCCACCCCAAGTGATCACAAGTATCCAAGATGGCCTTCTTGGACGCCTGTTTATCAGCCAGGGCCGTGCAAATATTGCGGAATTGTTGGATGAGACATTCCATATTGCTGGAAATGAGCACTTCATGGTTTCAGTCAGTAAATATGAGGGCCTTGGACTGTAGGCAGTGCGCACCCAAATCAATGTCAATCTGCTTCTCGTGCTCTCTCGACCTTTCCCGCAATTCTTCAGTAACCTTCCGTTTTCCTCTGCGTTCCTCTGCGAGAAGATAAAGTCGTTCTTTGGAGGCGAATGTGGAGGGGCACTTGACCTACCTGCAAGCGCAGCTTCCATCTTATTCATATCTCTTGTCTGACCGTCCAATATCTTCCTAACATGTTGCAGCTCAACATTTCGAGCTTCGGCTTTCTCCTGCCATTGGTTCTGCGACAGACGCAACTGCTCTATCTGTCGTTTCAAATCATCCATCGACCTTTTCATTTGCATGACTGTATCTATTGACCGGATGAGATGTCGGAATAATAATCGAACGTTTGAGAGGTCCTACCTTGATAGGTTTTCTGAACCTCATAATCATGTTGTCGAGAGGACTTCACTTCCTCTGTGCTTTCCCGCTCTTTCTGAGTGATTCTATCTGAATAAATAATCAGCATAACGGCTCCAGATCTAGGTCACAGAGCCTGACATTCATAGTCCCGCCTCATTTCCTCGCGCTGCTGGTTCTCGACTCGTTTAAGCGTTTCCTTTTGCTCTTGGATAGATGGCTCGGGCGTCTTCTTCTCAACAGACCACCTCTCCATCTCCGATCGACGTGTTGGAATCGCAGCATCGTGCTCCTCTTCATGAAGTAAAAGGGGGGAAATGAGATGACTACATCAACGCTGGCATCAAACCACAGACCTTCGGACTTCTTCCGACCCTCCGTCATTGTCGTCTGTAACTGCACCACTTTCGCTTCCAGCTTGGTCTTAACCTTGTTCATTTCCTTCAGCTTCTCCTCATGCTTCCTCCTCGCAACACGCAGCTCATATTCCCCCTGCCTCACTTTTACCTCCAACTCGGCCGCTCGTTTATTCCATTCTTTCTCTCTTCCTTCAATCTTCTCTTCCAATCGAGCATTAGAACGACGTAAATCCCCAGTTTCGCGTCGATTCGCTTCGAGCTGTTGGCCGAGTTCCGTGTTGCGAACGATCTCGTCTGGTAGCCAATGAGTTGAATTTATAGTTGTTGGGTGAGTAGAATAACCATACACAAAAGCGAAGATATCTCACCTTTTAACTTGCATTCCACGTCATTCAACTTCAATTTTGCATCCTCCAATTGTCCTTCCAGCTGCTCGATTTTAATATGCAATTCCTTCTGATGTAGCTGCATTTTGAGGGCAATTGAATTCTTCGAATTCTTGGGCGAAGTTCGTAGGCCGTTGGTGTTTGACGATGAGGTCGGGTAATGTTTGGACAAGGTGGAAGCTGTCGCGGATCCTATTTGAGCTTTCCAGGCCATCTCAGTCGTCTCATCTCCGACGAGTGCTGAACCACTCGAGTTGGAATCGAAAGAAGTGGACGGGTATGCAAGTTCTGGTTCTTGTTCTACCGTGGGGGCCCTATCGACCACATCGAACCCAGGTGGTACGTCCGCACCGGGTTTAGAGTTGTTCATGGGTAGTGTAGACGGCCCATTGACAACGGTGAGCTTTGGTATGATCCTATCAGATTGATTGCCGAGCGAATGAGACGGAGTAAATGGTCGCTCTGAGGAGATAAGTAAAGATTCGTGTGTAATTGGGGGTGTGGATGTCGTGGATGTCGGTGTCAAGTGGCGAGCAGCGTGGTCTGAATTCGAGCTAGACTGTTGTACAGCGAGCGTGTCCCGGTTCGACGAGGAGATCTGGTCTGGAAAGCACGAACGAGAGAAGGACTGGAATGTATCCGCATCTAGATGTAACACCCTCCTGACTCTCGACTCTCGCTCCTTCATAGATCGTGAGCATTCTGACTCGACTCCGTCCTTAATGCATCCTGCACAGGAGACCACCGTAAGTGATAGTGAGGAACAGGGGAGTGATTTGCTTTCACATCGTTGACAGACCTTGACCCAACAACGATGAACACGGAAGGAGCCCAAGACTAATTACTGCTCACCGTGTTCCACTTCCCGTCAACAGCTCCCAAATTCCAGGTGGTTATATCCTGAGCACTAGGCTGCCTCGAGAATTCTTTGATGAATTTCTCCTTCAGGGAAGAGGTCTCTACGCGATCCTCATCGGTTTCCATTTTTACACTGGCTTGGAAATGAGGTGCATAGGCCAGCAGCACTGGTTGCTGTTAAATTGATGGGCTTGATTGCGGCATGAGTCGTTGTCAGAGGGAAGTTCAATGAAAAGTGCCTTGTCAAACACGAACAGGTGATGATGGCTCCCACTGATAGTGATGAGGATAGCCGTTCAATTACACTCGGTCAACTCGGTCAAATCCGCTCCAGCCTGGGAGTGAATAAAATTTATAGCACTTCAAGTCAAAAATTACATATACACTCTGAAAGTCGAGAGCAGCATAAAGGTAAGCACCTACGATAGACCTGTATAACCGTGACAATGATTCTCTACATAAGCCAGCCCCATTCGATATCGAGAAACCTTCATTTCGCAATCACGGTTCCAGGGATCGTGAGACCGCGAGCACGGAAGCGCGGGAGTCGACAGACCTCACTCGACAACCACGTCTCCCTTCCAGTTAGGATTATTGAAACACCTCAAATCTAGACGCGGAAACAAGTCTTGCCATTCGAAATGTGTACCTGCAGTTGAGATATTCGACCCGATCCATTATCCATATTCGGAACCGCCCTGGCGCGCCACTCCGACAAAGCTTTGGTAGTCGATGATAAAGGTAAGCATATTCCAAGTCAGAGATATCTTGACCGAGACTTGGACAGCTAGTAAAAATGACGTGTGCTTCAAGCTTCGAGATAATAACGAGGAGCAAATCTTGGTACAATTGGTGGATTCGAAAGATTGTGCGTGGAACGAATGTCAGTACAAACCGACCAGCCCAGCTCATGCATAAAAGGAAGATCAGAAAGGGAAAAAAATGTACCTGGTGAGTCGGTCAATCATACGCTTCAATCCGTTTTTCTTCTTCTCCCTCACGACAAAGAAACGCACTCGCACGATTTTGAACTGAGAGATACGCAGCTTTCAAGTGGTCGACTACATGTGTAGATGACTCGATCGTGATCATGATACCGTCAATGAACGAACTGAAGGCATCGACACACGCTGGGAACTGCACCAGAATCGTTCCTCAGTACAAGTTCGCCACTACATCTTGAACAAGCTATGAATCGAAGGTTGAGTGTTGTGCGAGTCGGAATTCCGGCTTGACGATCGTACTGGTTTAAGAGGGGTCAAGCTTCAAGCGTGAGACGACCTCCTAGTTGCATCGCATTATCAGGTCTGGGTACAAGTTGATGTTAAAACTCTGGGACTGCAAAACCGGAAGTAAAGTATACCTAATACGGGACAGTGCAAGGCAATCTCGTTGAACATCCAATTTTCTAAGTGTTCTTTAGCGCGCAGCCTGACTTGAAGAGTTCGCAAGCTCAAGTAACAAAATCCCCTCTATGCATCGTGCCTAGTCCAATACATAAATGGCGCGGATTCTGCCCTCCCCTCTCGTTTCGCCCTTGAGGTGTCGCGTCTTCGGAACCAAAAAGGTCGGAATCATCCTCATAATCCTGTCGGGAGACACCACTTACAGCGATGACCCCGATGATTTCGATACCCTCTCGAAAAGTGGTCATTCTATAACAACCTATGAGTAGCCCGAAGTTGAGCTGCTAAAGAACGCACCTCCTATTATATCTTCTTCATCCATTCCTCCTAAGCACAACCGTTTGATAAGGAGGTAGTGGCGGAAATTTGTTGATAGCTGTGAGTCATGAGGCGAAATGACCCCGCCTTCAATGATCTACACTCGGTACTGTGCTGTAGAAACCACGCTACACACTGTCCTGGCTTCAATTCCAAAATCTGAGGGCCAGTGATAAGTGTCGGCGGTAGATGGAAGACCTTGAGCATCGTATAGATGAACATTGACAAGAGGAAAATGTATGACAACCGGCTGGAGCGGCCGGAGACCAAAAGTTCGAGACTTCCCACGCCTGTAATCCGGGATAAGCTTTTCACGCGCTCTTCCGAGTCGAGCCTCCCGCTTGGATTCTATCTGGCTCCTCATCTCATCTAAAGTTGTATATTCTCTTGTCTCTAAGCCTCTTTTGCACTCTACCAGGAGTCTATCTCATCTCCGCTAACTTCCCTTGAACCAGCTCAAACCACTGCCGATGATAAACGCCTCAAAGGATGCGGTCGTTAACATTGATCGATCCTTTCCGTATTAACCATTGCGTAGGATTCGATAGGGAATGGTAAGCCCTAATTTCCGTGTTTGTTCTGGATCCCGAGCAATCTGTAGTGCCTGACAGTTGATTTCGCCAGATATGCCATCTTTGAAGAGTAGTGACGCACATCAACAAGATTTGAGCTCAACTTAAGGCCATGATCTTGAAATTACGGGCCTCGTGTATTAAAAATCTGGAACTGAAGGGCATTCTTGGGTGCGAGATTATAATGTGCGATGACATGGTGAGCGTGATGACGAGGTATTTGGATTTTGAGGTGTTGCAGAGGAATTGCATCCGGCACTGGAGGGACTTCAGAGTGTCAGTACTGGTCGAAGTGACAATGAAACTGGAGTCTCTCGAGCCTACAGTTCGCAATATGTCGGTGCTTACCGAAATCAATCTCCAACCCAAGCACGATCCTGGATCCATTACCTATGTGAGCTTCTTCACCCTTCGAAGCCCTAAACTTGGATAGCACCCGCCCTAAACCATATTCTCGTCGTTATCACCGCTTTTCCCAATCGGAAACTTTTCAATTTCAACCTTTCTATCCATTCTCTTCCAAAAAGCTTCGGTTGGACGCGCGACTCAATCAAATCGCAATCTCTCCCCTCACTTCAATTTGACAACCCCCTTGAATTGTTTCTCAACACGTCCAGAATGATGAGCGGATGAGTGGCTTCGACGAGCCGCGCCACGATGGTCTTACATCCGCCTCTGTGGGATTTCCGTAGATGCGGGTGACGGTGGTTTAACAGCACGGAAGGCATTTCTTGTCGACATCGAAGTCGGATGAAATGGCACTTGGATGTTCTGGACGTTTCGAAACCTGTTAACTGTGAAATACGCGCGAGAATGTGTCACTGATGGGTGATTGATTGGTGAATGTTGCATGCACCTTACCACCGACAGCCCACATGCCATTGCCGATGCCATAGGGACCGCAAACTTCTGAGGATATCGGTGTGGTATGCCACGCTCTGAACTTGTACAACGTTTCGACCTCAACGTTGTATACCATCATCTTTAATTGCCATTCTTACCTGACGTGAACGTGTTCCTTCCCCCAATTTTACCTGCCTCATCCTTGTCATTATCATCGCACAGCGAATACTAGTCTCCAAGTTGTCATCAAACCATTCTCTCACCTCTACCCCCTGAACTTACTCGAGGTACTTCCTTTCATCATCCGACGTTCGTGGGACCTCCACGGTTTGTCTCTCTCGTTCAAACTTCAGAGCCTCTTTTACCAGTTCAGACGAGCTTCGGGCACTTCGGGCCACCCAGTTTCCTATTCAGGACCCCTTTCGCTGGTTGTTGGTGTCATTTGACTGTGCAGTTGTAAACTGTCCATAGTGACGGCATCACCACCACACATACACCCTTACCCTTTAAGTGACGAATCACAATTCAAGTACAGTGTACTCGACATTGAAACATTATTCGATGTCCCTCAGCTGAAAAGGGGGTGGCACCGAAGCAGGGAAATTCAGGAATCAGAGGAAAGGGGGGAAGCGATGGACGAGGGAAGCGATTCCACCGGAGAAGGAGACTCTGCAAAGTTGAAACCGCTGCAGCCTGTAGCCCAAAGCGATTGAGTACCCTGGTCAAACCCGCAAGCATGACAATAAATTTCCTCCGAATTGCTCAGATTCAAGTGCGAAGATCGGCTCATATCTCTGAATTTCTGACGATCGCATGTAGGTACCGTAGCACGTTGCTCTGGTGCCTAATTTTCAGTTTATTTTAGTCGGGATCCTCTGTTTCATTTCCATCTCTATTCAGCGGTACCTATTGTTCTAACCACATATCCATGTAAGTAGCCATAGTAACTTATAGAGTACCACTGACACCTGATTACTCTGTTTTCAGGGCCAAAGGAATGGTCAATTGAAGGGCAAAGCGGGAGATCTCTAGTAATTGCCACGCGTGGGGTGCCGCAGTTCGATTCGGACGAATAGGATCCCGTGAGTCCGATCTCTGATACTTAACGTCCTCTATAAGTACATCTGCGCGGTGCTATACCATCTTTAAAACTTACATTCAGACTTCACCAGCCTTCTCTATGAATGTCAACCGTTCTTATTCTCCTCCATCATCTATTCAGTTTTCGACACCCAGACCCTGTCAGGAAAATCTCTGTATGGATTATCGGGATCTTTTCTTTCCTCTTCCAATGTCGGCAGATTTTTAGTCACCCTCGCCGGATTCCCAATCGCGACAGAATACGGAGGAACGTCTCTCGTAACAACCGACCCCGCACCAATCGTGCTACCGCGTCCAATAGTCACTCCAGGCAAAACATGTACTCCAGCACCAAGCCAACAGTCGTCCTCAATCCTTATGGCAAGCCCCCAATTCACGTATTTACGGCGCGAAAGTACGCTTGTGCCGTGTGCTACCGTTATCAGGGTGACATTCGGCCCAATTGCAACCCTATCACCAATAATGACCAGAGATGTGTCGAGAACCGTCAGGCTGAGGTGAGGTCAACGTTTCTTTCCATCAATATGAAGGACGACAAACCGGAAGAAAAAACCAGTGCGACTCACTTTTTATTCACGAAACATTTTCTCCCAAAGACGATATTGCAGCCATGGTCAGGTGAAAACGGGGGGTTGATATATGTGCCCTGTCCAACTCGACCCAACATACTCTTCAGCGTTTCAGTCTGCTTCTGTCGGTATCCTTCTGTACGTGGATCTCGATGATTAAAGTCATATGCGAGTCCACGCGTTCGGTTTATGCTTATATGGACGTCTGGATTGAATGGGTTATAGCTGTCAGGCAGGGAGGCGACGTTAATGACTGTGAGAGAGAGAGGTAGGGAAGCTTGAACGCACACCATGCCGGATACCATCTTCTCGTACTCCTCGGACCATGTTACGCCGTTCAAGTCGCGTGCAATGGCAAGAAGGATGGGGTCTTTTTCGTGTTTTGCCATTTGAGTATCTTCTCCTTTGGTGGGTCCAGGACACTGAAAAATGAAAATAAAATGAATCGCGACTTGAATGCTCTTTTTATCCATTCTTGGGCTGTACGTAGCTTTCATAATTTCAGGGATGTTCTGGGAAAAAAGGGTGGTCAAGGGACGGTGTTTTTAAGGAATAAAATAAAAATAATGCAGATATGCTCATTTACTTGGATCGAATTCAAGCAGTGAATCAGCGGGAAATATGCTTTGATTGGCTTTCTTATGTATCTAATATATCTAATAGATAAAGCAAAGGGTGCATTTAGGGCAGGTTTTCTGCCACCGCGTAAGCTCATCTTTGGTAGGTGGAATACCAGTCTCGACTCAGGAAGCCTTGTAGAGGGTTGCTTAATTGAGTCTAGACCATTGAGATTCTAAAGTGAACGCGGTGCTTCCGGGAAACTTGCGTTGACAAGGCCCGGAAATGTGCATAACTTGGATGCATTATGATTTCTTCCTTGAGAAGCGAAGATTCCAAAGGGGGAAGTTGAAATTCCTCACCGACCAATCAGCGAGTCCTAGGAGCTCTGACAGTCTTGTATATAATTCTAATTCTAAGTACATAGGTGGGAAGGCTACGGTTTCAATTTTTGGTTTCGGGTTTCCTGGTCTTGACGCGGCAATTTGGGTGAAAGATACTTTGAGCGCCTCCTGCACGCTCCGGTGAGTATTTTACCTCCACTGGCAGCCTTGAAGCCTCTTGAAATCGGCCAAGTCATTTTTCTGAGAACTCTCGTTGTGGAATTTCAAGACAGGTGAAGTGGGTTTTTTTCCTGTTTCCACCAAATCTACTATATGGAGTAAAATGCACGCGATCCCGGGAAGAAAACCTGCCCTATTCCCCTCCCTTCCCATCGTATAAGTCAGGCAGTCAAGCGTTTCACGGTTGTGAATAGAACACAGTTTTGACATTATCACGACGAAGAACTAACCTCCTCCGTTGTGCTACGAAGTAGGATCTCCGGCAGTTTTCCGGCAACCTTGCCGTCCACAAAAACTAAGGCGACTAAGCTACTTACACCCGGGGTTTTTTGAAGCTAAGTTCGCAAGAAGCAGATCAAACAGAATTTGGTCTTGCAATCATGCCTCGAGATTTGAATACCCAAAAGATCCATTTCAACCTGTCCCGTCTCGTCCTACTCGAAATTATCTTCGGTAGCTTGTGATTCCCATGGGTGCCTGGTTTCTACAACATAAGTCCATTTGAAAACTACCAAGTAGGTTACTTACTTTTAGAATAGTGAGAAAAAAATTCAACCTTGGTGTAATAACTGTAATGTGTATCACTGAAATGATGGACAGTAAATGATGATCCTGACAATGTCAGAATCATGTTTACATCGGCTTTCCAGTCAATATTGTCTCAAGGAACCAGACAATTGTGGCAAGATGCTAAATTTTCGAACTGAGGCCTGACAGGAGACCCAGTCTACATGCCGGCGGACCGGAGCAAATCGTATGCAAAATGTCGCAAATTTACCCGGCCTTTTGACAACCTTTTAAGCGGCTTTAAGCGATTTTTTCACATTTAAGGGAAGTTTTAAGGAAGTTTTTGCCACAAAATAGCCGATTATAACCAGTTATTACAAAAACGTTATAACCGGTTAAAATGATTCTTTGGCAAATTCGCGGCAAAATTAAAGTTGAACCCTGCCCACGCTAGTGCGCAGTCGGGGCCCGAAGACTACTCCAAACGGTCCTCAGAAAAAAAAGAAAAAAAAAAAAAAACAAAAAAGGAAAGTGAGCACGGTACGAGTCAGCTCTTAGCACTTGCAGCCCTGTGGGGTCGAACTTTCGAACAGATGGAGCTGTCCGGCCCTGCTGGGAACTCATCAAACTTCGACTTGGATTTTTATCTTAAGAACAGCAAATTTGACAGTGATACCTACTAACGTCGGTAATCGTTCGCCATGCTTGAAGCAGCTTCTGCAAACTTGGACGTCTCGTTGGACATCCTCGGGCAACTTCCAGGACTCAAGACCTACACTCAAATCTGCTTTTGCTTTCCACTTCCCGAATCTTCTTCACATACGACCATCATCGAAACGCTAAAAAACGGTCTTGAGAGACTCACTACTAGTTTTCCTTGGGTAGCAGGACAGGTCGCTGCTGAACTTTCGGATGTTGAAGGCCCCCCAGAGACCCTCAAGATCAGGGCGTTTTGGCAAACTCCTCCACTGGTCGTGAGAAATCTGAGAGACGATCCTTCAATCCCGTCGATGGATGTTCTCAGGAGAGCCAATTTTCCTTTTCGTATGCTGGACGAGTCCATTGTCGCTCCACGGTACACCATTCCGACTACGGAGGAAAAAAGGTCGGAATGGCCAGTTTTCGCCTTACAAGTCAATTTCATCACCGGAGGACTCGTACTCACTGTTGTAGGCCAGCATAACACCATGGATATGACTGGGCAAGGCCAGCTGATCGACCTTTTGTCGAGAGCTTGCCGGAACGAGCCATTTACAAGTGAAGAACTATCATCTGGCAATCTCGAACGCAGAACTCTCGTTCCTTTGCTTGACGACTCGTACACACCGGGTCCCGAGCTGGCCCGTCAGATTAAGAAACTCCCTTCCGTTCCCACTAACAGCGACCCATCTATACCACCAAAATTAACCTGGAGTTACATCTCTTTCTCTCCCACCTCGCTTGCCAGCTTAAAATCGCTCGCCACTCAAACCCTCCATTCCGGCTACATATCCACCGACGACGCCTTGAGCGCTTTCATCTGGCAATCCGTCATGCGTGCCCGCTTACCTCGTTTGAACGACTCCAAGTCCACACAAGAAGCAACGCTCGCTCGTGCCGTGAACATGCGGAAATTCCTACGTATCCCTCCAACATATCCCGGACAAATGTCATCCATAGCCTATCACACATCTCCAATTCAGAAACTGATCGAAGAGCCTCTAGGCATCGTCGCATCACAGCTCCGCTCAACTTTGAACCAGGCCAACGATATGACGTCCCATTTCTGTGCCATGACGACCGCTTTTGACCGCGCTCCGCCCGACACGGTCATTTCCTTCGCGGCATCGCTCAATTTTGCGATCGACTTGATGATCAGTTCATGGACAAAGTTGAACTGCTATGAACTCGATTTCGGTCTTGGATTGGGAAAACCAGAGTCGGTGATGAAACCGCGATGTATGTCGCTGGAGAGTTTAGGTTTTTTGATGCCAAAGGCGAGGAATGGGGAGATTGCACTGGGGATTTGTTTGAGAGATGAAGATATGGAAAGGCTCAAGGCAGATGGGGAATTTGGGAAGTACGGACGGTGGACTGAATGATCGAGCGCAGTTGTAAAAGAAAAGCTCGCACTCATCATACCTCTAAATTGTACTTGCGCGGGTCCTTAAAATCCCAGGATCGTGTGCGAGCACTAATCATCCTCCGCCGTCCAGATATCGTCATAATCCAAAATGACAAATTCAAATCCAGCTGTCTTTATTGCTTCGACTGTCCATTAACAAAAAAGATTGAGATAAAGCATCGATCACAACAGTCCCACATAAATAATATCAAAAAGCACAGATTACACCAAGCTAATTCATCAAACCTTGCTGACAGAATCTCGATCCGAATACACGTCGACCCCAGTCTTACTGGGGCTATTGTTGAGCTGAAGGGGATCACATGGATGTCAGATGGATCAAAACAAAAAAAAAGAAAACGAAAATGTAGAAACACATACCATAACGGTAGTTTTAATATCTGGAGAATCTTCGTCTATATGCACATGGGCCGTACGATGCACCTCTGTTGGATAACGTTGAGCTTATTTTGGCCAGTTACTTATACGAATAAAAAGGGACTCACGGATCTCGCTGAGAACGACTGCACTAGGGACAATGTTCGCAGTGTATCGCTCAGAGTCTTGTACATCGTTTCCATGGCTCGATGTGGAGCGGATATTGACATTGTAAAGCAACGTCAGGACGTAAACTCGACATAGAACGAACGTCAGCAGGCCCTCGACTGTGTTAAAAGAAGAAAAAACGGCGATGAGCTGCTTGGGTCCGTCGGGGAAGATATCAGAAACTCACCGTTACTCGCAGGGTTAATGATAAAGGTAATCATTGTGGCGATAGCAACCGCACAAGTCGTACTTCCGGTCTGAAGTGAAACTCGAATCAATTTTTGGATAGCGCTAAAGGTAGATTTGATGGTTAGGTTTGGAATCAGAACGGAGAAAAAAAGTTGAGCTTGCGATCAAGTACGTACTTTTCAGTATGCTTAAAGGACGTTTTCATCCTAGCAAACCAGAAAATAAGGACTGCCGTGATACCAATATCCACGGCGGTAGTAGTTGACAGCCAGAGAGTGATTGGAATGATACCACGATGACGCTGATCGTATCGTGGGTACTTGATAATAACAGAGGCTGAAGCCAATACGCAGCCGAACTGTTGAGGGTTCAGACTTTAGCGACGCGGATGGATGAAAAAACTGCTTCACGCACCGCCACAAGGGCATTCATGGACAACAAGATCACAAAGACCCAATTCTTTGCTCTGGAACTTGAATGGGGTGAGCGACAAAAAGTCAATTAGAAAAAAGAGGACACCAACAGTACCCAGATTCGATGAATCAAAAAGCATTGCACGAGGAAAGCGACGGTTCCTGTAGACATCACGGCAAGGGGGATGGTCCAGGGCTAACGATCGAGTTAACAGAAATGTAAGCGATAATAGTATTTCCCAAACTTTCTCACGTACCTGATTTATGATAGCGAGTGTGTTTCCCCAGAAGGTTACAGTGGCCTGCACCGAGGACCATAGTCAGAGATGATGGACACGCAGAATTTACACCCGAAACACACCAAATAAACAGTAGCGTACGCCGCGATTAGTGAGACAAAGTCTACGACGAATGTGACCCCAATCAAGGCCTTTTTCCATAAGGGGTCATTCGGATAGTTGATGAAGTATTGGATGGTGCCCTTGATGATTAGCACCTCGAGCAGCGACGATATCCATGAACCGATGAGGAGGGAGCTAGACATGAGAGATTGAGTTGTGGAAGAAAAGGTCCATAGGGAGAAAACTTATTCACCCGATAGGTTCGTCAAAGGTGCCCATTCTCGGCAAAGTTAATGAGGAGGTGACAAAAAGAAGGACGTAGACGGTGAGACAAAGTCCTGCGCGTTGAAAAACGATTGACGCCGTCGAGAAGGAGGTTGAATGTGCTTCTGTTCTTATACGTGCAGCCAAAGGGGCAAAAACACAGGAGCTACTCCGTGAATTGATTTGAGAAGGGGCTCGCTCCTGTACATGTGTCTGAAAAGTTCTCACTTGGCTCAGAAAAAGCCGCCCAGCGAAAACGAGTGGGGGCCAGACTCGGAGATTTGCGCCTGATCGAATGAAAGGGAGGACCAAAGCTCAGCGGTCGGATTGCGAACTCATGCCTGGGGACCCACTCGATCCCAGACGAGAGAGAAAATGGTCAGCTCGTCGAGTGCAGGGAAGCTGTTGAGAGGGGCCTAGTTGGGGGGAGGGGGTGGAGTCGTCGACAGGAGAAGTAGTACCGATCTCCCTCTCTCGAGATCGAACAATCCCTGCACCAACGTCTTGGGCGATGAAGCTGTCCGGGTGCCAGACGTTGTGATTAGGAAGATCATATGCAGAGCAAACTCTTGTTGAGGATCCCTGTAGCGACGACCACGACGTTGAAAAAAAAATGAGTGGTTCATAGGAGTCTTCATGTAATTATCTCCCACGTCCGGTCGATGCCTCCGATCGCACTCATCGGATCACCGAGTAACGCTCGCTCGTGCTCTCTATGTATCCCTCCAACATATCCTGGAATCTATAGCCTATCGCACATCTCCGATTCAGCAACTGGCCTCTAGCTATCAGCGTTCCGACTCGATGATCAGTTCATAGACAAAGTGGAAATGCTATGAACTCGATTTCGGTCTTGAATCGATATATATGTATGTCATTGGAGAGTTTAGGATTTATGATGCCCAAGGCGAGGAACGGGGAGATTGCACTTGGATTTTGTTTGAGAGATGAATGGAGAGGCGACAGATGAATTTGGACGGTGGATTGAATGATCGAGGGCAAAAAGGTTGACAACCTCCTTTTACACCAATCTCAATCCAGGGCACATGGTGTAGTTGGTTATCACATCCGCTTAGCATCGATTGAATTTAAAAGGAGCTTCTCTGCGGGGGGTGCTGGGTTCAATTCCCAGTGTGTCCACTAAGTCTATTGGAAGGTCTTTTTTGCTTTTATTGCGCTCCTTCTCCTTCTCCGCCTCTATCCTTTTCAATTGGTCTAGTCAATGGTACTTTGGTAGGATCCCCGTTTTGAACTTTTTTGTGCTATTCCGTTCTCTGTTTTTGACGGGAGTCAGCAGCATTTAAAGTTGAGATAATAGATTCCTTGTGTCGACTCGAAAATTGTACGAGCAAGCTTTTTTCAACTCATCACCACCCGCGGTGCACGGGGTTCTCGAAAAAAAAATTGAGCAATCAGTGGGGTCCGTTAAGCCCTCAAAAGCCGATGTTGATGCTACTCAGTGTACACGTTACAAACGTCAAGTAATATAACAGCTTGACTTCTCTTCGTACTATCAAATTCCCGCTCAAAGTACGTCAACGCACCACACCTGTACCTCAGGCCTAAACAGCACTCCCTGGGGCATGAGGCGTAGGCACCCTATCTCCATCCTCGGTCGTAGATCCAGCTTCCTTTGCAGAAATGTCGCTCAGCGTATGGATTCTTCCCGATCTCTCATTGGACGGTACCTGAAATAGGTGAGTTCCTCTATAGCTCAACAGTAAAAAGTACGCGACGTACCAACGCCCCACTCTCCGTTTGCGGAGAATTCCTTCCAATCCGAGCCTGCTTCTCACGTTCACATCGTTCACGGACACGAGCTCTGTCGTCTCTGAATCGTTGACGTTCCTACCAAATAAGAGGAAAAAAGAGGAGGAAATCGTTGAGCAAAAGGAAGAACGACGATGCGATTGCAGCTTGAAGTAGGCTCACTTTCACCCTCGAATCCTCTTTCTCCTCTCTTTCCCTCCTGATTCTCAAATCTTCATCTCTCCTAGCTTCATTAATCGGCGCGTCGACGATAGCCTCGTTCAGCAGCTCTTCGTACAAACGAAGACGGTCGTGGTACTTGAGTAGCCAGAAACGGTGTTCTTGATGGTCGATGATTTCCTTCAATTATTGAAGCGTGAGTGGTAGATGGGACTTTGTAGTAGAAGTGACTTTAGCGTACCATCTTTCGGAATCCCATCTGATATTCGACTCAGTTGCGTAAAAACGTAAAAAGCGACGACTCGGACGGACTCACGTCAATAACCACCTCCTTCACACCAGCAGGCTCAACAATCTTCTTCTTCACAGCATTCGACTCCATTCCTAGTCGTTTGTACTTGCTCTCTTGGTCTTCCAAGTCATTTTCGAGGATGTTCTTGGCGATTGAGAGGAGTGTCTAGTATGAGAGGCCAAGACCAGCAACCGGTGTATAGTAGATGATCGGGATATGATTGGGATAACGAAAGATGTACCTTGAGCGTGCGCACTCCGTGTTTTTCTAAGATAGTGTTGAGATTTTTGCGGATCTGGAGGCGGTCCCAAAGACCCAGGTCGTGGTCTTCGTAAGTCGACTTTGAAGGGACATTTGAGGGGGTAGATGTCTGTGTCTGTCGAAGGCGCTCAGTAGCGGCTCTGGCTCGTTTTTCTCGTTCGGCTTGAGCTTGCATGGGTTTCGAATGAAGACTAGAGAATGGCAGTGGATTGAATGAGGGGGGGATGCTGCGAGTCGTTATCGTTTTTTAATTGTAATCTTGAGGCCTTGAGGTTTAGCCATGAGGCGGATGGAAGGCTCTTCGAAATCTATTCAGCTGCGGCTCCTGATACAAACAAGTGAAAAAAGAGCTAACTGTGACCTATAGACCGCAGTCAAAACTTCTTAAACCGCAGCAAACTTGATTCTCCCGAAAGGCAGGTAAAGCGGAGATGAAGATGGGAGACATCATAATCGCATCTACGATCACGAGGTGGTAGTATCGTCGACGCCACTAAACGAGGCTTAAATTTCCTGCTGAAAGATTGTTAGTGTATGAGCCTAATTGAATCTGGTATAGAAGGAATGGCTCACCTCTAAGCGAACTTTTCAAGGCTGCCAGTGACAAGTCGTAGAGTTCGAGAAAAGGGACGTTGAAGCTCTATCGACTATCACCGAGATCTGAGAGGTGATGTGAGAGAGCATAGAGGAATGCAGAGGGGGGTAATTATTCCGAGCTAGGATGGAGCGTGTACAGCTGGGTGTCGTGAAATGATTTTAGGCGACGCACCGGTTCCCACGAGTTCGCTTCTGACGATGTCCGAAGCCATCTAGCAAGCTTTCTAGACAACTCCCATTACCAATACGCTTCATCAAAGTTGTTCAATCTCTCCGGTATAGGTATTCATCTTGATTCCAAGCATACTACTCATAGAAATCTCTCCCCCCAGTTATCGAGCTCAATGTTCAGTTCTTGAAATTGAATGCATACGAGAGTGTTTGAGCGTTTTCTGGTTTGCATCCCTCCATTTCTCATCGTTTTACATCGTATTCGAGGCTGATCTAGGAATGGCCATGCAAATAATCAGCCGTTGTCAAAAAAAGAAGATTACGATGTGATTCTCAGAAGGATCGAAATCATCTGCACTTTGAAGGCACAAAAATCTCTTGCATAATCGGGCGTGACAGCACAGAACTGCGGTTTTGCCTTTGGATAATCCTTTATCAACTTTCATCGCTACCACCACTACATTACTACCATCCATCCACATCGTTACAGTCCCACACAAGTACACTCCAATGCCCACGTATTCTACGCCGACGCCGTGCTCTTCGACATGGACGGTACCCTAACCGATTCTATCTCTGCCGTTGAAGCTGCATGGAGCAAAGTCGCGAAGGATTTAGGTGAAGTCCCCGAATACGTCGTCGCCGCTACCCATGGTCAGATTTCTCAACTTGATCTCGCCTAACTCAAACTTGCTTAACACCTCTTCTCCAGGAAAACGCGCAATCGACAACCTCCGCCAATTCAGACCCAACCTCGCTCGTGCCAATACGGAAGAGATGAACGGTGAAGTCCGAAGGTTTGAAGAGAGTATTCTCTTCTTCGCCGACGCGTATAATAAGCATGGGCCGGGTTCGCGTAGTAACTCGTTCAGCACGGCTAACGTCATTGCCCAACCCATTTCATCTGCTACTACACCCGATTCCTCGACGCCAGCGTTGACACCGACTTCTGCACCTTCGTCTCGTGCCTCTTCCATGAGCGTATCGAACGAAAAGCCTTCGTTTGTTGCGCAGCTTCGTTCGATGTTGAGCAGGAATAGAATTAGTGTGGTTGGTACTGAGGATAGCGCGATTAACGATGACCAGGATGATATCGTAGGAATGACGCAAAGCGAGTCGTGCAGAACGGTGGAGGGAGGGCAAAGGAAATAACTGTGTACGTTTCCCTTGACAAATATTCTATTTCAAGTGGCTATACGCTAACACATCTTGGTATTAGGCCATTAAAGATGACGCTCTGGTCACCGAGGAAGAAATTTGTCGGTACAAGCTGGAAGCCTGGCAAATCGAGGCACGTGCGACTGACAGATCTGTCAAGATCCTTCCGGGTGTGAAGAAGATGATTGAGAGCATACCAGAGGGAAGTGATGCGGTTGCCACCAGTGGTGCGAAAATTTATGGTACGTTTTTTTGACGAAATGACCATCACCGGTCGGTAACCCTTCATCTCGAACAGCATACGGTTATATGAGTCGTGTCGGCATAACACCACCTGTCACCATTACTGCTGACGACAAGAGGTTAAAAGCGGGGAAGCCTGCCCCAGATTCTTTCCTGTTGGCTGCTAAATGTCTTGGCTTCGAAACGGAACGGTGCGTCAGGCCCTTCAACATACCCACTTTCAATCTGATTGTTCTTTCGGTAGTTGCGTGGTTCTCGAAGACTCCTTCCGGAATTCGGGCTGGTGTTGCCTCTGGAGCTACAGTGATTGCAATGTGTACGTCGCATGAAAGGGCAAAAATCGAAGGTTGTGGGGCTCACTATATCGTTGAGAATATGGAGAATGTCGACTGTGGGTTTGATGAGGGCGAGGGGAGAGATTCACTGTCAGGATTTAGAGCATCTTTTCGTTCTCTCTTTCTCCCGTCGCTAAAGAAAAATTTAGTACCCCAAACTTGACTTCCCCGACATTCCCTCCCTCATACGTTTGCACGCAGCGTCACGGTATTGATACCGAAACCTTGTTCACGTACGCTTGACTCCCAGTACCTGCCGTGGTTCGTTGGTCGAGTGTGCGAAAGCAAGAAAGTTCGGCTCTAAGACGGCCTGCATTACGGTCCATTTTCAGACTACAGCCTGAGCTTACGCCCACTTGGACCTCAACTTCATCATCACCATTCATATGTGGCTCGTTCCTCTTCGTCAGTCAGTTTCTCTCCACTGTCGACTCAAATCGTGCTCCGCGAAGTCCGAACACGAAGGCGAACATAACTAATTTGACCTCAACAAAAAAAGCAACCCGAAAGAACGTAAAACGGTGGATGCCGTCCAGATCGCGAGATCCGAAAAAGATGTGAGCGTTTATGTCTACCCCACTTTTTGGCAGATTGAACTTCTCATACTCGGTGTACCCAATGACAGATTGGGGACGGAAGTTCATGTGGTCGCAAAATTCCAATGCAACCTCACGCTCTCACGTCGGGCAAGTGATCCCTGATTACGATCTACTTGGATGTCAATTTTGTGATAATTACGGTCCAGTAGGTGTTGCTTTTCGCTCTTAATCACATTGCTACTGATAAATGTGAAGTACATCGCTGCTATTCGGGACCTCCCTAAAGTACACGGATCGATAACAAGAAGAGACCTCAGCTCTGGCACGCCTTCCTGACGCTTTCCGTCCTTTGCTGGAGGATGGGAGAAACGGAGAACTGACGTCAACACTTGCTACATCAATTTGAATAGGTACCTGGCGGGTAGTAACATCTGCTTTGATTTCTATTCACTCAATATAGCTTGAGAATCCAAGAATAAAATGTCCAACGGGTTCTTGCTTCTTCCATTCGGGATCCTTCGAAAACAAAGCTCTTCTTTTCTCGGCGTGGATTCTATCATGACGAGTCGAGGCCCTACAAACCCGGTTTGCGCTGCTCTTCTTTGTTCATAGTGTGGCCACTGGCCTCTAACTTCACGGTCTCCCTAACCAACTTGACTAGGGCAAGGTTCTATTCATAACTCTTTTGAATAATATAGTCCCCGCAATCGAACTACTTAACGCCATTGACGCGGGAAATGTTTGTGCTTCTATTACATGTTCCGAAATCTCCGTTGGCCAGGACGGTTATGGAACGTTTCGCGGCCCAACTGCCGTCCAAAATGTCGCGTAAAGCTTATTGTTTCGTTCCTCACTTATTGAGGCCCTTCCCTAGTTTACTCGTTTTGAGTTTTCTGCGGAACGGCAACTGCGGCAGCGTTTTTCTTATAAAAACTTAGAACAACTGATCCACTCTCTCAAGCTAAAATCCACTCAGCGGTACTTGGCTACACAACAATCATGCGCGCGGCTTTTTCCCTCTTGGCTTTCGTCACAGTTGCCACCGCTTCGCAACTTCAGAGCAATAATCCTTCATGTGGGTGGTGTTTTTAACGACTAAAGGTTGACCCTCAACTCTAATTCTACGTTTACAGTCCCTCCTGGCGCAACAGGATGCATCTCTGCGTCCAACGCCGTTGGCGCTCCCGTCACAATTGAAAGCTGCATTGCCAGTGGGGACATATCGGGGCAAAACTGGACTTTCACGCAAAATGGTGTACCTCAGCAACTCAGCATTCTCGGTGGCAGTCTTGTTAGTACTTCAACCTATTCCCAACAGCATAACTAAAACTTCAATTTTACAAAGTGCTTGGACGTCATTAACGGTGTCAACACCAACGGTACCAGACTCCAAGTCTTTACTTGCACCCCCGGAAACACCAACCAACTATGGATCCCCCTCAGTAATTCCCTCTTCCAATGGGCAGGAACTGACAAATGTATCGACCTCACCGACGGTAACGTCAATCCCGGAACTCAGCTCCAAGTCTGGACTTGTGACCCCCTCAACTCGAACCAGCACTGGCCCACTTTTTCACCTCCTCCGACAGGTACGACCAACCGAATTCGCGCACTGGGAGCACCTAGTCCCACCGTCGCTCAGTGTCTGGTAGCATCTGCCAATGCTAACGGTGCAGCACTCTCCCTCGACGTCTGTGGTTCTCCTGCGGCCGGTGCGAATGACACTTGGGTTCTCCCAGCTTCTGGAACGGGTCCGATCAGCACCTTCAACGGAGCTATATGTCTTGACGTTACTAACGGTAACTCGACTAATGGGAACTTGGTCCAGGCTTGGTCTTGTGCCGCAGAAAACACGAATCAGATGTGGAGCATTACTGGACCGGCGGAGTTGAGGACCATCTCTTGGGTTGGACAGAACAAGTGTTTGAATGTGAGGGATGGAGTTTTTGTGCCTGGAACTTCTCAAGTATGTTTAAGAACCTTTCTAGTTTTTCCGATGATCAAACTCATGATCCATCTTTTAGATTCAGATCTGGGATTGTGATCCTAGTAACTTGGACCCCAACCAACATTGGGTCCTTCAGTAAAATGGTTTATCAGACGATGGACCATCTTTCCACCGGGGCGTAACAATTTCTTTCTATCATCTTTATCTTGAAATTCGAAGTAAAAATCTGCGTAGAAAAATACTTGTCCTTACTGTACTTGAGAAATTCTGCAATGATCAATTGTTTAACGTTTAAACCTGACCGCTAAATCTCGGCTTTGCTCAATCAGACTCGAAGCCTAGCGAGAGAGAGGATAAAAGAGTGTCGTCGAAATGATTCCGAGCAAAAATGATATCATTGGGCGCCTTTGCTTGGATTCTACGCTTGACGCACCCGAACAAGTAATTAGGCGCTGGACTCACGCCATAACATTAGTAATGTTGTCTTAGAGCTTCATCCACTGCGTACCACAGAGGATATCAGTCGGAAATCGAGCACAATAACAATAAAGCGGTGGGTTCGGATCGTAGGCAAGCTGGATCTGAGCTCCCAACTTAATGTCAACTGGAATGTTGGAGACAAAGCTTAGCGCCACACCGCAAGTTCAAGTCACTCTGCGTTATGGAGTGATATTAGAATTAGAATAAGAATAGATTAAATCTCCCTAAAGCCTAAAGGACCCCGCAGGATACGGAGAAACCCGATATACTTCTATGTACGTGCCTAATAAGAGTGTACCAGCGCACGAAGTTTATTCCTCTGAATTTTCACCTCGAGACAAGATTATAAACCACTCGGATTATCTAGACTTTTTATTTACAAACTGAGGACTAAAGAGCCTTTTAAAAATGTGGAGACCACCACCACTGGTTTACAAGTCCCAAATTTGAAGCTAATAGTGAAAACTCGGATCATCAGCTCCGTGTCCGGGCAGTCGGCGAACATACATCATTACGCGGAATTCAAATCCCGTTGTGAAATGTGAAATTCCCATTTTTACGTCGACACACTTCTCCTGTTCAACACAAGAAAATCCACATTGAATTTGTCAGTCCGTCAACCCTCCACAGCTTGTTCGTGTTCTCTTCAGTGCACGGCAAGTTAGTTTGCAGCGAGTTCCCGTTTGAAGAAGGTCCGTCGCGAACGTCAAGACCTTTCGTCCCGGAGTCAGTCGTGCGGAATCTGGCCAGGAAATCCAGGGAAAAGTTGTTGCCGCAAGGGCCAAACAAAGTTGAAGCATCCATCTGGGGTTGGAGGCAGCGGTCATGCATCGAGAAGCTATGTATTGAGGTGCTTGCTAAAAGTCGAACAGGCTCCGCCGGAGGAACAACAGCAGTAGAGTGCATGATAGCATGTTTTGTTTGGGTAAGTATCCGATTGGGGATGACTGTGATGTACATTATACCTTGACTGGGGTTTTCATCTGAGATTGTTCGGATGTATTCAGAAGTGTTCTTCCAGAATCCAGTGTGTTTAGAAAATCAATGGAAAAAAGTGCGTGTGCACACGAGGAAGTTAGTCCCTGTTACCCTCGCGTAAGAATACATTTCCTTATGTATGTACCACAAAAGTAAGAAGCTTAGTGGTTTCTTCTGCCCCGACCAAAGCGGCATCATCATTGTTTTCAACTCTTTCGGCCGTAACTTGCAGGAGGTATGTGATGATTTTTATCTATCACTTCTGCGGCGCCAAAAAACTCAGCTATTGAACCATCTTCTAGAGTCGTAGAGAAAGGAATCGAGACGATGAACTGAGCCCGTACCGAGCACAACAGTTTGTATTATTATGAGCTTACAGAATGGACGGCTAAAGAATCAATCAGAGCCCGCCAATACCCCACCACTGGTTGCGATTACTAGAGTCGCAGTCCCAAATTTGAAGCTGAAAGCACGAAAGATACCAATTGTGAGCTGAAGATTCAAACAAGACAACTGAAAAGTCAACATACAGCGTTCCCAACCGTGTAGTTCCCGTCTTTCACATCAACACATTTGTTCTGTCCAGCCCAAGAAATCAACTGCATATCGACCGGTCCGGCGATGTTCCACAACTGATTCGGGCTTCCTTCGATGCACGTCCAGATTTGGAGTAAGTTCCCGTTAGACGGGTTTCCGTCACGAACGTCAAGGCATCTCATCTTGTCAATTGTGGTAATCGGGCCGGTGGATCCCGAGCTGGGAATGAACCAGGCGAAGTCATCGTTACAGGAGTCCAACAAAACCGAAGCACCATCTACATTAGAAGCTGCGGACATGCAGCTGAAATTTCCTCCTCCGTTGGCAATAATTCGGACTGGTGGAGGTGGAACAACGACAACAGGTGCGGGAGACCATTGCTGATTCGAATTGTTGGGATCACAAGTCCAGACCTGTAGCTGATTTCCATTGGTTATGTTTCCGTTCGTGAGGTCGATACATTTGTTGGTTCCTGCCCATTGAAAGGTGGAATCACCAAGGGGGGTCCATAACTGGTTTGTGTTTCCGGGAACGCAGGTCCAGATTTGGAGTTTGGTACCGTCAACGTTGCTGCCACCAATTACATCCAAGCACTAGCAGCCTATATTAGCCATGCTATGGGAGAGAGGAGAGAATGGTATACCTTGTCACCTAGAACCTTGAGTGGCTGAGGTGAAGAACCTTGAGCAAATGGGGTGAAAGTCCAGTCTTGCTCCGAGATGTTCGCGCCGCAGTCTTGGATTACGACGGTGGCTCCAGTGGTGTTCGAAGACGCGGTAATACATCCTTGCCTACCCACATTTGGGACTGTGAACGAGTTAGATGGGAGGGATAGGTGAAGTTCAAACACAACCCACATGCCGCATTGTTGCTCCGGATCTCCAAAGCGGCGGTGATCGTGAGGAAAGCTGAGATTGTGAGCGGGACAGTGAAGTGCATGATGTTTTGTGAAGTTGAGGTCAATGTACAAGTCACCTCGACTGGATTTTATAGGAATGCTCAAGATGGAGCCTGGCTATTCGTATGATTCCGCAGACAACCCAAATTGCTCAACAACCGTTCAAAGCTGTCAGGGTATCCGTTCGCAATGGAATAAACTTTCAACGCTCAGCGTTTTGGGAAATCGGTGATAGTATGCCGTACTTTGAGCGGTCGAGGGCTCTTGTAAAGACAGGGGCGGGCACTATCAGTCGTTACAGAAGTTGTATCCTATTCGGCGAGGACGGTAGTAACTGGGTGAGGCCAAGAGCTCCATTTATTGGCAGCTAGACTGTTTGAACATGTATATGCTTGCACATGGTAGGGATGGCGATGATTAGCCATCCGGAGATTCAGGCCCGCTGGTCACCAATCAGTAAAGAGGTTGAGCGGGAATACTGTAGTGCCTGATAATACTGAATGAGTGTGAATAGAATTATGGCAAAGGTACCAACGTCCTACTCCAGTGTGGAGCGGCACCATCACAGCGTTTAAGCTCTTCCGATCTACACGAAAGGTTCTCTGTCGGCGTATTCTACAATGTCAGCGAGTCAGGGACTGAGGTACTGAGCCGCGCCCTGATACGGCTAGAGGCGGTACGAGATTTGGAAGTGTGAAGCTGTAGAAGACGCAGCATCAAGAACGTCGATGAGTGATTGTGAAAGTCTATTCTCGACTCTCTTTAGAGAGGAGGGTTCTAAAACCGATGAAAACACGACTTTGACAACGCACGGACCACCCATGTGATTCACGTGCCAGATAAGAAAAAAAAACCATATATAGACATAACCCGCAACTTGCAAGGGTTTACTTCCGACGGACAACGAATATGATCAACGTATCGGGATCGAATTGACGACAGATGTGATCCATGGTACTTAGATCCAGTCTCAAGAATTTGAAGACCACTCGGGACTGTACATTTTATATACTTAGTGCAATTACATTGATATGATTGAGATGTCCTGCTACTGTAAGTACCAATCTGTGTAGAACTGCTAATAGAAGTTTTGAGATTATGCATCTGAAACTTGTCTTACCAAGGTCTCCCAGAGCCTTGGAAGGCCGAGAGTCGGGAACTGGCGTCAAATCGACGCCGCTAGAATTATTATCAAGGTCAGAGGAAGCGTGGGAAACAATGATAGTTCTCAGGGGTCTGACCCTTTCGCGCTCGTCTCTCCCCCATCCTCTCCCTATACCAAATACCTGTTAGTAAGGAGTCTACTTCTCTAGAAGCAGGTCTCCGAATTTTTCAAACATGAGTGCCGAAGCCTACATAAACCGAAAAGTACAGTCCAGTACCATTTATCATTGATGCCAGACAGTGTGCTCAAATACAGTGAGAAGGTAGTTTATCAGCAGGTCACTGACTCAGATTCCGCATATCCCACGAACAGCCTTTAACAGCCTTTCTTCTCCCTCCACCACCGCCAGTAGTCACAATATCCGTCCCGGTTCAGAATGTCCAGTGGCTTATCCCAATGTATACGAAACGCAACTTTCAATAACGTTCATGGAAATCAGCATAATCACACGTACTACATACAGAACCAAAATCAGTTTGTGCCGATTTCTGCAGGGCGGGAGGAATGGATGTTGAAGATGTATCAGGAGGTATGTACTACGTTCTTTGAAAAGTATCTTTTTGTCACTCATAACCGCAGTATGACCGGTTCCCGACCGGGAAAATCAGAATCATCAGAACACTCGCTGTGAATCGTGTTTGCCGACGGGATTATGAGGATGACCCCGACCGTCTTGATCTGGCAGAAAGATACGACGGCTCAAGGGCAAATCGGGTTTCACATCTGGCTTGCCTTGTCGAAGGGAGGGAAGAATCTTCACCATTCTTATGTGTCGGGTATACTGGACTTGATGCACAGAAGGTGATTCTGTTACACTTTATCAAATAAAACAACGCGCTGTTCATACTTGCAAACCTAGATCTTCAAGCGAGATTGCCTCACATTCTCCTGCATTAAGTGCACCTTGCTTTCTCTTCCTGCAGCTTGACACACTTCAATGCCAACTCTTATCCAGACATGCTAATGTAATGCAACTGAGAGGCTTCAATGATTCTGATAGTCCTATACTGCTCTTCCATGAAGGTGAGCAACATCATCTTGTTTGTTTTCAAAGTCAAAGATGAATTTTGAATTTTGCAACATCAACTTAGAACTCCTTCCAGTACATTTTATCTTGCAACACCACCGTGAATCCTCACTTCCTCTGCAATGCTACTTCTCTCTGCAGGCCAGAAATGTGTGTTCATCTGTTGTTCATGGAATTTATGTTTTGACCACTAAATCAACTGCACTGCAGGCAATGTCCTCTATACATGATTATGGATTGGATCCAATAATGGATCAGGGATTTCTTTCAGATCAAATGGTCTGGATCCAACCTAGTAGTGGAAGAACATTGATTGGTACAAAGGGACCTCCCCCTGTTAAAAACCATTTTCCCATGTGGCCATGGCATGATGTAAAGTTCTCAGATATTCCTGTTGTTTCTATGAGCATGTACAACAACAGCCATCTCTTCAAGTATCTTCTTTGTTTTTCTTCTGATCACATCTTCCTAGACTGTCTTGCTGGTATGCATAATACAGGTCTCTATACTGTATCTCAAGGACCCATTCATCCCTCTCCATGGTATCACATTTCTGGGCAGTTGTCTGGTTCTATTATTGCAAGTTTTCAACCTCAACTTAGATGGCTGCACATACCATGGTCTTCTGACCTGGAGGATTGTGAAGCAAACATAGAAGATGGAAGCATTGGGAGAACACGGTACGACTTCTGCTCTGGAATTTGAGGATATACCTGATCATTTCATAGTGTCACAATGACATCAATTTCTCATATGCAAGGAATCACCTTCCAGTGTTGGTTTGATTGTAGACTTGATCAGACATCTTATTGTAGAGATCGGATTTGGCTCTCACAAGCTTGGAGCATTTTCAGTATGCTGAACATTCCCAAGGATGAGTGGCCAGACTATTGTGAGCTGTTCCCATTGCCTTTGTCATTACATTTAATTGACTCCCTATAGCATTGGCTGACATAATTATGCTAGAGCTTAAACCATTATTTTCCAACCATCAGGGCAGCAAGTGTGACTCCATTGACCCCAACAAGGCTTCCAATCACCTCCAATCACCCTGCTACCTGTTCTTATATCCGGTCCCTGAGCTTTCAGATGGCTCTCCTGATATAAACACCTGGATGTCAGGAAAAAATCTGTACTACTGGTCCTCTGATTCTGATGGGAAATCAGTAATGCCAGAAAGCCAATGTGTGTCATTGGAGCTTCCTTCATTTGTTCCCAATGTGGAATATCTTACCTGGAACTGGAACCCTGACATATATGAGTCAATCTGGGCATGGCAAGAGGCAAAAGGCTTTGACCCCACCATGACCTATTTTACTTGCTCTTTGGGATATCCCATTATGGATGTGATTTCCCCCAACATGGATGACCATTTCAAAGTTCTCTCTGAGGATGCCAGTATGTTCCCCTTTACTTGACTTAGTCAAAAAGTTTGATATAACCCATTCATCTCCCATATTTGCTAGGTGTTCCGGGAAATGCCTATGACAACTTCGATGAAGAAGCCATGGATATTGATGTAGTTCCAACACCCTTTTCTCACTCTGGAATGGCAACAGATGATCCAACTGCAGGGGTCAATGACCTCATTGTGCCAGGCATGGAAGTGGAAGATACAACTTAATAGTCCCTGTGCTGAGCATTGAATCTTGCTAACAGAAAATAGTCTTTATATCCAAGAATGTAATTAAATAGCTTTAAGTTTTTTCAACCCAGTTTCAGACATTTTATTTAGAACGTTTCTGTGACATATCAAAAGTACAGTGAAATACAGTATCGATCAAATGTAGCAAACAGAAGGGAACAGGGGGATCATGAACATCTGCTGGCTCAACAAGAAGAAAATGGTAGGTATCTCAATTGATAGGGTAGGATCAGTATGGGCCATCCTGAGCATCCTTACACATCAGCCCCAAACTTCAACTTGCCCTCCCCTGGATTCCACATACACCTAACCTTCCTCATATCTCATTCTTGAGAAGGAATAGGAGTAAAAATACTTATCATTCCAGGATATAGAGTGGCATAGACTTGCCGTGAGTTTACTAGCCCGATATTCCAACTTGACAATCACTTATTGGGTGTTCCACATTTTGACTACTGTTGTGCCCAGTTTTTTGAACACTATTCTGTGGTTTACGCAGTAGAGTCTGAGAGGTCCGTAACGTGCGTTGCCATGATTGCAAACAAAGTTCCGGCGAAAACACAGCGGTATTATAGCAGAAATACGGTATTTAATTACTTGCTCAGGGCTCTCAGTGTAGAATCTGAGCAAAGGCGCTCATGCCCACGTCTGAATACCATAAGTCGTGTGAAGATTTCATCTCAAGTTCACTTCGGCGACTCTCTTATATCCTCTCCCTTGCTAAACTTCTGGTCCCAGGTACATACGGCCGAGATCAAGCGGACAAAATTTAACGACTGATCATTTCAAAATTTTATCAAGTGCAGTACACTGTAGGACAAGAGGGATGCTTTTTTTTGCGCATCGGAGTATACTTTCGAAACCAAGTTATCAAGAGGAAGTGGTTACGCCCGATCGAAATTCATCATTGCCTGATCAACCGCTTCACTGAGGGAACCACCACTGGTTAGGGTCCAAGTTATTATTATCACAATCCCAGATTTGAAGCTAAAGCAAGAAAAGGTGATCATGAGTTGACCTTCATCGGAAAGTAGAAGCTCTTAGACATACAGCGGAAGTTCCTGCAGACACATAAACTCCATCTTTCACATCCAAACACTTGTTTTGTCCAACCCACAAAATTGACTGTGTCGTTGCCGATCCCTCAAACCTCCACATTTGATTCGTGCTCCCTGGAATGCACGACCAAATCTGAACCAAGTTCCCATTAGTCGAGTTACCGTTAGTAACGTCGAGACATTTAGTCCCATCATAGGTGCTGATAGGACCATTTGTTCCAGAAGCTGGGATGACCCAAGTGTCATTCCCACCAGGGAATATGGTTGCTGGCCCACCACAAACGTCAAGGGAAAGTCTTGCACCGTCAGCGTTGGAAGATGCTGCCAGACACAGAGCGGGGGTCTATTTAGGGTCTCCGACTGCGCGAAGCAGGCCATACGAGTTCGTGGGTGGGGGTGAAAAGACGGACCAGTGCTGGTTCGAATTGTTTGGATCGCAAGTCCAGACCTGGAGCTGAGTTCCGGGATTGATATTACCATCCGTGAGGTCGACACATTTGTTGGTTCCTGCCCATTGGAAGGTGGAATCACCGAGGGGAATCCATAGCTGGTTGGTGTTTCCGGGGGTGCAAGTCCAGATTTGGAGTTTGGTACCATCGGCGTTGACACCGCCAATGACATCCAAGCACTTTAAAGGATTTCAGGTTTATCTATGCTGGGAAAGAGGATCAAAGTGCTAACCTTGTCACCGAAAATGCTGAGTTGCTGAGGTACACCATTTTGCGTGAAAGTCCAGTCTTGCGGCGATATGTCCCCATTGACAATGCAGTTTTCAATCAGGGCGGGAGCGCCAACGGCGTTGGACGCAGAGATGCATCCTGTTCCGCCAGGAGGGACTGTAAACGTAGAATGAGTTGAGGGTCAACCTTTGATCATTAAGAACACCACCCACATGCAGGATTATCACTCTGAAGCTGCGAAGCGATGGCAACCGCGACGAAAGCTAAGAGGGAGAGAGCTGCGGTAGAGTGCATGATTGTCGTGTATACCCAAGTAGATTTTAGCTTGAGAGGGTGGATAGTGTTGTCCTAAGCTTTTATACGAGGAATGCTGCCGTAGTTGCCGTTCCGCAGACAACCCAAAGCGAGCTCCAGAGACGTCTCAACATTTCGAGGAACAAAACTATAAAGTTCAGATGGTTGGCGCGGTGTTTAGACCCCGAAACGTTCTATTAGTAGTATCACCCCACTACAGAGATTTCGAACCATATGATAGAAGTACAAACCTTTCCCGCGTCAATGACACTCAGTATCAAACGCAGGTACCAAATTGTTCAAGAGGATCCGAACGGGATTTCGCCTTCGGTGTCTTAGCGAGGAAGACTATGGAGCTCTCCAAGACGCCCGTTGCCACATGATAAAAGAGCATCCAAGCAGATTTTGGGACTAGTGTAAACCGAGACTCGAAATAAATCTGACGCCGCAACGAGAAAGCCACGAAAAAATGAAGAAACCAAATCAAGAATTCCGCTGTCAATCTTATTCTTGGGCTTCTTTGTCAAGCGACTGAGAGAAGAGAATTCAAAGTAGGTAATCATGAGTTACGCACCAGGCACTCAATCTTCGCTGTTCCTTCAGTCTGAGAGCGTCAGGGGAGTATGGCCGCATGTTATTTTGCAGAGGCATCGAATAACAGCGAGATATATACTATTATACATATCAGTGAGAGGTGATAAAGAGCTAAGAACAAGATTCAGTACTTACCTACTTCACTTCAACCAGCATTCAAGTAGGCCGTGATCAGGAGTCACTTGTTATGATCGTCCCTTCAACTACTTGTGCACACCGATTATGAATGGTTCCTTCAGTCGAGGCTCTGGGTAGATTCAGGCAGTCACATCTGTTTTGATATTGCGGTCTCAACGCCGAGACCGTTTTACACTCTTTCGGGTTACTGTCCGGATTGGTCTTTTTATCCTCCACGTTTACTCGGTCCGTGGCCCAGCACAGTCTGAGCCTACCGTGTGACAGAAATAAACTGAATGATGAGTCTCTGTCGAAAATCAACGAGCCACATGTAGGTCGCGAAGTTGAGACTTGAGCTTAGCTTGAGGTGGCAGGACTCCGAGAAGTGTAAAAATTGATTCGGGTAATTATGGAAGACTTTCACACGCTCAACCTGTGAGAAATATCGTACTCTGCGATCATTTACAACCAGCGACCGTCTCCGCAAACTTCCATCTCCAGTTCACCGCATTTTTACTCTTCATTCAATAAATCTCGCTGTCTTATCGTGACGAAGGGAGGCTAACGTAGACTCAGAGAACAATGATGGTAAGATCTGTATCAGTTTGGCAAACCTCGAATTAAGATTAACACTCCGTGAAAGTAACTTTCGTCACCGTGTACTTTGCTCGAAAAACAACACGCTGACCTGACAGGACATTGCTATTTCTCCACCAGATTAAGACAAGCCTCGTTCTTTTCACTCAGTGCTTGATGTGCCTTTCAATCGTCTAGCTTTTGAAAAACAAAGTCTCCAACGCTCGGGTCTCACGGTCAACCGTGACTTCCTCGCGCTCTCTTGCTACGTGAAACACTAATTCACAGCAGGAGTCGAGATTTATTCTTGGAGCTATTCCCTCAGCGGCAGCCTCTGTGAGTCGTGGATTCGAATCTCAAACCTTTGACGAATGATCCATTTTTTTGGCGGACTTCTGTTCGCCGTTGTACACAATAATCTTGACAAACACAAGTCCGCTGTTTTTTTTTTGTTCAGCACTGAATGAACCTACCCTCGTCCTATCCGTTTTATGATCGGCTCTGGGCATGACAGCAGGCCTCAAAGGCGACGCCCTCAAAATCTCTTTTGCTGATTGTAATAACCTGGCTGCCACCCTCCCGGCTGGAAATCTACCTGGACCATTTCCCCGCTCAGAACGCCGGGTGCCTATAAATACCTTCGACGGAACAAAATGCCTCGATGTTCGCGCTGGCGATGCATCGACCAGAAACTCCGTTTAGGCGTGATTGTGCGTGGAAGGAGATACGGAGTAATGGCAGGGTCTCGAAGTACCATTTTATGGGTCCGACATGACAAGTGTCTATATGTTCGAGATGGAAAATTAACGCTGGAGATGTATGTCGCTGATATCGCATTTCTTCCCCCGTTTCGGGTCCTTCTGACTAATTCTCTAGCTTCAGATCTGGGACTGCGTAGCAGGTAACAGTAACTAGCTATGTTTCCCTAGTCGGTCGAGTGTTTAGTGACCAGGGACCGATAAAGTTTACAACTTGGGTGCATGTCAGCGTTTCAATGACGCACTCTTAGATCATACAGATCTTCCCGCCTATTGACAAGCTGAAACGCTAGATTAGCACAGTAATAAGTCCAATTTCGTATCGGAAGATTCACCGGTCCTGAACTTGATTTCCCACTGGGGACCATAACGTGAGCAACGCCATGTTTACTTACACAGTTTCTATTCTCTGACAACAAACACGCACGATTCGGAGGTTCAAATTTTGCCCGCAATTTTTAGCCATATGATTTTGTTGAAGGAGGAAGGACAACCGTGGGAAGTTCTCGTCTCAACGTTCTGTCACCTACAAACACCCATTCAATGCGTTTCCAAGCGATTCCAACCTCTGATACAAGCTCATGTTCGAAGTTCGATGGCTTGAAGAGCTTGATGAAAGGCCCGACGACTGGATGCTGAAGTTGAATCGAAAAGAAACAAAATATATACCAGTTTGGCACGGTATTGAGTGCCTGCCGGTATAAGCCTTTGTACGTTGTACTCACAAGAAACTCGCACAGCTTGACAGAGCGTCCGCGATTCTCTATTGTGATATAGATCAGAACCTCGCGTTCATCACTCACTTATGTACGTGTTTGGGGATGACGGATCTTTATGACAACAACTTCGGGATATATATAACGCATTCAGGGTGATCTGAGCATCGGGTCAACTCCAGACTTCCTTGCATCTCGACGCTACTCAGAACGCCGACTGGGCTGCGGAAATTCATCCAATATACATACCATCAACTTCGTTACATTCATATCCCAATGATCTTTCGGGTTCTTTCGCTTTTTTGACGGTCTCACTACCCCGTTGTGTGAATCAACGTTGTGAATGGCTAACGTTTACTACACTCATGCCTAATCCAATACGGGCGTTCAAGGACAGACAGGAATCAAGACAGTATAAAACAAGTCGGTTCCAGTTCACAAAAGCCCCAGGATCAGCCAAGTCTCCCTTTTGAGCGATGCAGACTATTTTCCTAACCCTCTCAGCCCTTGTTGCAGTTGTCACTGCTCAAAGCGAAGTCCCTGCCAGGCTTGTTGCCGCCGGCTCTCCATCTGCATCCACTCGTGAGTTTCCCAAATCTCTCATTTTTCGTTCAGCATATACTCAACCCCACCTTTCCTATCCATTTTATGATCAGCTCTGTGCATGGCAGCAGCCGCCAACGGCAACAACTTCAGGATCTCTCTCGTTGAATGCAACAACTTGGCCGGCACCTTCCCCTCTGGAAATTCTACCTGGACCGTTCCTTTCCCTGTCGGAACGTCAGGGCCCATAAGGACGTTCAGCGATACGAAATGCCTTGACGTTCGAGATGGTGATACATCAAATGGAAATTCGGTTCAGATATATGACTGCTTTGAAGGGAACACGAACCAGTTATGGACGATCAACTCACAAACGCACATGATTTCTTGGGTCGGACAAAACAAATGTTTGGATGTCCGAGATGGAAACTTTACCGCTGGGAACGATGTACGTCCGTCTTCTGTTCCTCCTTCAGGGCCCTTCTGAACCCCAATTTCCTCTTTTTTTAGATTCAAATTTGGGACTGCGTACCTGGTAATACCAACCAATTGTGGTTTCTCAGTGAAGTGAGCACTGCGTAAATGGGGAGAATCAAGGGTGGCAGTACAGTTTCCGAGGCTTACAGCTATAGAGTGCAAGACAGCGCGTAATTAGCTTCGGAATTAGGAGTAAACTAAAGTACCAATAGCCTGAATCATATAAGTTCTTCTCGCCCACCAATATTTTTCTTCGAAGGGTAGAAGATAGACGCAGTTGCGAGCGGATGGGCTGGGCAAGGTATCTATAACGAGTGATGGGTGAAACGTCGTCGTGATGGGGTACTTATCGGAGGATAACAAGGTTGAAACCCACCTTTGTGTTTTGATACCATTCAGGGTTCAGGCTACAGCGGCCGCCGTTCAGCGCTCAGCGTTCACGTGTGGTTGAGCTGGGTACACGAGAGTGGAGTTATCCGGCTGATCTTTTTCAGAAAGAGCTGTGCTGAAGAGAACATGTTGGTCACCGAAAGGTGTACCGACTTGACGTCTTTGAGAGGTTGGAAAAACGGGAAAAAATAATGATATTCTCTGCAAGACCGTGATCGTTGACGGGGCGGCTTGAGATATGACTTTGGGAAGACCTCTTCCTGTTAGAACGCGGAAAAAATGGGATCTGATGAAACGCGCGCAGGCGATGAGTGCAAGTGTCGAGTCGATGAGAAGACTAGTACGCACCTCGACCACAATCTGCCCTCGAGACATATTGCAATAAACGTGCTCTCATTATCCTCTCACTCTACATCCATCCATCCATCCAGCATACTAATGGTCCGCTTTGGCTAGTATGCGAGTACTCAGTCTCCAATTCATGTGACGTTGAAATTGTCGAAATGCTGCGTGTTTTTCAACTTATGATCGAAAGATTCAGGAGAGGAGGTAGAGAGGTCTGAGAACAACTGAAGGAGAAGAACGAGGGAAGGTATGAGTGTGCTCACCTCGCTCTGTCATCGACCAGTGCATCGCAAAAATGAATTGAGCGTAGAAATCGCAGCTCACGGTGACTAAACGAAGCTGATGGCTAAAAATTCTCGTTTCGCACAACACGGGGGCAGACTCAAGATGGGTTGGTAGAAAGATTGAGACAGGTGGGCGATGTTACAGCGAAAGCCGAGGTTGTTTGCAAAATTGAACATTTCGCTTCGGAGTAGTCAGTCACATGCCTCTGTTCTTCATCGGATTTTTAGCTCCGGAAAGAGCTGTTAAGGCTTGGGATAAGCGATGCTCTTACCCTTATCACTCTCTTATTTATATGTACTGAGCACCATCATAGTCTCTCAATGTTCGAAGCAAGGTCCAACTCGGAGAGTTTACGTCGACTCTTTTTCCCCCTCGGACTCGGCCTCGGTTCAGCTTTGTTTCACAGATAAACTCTTGAATTTTATCTAAACAAAGGACCAGTGCTCGCGGTCTAGACTGGTCAGGCTATCCGGAAGGAGTGGGGGTTTCGGGAATCCGAGAGCATTGTTTTGTGGGTGACTCGTCGGAGAGCTTTCGGTTAAAGGACTACGAAGATAGCGATAGCTTACGGTGCGTTTTTTTACTTAGCTATCATTGAAGATACATGCTCTCACATCTATTCCATAATCGCTGACTCTCCCGCTTGACGTGCCTCCTTGCTCACAATTGTTCTGGGGATATGAATAAAACTTCATCAAGGTGACATGTTTGCAGATAGCTCGAAGACCCATCCAAGGACCCTGTTTGTTCCGTACTTCGTTGGGGGTCACTCCCCTTCAGTGATATGTCGTATCTTCCCCTTCTACATTTTTTGGGTGGATCTGCGACTCCTGCCAGAACCAGAATTCCCCAATGATTCAGAGTACAACCACGATAACGCAAAAAAGATGCAACCTGTAAGCTCAACCGCACATCCGTCTATTCACTGCGTCTATGATCACAGATTTGTCTCCGAAACCGCTCGTGATACGTTCACCTCTGCTGCTGCCTCTGCCACCACACTCGATAACCGTACTTTTGCCGTACTTTATGTGAAGCTATATTCGTTTCTTTTTCGGTAACTTTCGGCGCCCTACCTGGTTCCAAGGGACACTCATCCGGATAACCGGGACCTTGGATGAAAGCTTGTGGCAACCTCAACCCTGAAGAAAGGCCGCATAGCCGGGTGGCGGGAAGCATAGGGAGTTCCATCCCAACCAGCTGGGTTGCATCATCGATTGTGAGGCAGCTCATATCACGATAAAACCTGAAGCACCGACCTGCCCGGCAAAGTCCGTGCTACCCGAGCTATTGCGAATCATAAGAACTACGGGAGCTACGAGTATGATTTTCTTGATCGGCCATATGATGCTGCTCGTTTTATGATGATGGCCCACGGGGTTCGCTGGACATCCAGGGAAGCCTCTACCGGCGAGGACGATGGAAACGGTCTCAAGGGTCTTGGTACGGTCGCTTTATGCCGTGGTCATAGGTGATAGCGAAACATCATGTTCTACAATTCAATTCCTCGCCAATATAATCAGAAGCGGGAGGAATACACAGTCTCTCACTCCTACTCGCCTTCATCTTTGTCTTAAGCATAATGCGCTCAACGTTCTTTATGATCTCTTCTCTGGTTGCGCTCGCCACTGCCTACCCTTACCAACTTCAATTTTCCCCAGGATGTAGGCTTATCGTTCTTCTAACGTTTCACTACCAAATGGTTTTGTGCTGAAATTCTACTGAAATTCTCCTGTTTAGTTTACGAGGCTGGGAAGCAAGGATGCATTTCGTCGTCTGATAACGCGGATGGCGCGCCTGTCGTTATTCACGATTGCAACAACGAAGACGTGTCGAAACACTCATGGGAGCTCGGTTTGTATTCAAAGTTCCCTGCAGGGCCCGAGCAGATTAAACTCGCTGGAACCGATAAGGTACGTTCGTTGAACGAAACACATACATATCTGTCTTGTTGCTCAAAAGCACTCTTCTCCCTCTTCTCTACTTCACCCAGTGTATCGATGTCACAGACGGAAATGACGCTGACGGTACCAAACTTCAACTCTGGACTTGCGTCGACGGAAGCAGGAACCAAATGTGGACATCTGTCCAGGACAACACGTTCCGATGGGCTGATACAGATAAATGCATCGATGTCCCGGATGGTTCGAGCACCGACGGAACCCAATTGCAGATCTGGAGCTGCACGCCTAATAATCGAAATCAGCAGTTCAGCGGACATGACGCCCCCAATACCGAGAGTCGGCCAGCTAAAATTACCGCTGGTCCTTACGTCTGTGCGTCTCCGCGTTCTGTTTCTGACGATTCTCTCGCGTGACATGTTTCAATGTTTCTGACTTGGGTTTTTTGGTGTTTAGCTGGCCAGCCACAACTCTGCTTGGGCGCAGAATCTGATACCGACGGTGCAGCTGTCGCTCTCGTCGCCTGCGACAACGTCAAGGAAACCTTCCCTGCAGGTAACAGAACCTGGGTTGCCCCCATTGATCCCTTGATCGGTCCTATCAAGACGTATGGTGGTTCCAAGTGCCTCCAATTGACGAACGGAGACACCACCAACGGAAATAAACTTACGATCGGCACTTGCGTTGCGGGAGCTGCAAATCAACAGTGGAGAGCGATGAACCCCCTAGGACCTACCATAGGCTCTTTGCTGTACGGCCCGAGTGGGCAGGGAAAGTGTGCGGATATCGTGGATGGGAAATTGACTACTGGAAATCCTGTGAGTTTTATTTTCGTACCCTATTTATTGAGTCCATGGTTAAACTCCGATCGTCTTTCCCCCCACCCTCACAGATCCAGGTTTGGGATTGCGATTTCTCGAACACGAACCAGGAGTTCTTCGTTTATCCACTTTCTTTCGATGAACCATTGAGGAAATAGGTCGATTGCCAACGAAGATCATACCTATGCGCATCAGTAATCGGATTACATGGACCAATTATGGTTGTTATAGTTATCGCTCCTTATTGTGAACCGTTCTTTTGATATCTTACAATCTTTACCTTATTACTCTTTGGATGTGTGAACGAGAAACGGAACTTACCCTTTGGTATAGTATCCCGGATAGTTGCAGAACGGAATCACTGATTCGAGCGCTGGGTCTCTGGCCTTTAGATGATAGTTCCGAAGACATGAATACCTATAGCACCATTCCAGTACAATCAAGAGACACCGATTGTCGATCAAACCTGATCTAGGATGCTCCTGCCTCCTGGAGATGGAGGACGATTGGATGATATACCGTCAAATAGCGGACCTGGACTGTGAGCTCCAGAGCTCTTACAGGACACGTATTTCTTTCATTCCTACTATAACTTGAGCTTGACGATGGAATGTTGATGTGAGAAATTGATCTGTGCTAAGCTGTCAAAAAACAAGGCATTGGCGACAGGCGTCAAAGGATGCGTTCGAAACGGGGTCCAACGAACTAGTGAAATTGTTGCTTGAGATTTTAGTGTGTTGATTCTCATAAGGAGTGGAAATGGAAAACGGTCATTGTCGTCACTCTCAAAAACATGGGTGGTCGAGGCTACTAAGATCCAGAAAGCATAGGAATAATATCAGATTAAATAAGTTTCAACGACAGTGAGACTGCGTGAACGTATCTTTGTTTTTTCCCAAACTCCTCATTGTTACAACTACGAATCGTCAGTGATCAACGTTACGTTCAATTGCTGTCGAAGATTCCCTTGACAATGAGACCTGAAGTATTCACGGGAGCCTTTCTCTGATGCCAGCAACGCACCGGATCATAGACCCCAAGTGGGTAAACAGTTTACGATATACAAGGCGCTACGCTGAATCCGAAGTTCCGACTCTTATCCAGACACCGTGGACACTATACAAAAAATCAAACCTTAATCGTATGAGAACATCGAATACACCGCTTGTCCCAGGAACAGCCCTTCAACAGCTCTACCACCACAAGTTTCCATCGCAATTTTTGCCCCATCCGAGATGTTTAACGGCTCGTATTTTAGCCAGTTCGGGGATCGTACAACCTTCAATAATATTCAAGGAAACCAGAATAATCATACGCACTACTGCATGAACCAAAATCAAGTTATGCCCGCTTCTGAACTGGGACAGGAATGGAAGATTAGGATGTACCGGGAGATGTGCACATGGATTGTCAGAATGACCTTCTTCATTCCACTCACTGCTGTTGAAAAGTTTGAACGGGTTCCGATAGGGAAAATCAGAATCATAAGAGCAGTCGCAGTTAACCATGTTGGGCGAGAGGAATACAAGGATGATAATATTGGCCCTCCCAGCTCGAAGAAGAGATACAGCACCTCAAGAGTGAAACGGGTAGCACATCTGGCATGTATTGTTGAAGGGGATAATGAGTCGTCACCATTCCTATGTATGGAGTATACTGGATGTGATTCTCATAAGGTAATTATGTCCTACATTGTTGACTCCAGTGTTGATGTTCCTGAATAATTAGCTTTTCAAACGGGATTTCCTCACATTTTCCCGAACTAGGTATGGTTTACCATTCTTTCCTGCAGCCGGAAAATATTCAACATCGATAATTATCCAGACATGCCAATGTAATGCAGCTTCGAGGCTTCAATGATTCCGATACTCCTATGGTTCTATTCCATGAAGGTGAACTGTCATCTCATAAATCATTGAAGTAGTATTCATGAACCTCTCCCAATGAAAAATAGAACTTATTCCAATACGGATTTGCATACAACAGCATCATGAAATCTCACTGTTCCTCTGGCTCTACTTTGCTTTACAAGCCACTATTGTTTGCTCTACTTATCTTTGCTCGTCAATTTCTCCTGTGTTGATTGATTGGTCTTCCAACACAATAGGCACAACTGTCCATACACAAATTGAATATGATGGAGCAGAAGTTTTATTTCTGTGATGATGTCTGGATCCGACCAGGGAATGGAAAGATATTGCTAGGCACAAAAGGACCTTGGCCTGGCCAACCCTTTCCTATGTGGCTACAGCTTGATAGATACTCAGACATACCTGTCCTTCCCACAAGGATGTATGAAACCAGTTGTATCTTCAAGTTCCTTCTTTCCTTTTCTCCAGATAAATTCTTTCTAGAATGTCTATTTTATATGACAGACAGCTCTACACTGTTTCAAAAAGACAGCTATACCCCCCCATGGTGTTATATTTGGGCCCATTCATCTGGTCGTTGCATTGCAAGTACCCAATCTGAGCTTTACTGGACACATGGACTATCAGCTGTCAATTTAGAAGACTTCAAACCAGTCAATATGGGAGATGGAAGGACACGGTATGGCATTTTATCCTGTACTTTGAGGATATATCTGACCATTTATAGCCTCTTGATGAGATCTATTGCACAACTTCGAGGGACCTTATTTTATTACCGTTTTGTATTGGATTCTGCAGAAAGCTTTCTGGATAGAAGGGTCTTGTGGCTGTCCCAAAGTCTCAGAATCTTTGGTATGTTGAATATTCCAAAGAAGGAATGGTCAGACTATGGTGGGCATCTTCCAACAATCTTCCCAATATTAATGAATTGATAACCTTCCCTTTACTATAGCTTCATGTGGTAACATCAGTCTGTGTCTTAGAGCAGAATGGGCTGATTTTGCAGATGAGTCTGGTCCCTTGAATTTTGATATGATTTTAGGGGACCTGGAATCTCTCTACCTATTCTTACTCCCACCTCCTCAACTTCCAGATGGTTATCCTGACAAAAACACCTGGATGTCAGGCAGAAATCTATACTACTGGTCCTCTGACCCTGATGGCCTATCATCTATGTCCAAAAGTCAATGTGCCTCATTGGGGCTTCCTTTCTTGGTTCCCAGGTTTACTGATTACTCCTGTGCCTGAAGCTCTGACATCTATGACTTGATCCAAGTCTGGCAGGAGGCAAAAGGATTTGATTCTACCACAACTGACTTTGCTCACTCTCTGGGGCTACCTACAATGAAAGTAATACTACCTGATGTGGATGATCATTTCATGCTTCTTTCTGAAGACAGTGTTGTGTCCTACTTGATCAATCTCCCAGTTTGAGCTATAGTCAACAACTCCCCTCTCAGATTTACCATATGTTGCTGGAAGTCCCTGTGACACAGATGAAGGTATCATGGATGTAGACTTGATGGTATTCCCCTCCCAGACAGACAACCCAGATATCACAAAACCAGCCCCAGGTGATGTAGACCACTGTGCCAAAAGGCTGGCAACGATTGCTGAAGCAATCATTGTGGGACTTGCTATATAAAGTCATTGCATACTCTATCACTGCTCCACTCAGTGATGTGGGCCATGGTCACTTTTTGCGACACCAGAGCTACACAACTATTCACCTGCAATGCATGATGGGTTTATTATCTGTCACAAAGTGTGTACTATTCTTATTTTCCTATGGTCTCTTTTCCTTTCTCCACGATACATGATACTACCCCTGTTCATCTCTCGAGTCTATTTTCATTCTACCACTTTCCGTCACCTTCCGCCATGTTCTATCTGTTTCCGCATGACACCTGGTCACGACATCATAGGTCACATGCTAGGTAGTATATATAGGACGACTTGTCACCTAGTCCCCCATCTTGACCTCTTTGTCATTGGGACTAGGTGCGTATTGTACTCTGTAGGATATTGGGCTGTATTGATCATCTTTGTCATTGGGACTAGTTGTTGACTGTCGAGCCTCTGCTCCAGTCTCTGTGTGTTTGCTACTGGCGCTTCACCACATTAGGTCAAGATCCTTTACTGCACAGGCACCCTTCCGATAAGGCTGTCTCTGCAGGCTGTACCGTTCCCCCACGTCTCCGACATTTAGCGCATCGAGACCCGACTCCGAAGAAGAATCAGAACAGGAGAAAGTTGATTGCTCCACACTACCGCACGCTTACGACGTTACCGACGACGAACACGTACATTTAATCACCGACAGAGAGTGGGCCAGTTGTGACCAGAACCAGTGCCCGAACGCACTTGCGAACTCCATCTCTGAACCACAAAGCTTATACGACGACGACGGTAGCGTTCTCGAATTCAACCGCTTCATCCCAGTATTTCCACCGTTACCACCATCCCCACTTCCAGTCCGCCCAGCTACCCCCGGTTTACCCAGAACCCCAGGACACTCTAGGCCTGGGTCCCGCGTTGGTCGATACTCTAGACCCATATCAAATCCCACGTTACGTACTTCCCCCACAGCTTCTCCCGCACCGGCACCACTACCTGTACCTTCTGAATCCCCAATATCCCCATCTGTTCCTGTCACCAGTCCCAGGACCGTCTTTTCCACACCGAATCCCGTTATCATCCCCAGAATCCCATCACCAGAACCACAACCGCCCACTCTACCCCCAACTATGAATAACGAACAACTTACCCACCTTTTAGAGGGCTTAAACACTGTCACCAACGCCTTGCTAACACAGACAACCCGTTCAAAAGACGTTATCAGCAAACCCGAGGCGTTCAAGGGAGAGAAAGGCCACAATGCTAGACGGTGGCTCAATCAGTTTGACAACTGGGCCAGGGAGCAGTCCGACTTGGTCAACAATGATCCGAAAAAGATCCGAGCGGCCCTCAATCTGATGACTTCCAAGGCCGGTGACTGGGCAAACCAGTTCCTGACCAAGTCGAATGATCTCACCAACGTCGACCCGATTTTCAATGGCAGGTGGGCCGATTTCACCACCGCCTTCAGGGGCCACTTTTCCTCTATTGATGAGGAGAAGCAGGCATTGGCCGATCTCAGGGTATTGAAGCAAGGACGGAACGAGTC
>MU127811.1:50831-61774 GCA_014904975.1 Marasmius fiardii PR-910
GAATCAGTACCTAACTAAGATTAACAGGGAGAGTTTTGACATTATTCTCTGCTGTTTTGCCCAGAAGTTGGATGTAGAAATTAATATCCTCCTTCTCAATCATTCAGCATTTGTTATTCCTGTTTCTGGGGTGGTCCCCTGGGTTCTATACAGTTCCAAAGCAGGTTGTTCTTTCGCTCCAGACCCTATATGCTCCCATGCAGATGGTTCAATCCCATCCTCAATTCTGAACCTCCGACTAAAGCCTGAAGTTCCTCATTTGTCCCCACAGTTGTGAGTCCATTCTCTAATCTTATACTACCATTATTCCTACTTCAGAAGACAAAACTGAGTGCTCAGCAGTAGATGGGAGACCTGGCAGCTGATCAGGCAGTTCATAGGTATCCACACCCTCGGTTGGGATATACTCCCATAATTCCGAAGTCGATCAGCTTCCATTAAGGTGGCAGGTAAGTTAGCCCATCCCTGTTGGTGTAATCGATTCCTCTCCTCTTCTTGATACTAGTTCAGACCCTTTGTTCTGTGTTTAACACTCCTTAAGTAGCCTTTCCTCATACCATGAAGTATTCCAGTACAAGTCCCAGCCACAGTATTGGTGTTCTCCATGTTCTAATCAGCGGCATCTATTTCCCAACTGATTTCTAAGCTCCAGTAGACTTCTCCTGAAGGTCAGATCCTAACTCCGAAACTCGGGCCTAAGGTCTGTTGGCCAGGCACCTGCAGTAGTCATCTTGGGTGACCTCTGGAAGTGGCTTCTGCCCCTTCCCTCGTGATTCCAAAGTGGTCTTTGCCATCTTCCTAAGTTCAGAAGTCATTGTTATTCGCGTTAAGTCCATTCAGAACTTCCCACTCTCTTTAGCAGTAGTTTTATCTCATCGATACTACCCTTGGTATGGTTCTACATGCTTCCGTAGCTATCCATTGTGTATTACCAACGATAGCATAGGCTCAGAAGGCTTCCTACATGTTTTGGAAGTTGTTAACCTTCAGTCCTGGGGAATCCCATAATACAGTGTTTACTTCTGAACATGTGTAACATGTTTCTGAAGGTGAGTCCTTTTACTAGCAGCTTGGGCCTCACTCTAGTACTTTAATATTCCTTAGTTCTCATAGTAATAATAGGTTATTATTACTCAGAAACTGCCAAAATGTAGAGAAATAGGTAACATCTCTAAAACAGCCACAATATCTCCCCCAAAGCAAAGAAAAGACTGTCACCAGTCTCATTTTCTAACTTCCAAAGGTAGATCATGATGTTCTCTGAACTTTTGGTTTAGTGGCTGAAAGTTCCCATGGCACCAAAATCCTCTCAGAGACCCCAAATTTCGATGATTTTCAAAATTCTGAGTCAACAGGAGTCTTCTCCTGAATTTTCTGATAATTTAGGTATTTTTAATGACCTGATCAAACCCCATCTTTCATATGCAGTGAGGCAATTCTTCAGTTTTGTCTGAACATTTCAGCCACATTCCGAACTTCGCCGTTTTTCATCCTCTAGTTTGATGGTGGCTGTGCTTCCAAAGAAGCCTCGTGTGATGGGAACATTGCCACTACCACTAAATCGGGTATTCCACCATCAGGGATCTTTCAGATTCCCAATTTTGGGGAGTCAACATAACGTCCCTAGTATGTTGAATTCTCTTATAAGGGAGTCGTCAGTTCAACTCCTCCCTTTCTTTCTAACCCCCACCAAGTCCTCAGAAGTAAGTTTTATGGCTTACAGTCGTTTTCTCCCATTATACTAATTCTTCTGATTCCTCTTTCCAGGATGTCCGCTCCCTTTCACATAGACCACCTGGTTGCAGAGTTCGCCGCTTTTTATGCAAAACTGCAGCCGCTTTTGGCTAACTTCGCAGCTCAGCCACGTGGTCCTTGCAAGCCTATGTTGGAGTGTTTCCTCATACAACATGGTCCCATTTTGGTAGGTCCCCGCATCTCTCTTTTATATCTAAGGCTAACTCTCGTTTCTGCTGTAGGAGAAGGCTTATGCCTTCGAATCGAAAGTCCCGGCCTTTCAGGCTTTTGTATGGTCGATTGTATATACTATCAATGCCCATCTCACCCACGTTCTTCCTTCCACCTCCCCAGAGAGCTGTCGTTGGTCAGTGTGTGACCACCCACACTCATCCTGGATCCTAACCGAGGCGGAAAAGGAGATCATGATGGTTGCCAAAGCAAGGGTACGTTGTTTAAACGCGTTCCCCCTCTCATCTCTTTTATTAACCTTTTATTTTCATCTTTTCAGGTTTTAGATGTTAATTTCTCAGCCGCTGAAGTAGCAAAGATTTTCTACCCATCTCTCAATGGAGTCGAGTCAACTGATGGCCAGGGCAAGGCTCCAACTGTGGGGCCTGTTCCTGATGACACCAGTCTTCCCGCCACTTGTTCCAGAGTGGCTAAAGGCAAAGGAAAAGCAGCCACTTCAACCCCTCCCCCTTCGACCTCCCAAAAGAGTGCCAGAAAACCTCATATCCTCGAATCCAAAGACGACAAACTTGATCAACTCAAGACTTCCCCAAAAACCAAGCCCTCCGCTCCTAGTGGTAGCAGAAAACCTAATACTGGCAGAGGGAAGACTGGTGGGCCTCGGGCCAAACCCAAGGACCCCCCGGCGTCCTCCAAAGATAAGAAGGTGCATTGGTATCATCTTTTATTTACTTCAGAAGCTGACTTTAACTTGTTTTCCTTTAGTGGGCTCGTTCCCCCTCTCTGGAGAGAGCAGTTGCCAAGCTTAACAAGGTTTGTCCCCACTTCTGAAGTTTCTTTTCTTTTAGTTGTGCTTATTCCACAAGTTCAGAAGTCCAAGAAAACTGTCGACATCGCAGCCCCTCCCCCAGAGACATCTGGCATCCCGAAATGGGGAGATCCTCATCTGAAGCTTCCTGGCAAATGGCCAAAGGTAGGCCCTAGCCTATTTTCACCTATTATTCGTGACTCAATCTCTCGTTTACAGGGTTAAGAAGGTCTAGTGGAGCAGGACCCTGACAACCTTGCGGATTCCAGGCCTCACATTCACGATGACATGGATCCCGAGGTGTACGAAGGCACTGAAGGCCAGCCTTTCTACCTCTGGAAAGGTAGGACTTCCCGCCTGCTCCCTTTTATTTCTCTAGTTTATTAAGAAGTCAATGGTAGATGTTTCCAGCACCATCGCCCTCCCCGGTGGTATTTGTGCCTCCTTGGCCTCGTTGGCACATGGGGCTACTGCCATTCATTTCGTAAGTGTCTAAATTCTTTACTCATAAATATCTTCTGACTCTTTTCACAGACTGGCCCTCACTCAAGGTCTCTTCCGTGCACCAAATGCTACGAGAAGCCTCAGGAGTGTACTGGTCCGTCCAGCGCTGCTTCCAAGTGTGATTGTTGCGTGGCCAAACAGCTTTCCTGTTCCAACAACCTTCCTGAGAACAGCCTCAATGCCTTCCTGGAGGTAGCGGCACAGAACGGCATGAGCAGCCAAACCAGTGAGTCCAATTTCATCCTCTGAAGTCATAGGATACTAATTTCTATTACAGTGATCGAGCATCTACTGACTGAGATCGACTTCCACCGGGAGCAGATCTTTGACCTTGACCATGCCATCTTTTGCCTGGAACGCCTCAAAAAGAAGACCATCACAGCCCATGATATTGCTCAGGACACTTTGAAGGCTTCCTGTCAGGATCCCCACCGCATCATACATCTTCTGAAGACCACCGACGCTCCCTTCAAGATGACCCCTGCTCAAGTAGACATGCTCATCGCATGTTTGGGGTGGGAGTCCGTCGACTTCAGCATTGAGGTTTCCCATACTCCTGAAGGTGATCCCATAGTTCGGAACTTGGTGGAAGGGTGCGAAACGGTATTCCTAGCCCCAGATTCCATGACAGCAGTTCCCAAGAACCCATTGTCGGATCCCGCTAACCTCTTTTCTTCTGAAGTACATCTTTCAGTTTTCTCTTCTTCAGAACTAACTTCTCACTTCTCTTATTTTATAGGGGGATGCCCAGGTAGCCATGTCGTCCGATGCCATTCATTGTCGACCCATCAACCTCAGCGGTGGAGCCGTCATTGCTGAACAACCTGAGGCTCCCTCAGGCACTCCTCCTGCCATTCCTTTCGCCAATCCCGACACTTTCATTGTCAGTCCAGCGGATCTGGACACCTCTCTTTCCGAAGAAGGGGAAATCAGGGAGGCACCTGCAGCAGAGGAGTCGGTCTAGGTTGAGATCAGTTGAACTTGTTGGTCACGCCTTCGGGCATTTTATATTTTGCAGACAGACTCAGTAAATATCTTTTGTATACACAATCCCCCCCCCATCTTTTTTTTGTAGTATTATTCAAGTAGTAGTTAACCTACCTTGTTTAATACTTTCTTGTATTCTCATACAGTCCCCTTCCTCAGAAGGGACTTAAAATATATTTTGAGTTGTTTCTCCACCAGTGTAAAAGTGTGAAGTTAGTCCTCAAAACTCTGAGTTTTCCATAAGAATTTTGTGCAGAATGCCTTTTGTGAGGCTTTTGTACTCATCCCACATCAGAGCTTTCTTGTGGAAGTTCCGAAGCTGGGTTTTATTCTTCCACCCCCGAAGTACGTGTAGGATAAATTTCAATATCCCTATCCTCTCCGGGTCTAAACTATGAAGCTTTATAAGATAATGCCTCTTCACAAGTTTTCTCCTAGTTCAGAAGGCATGTCTCTTATTCTTCGAACCTATCAATTTGTTCTGAAGCGTACGTTCCCGTATTGTCTGCAAGAGGGCTTCCGAATTAAGCTAACTTCTTCAGAAGGGGTCCATTCGCTTCTGGGGTTCAATGAACTCCCTCATCTACACAGTCCCCACTTAGAAACATATTCTGAAGTGATTAAACCGTCTCAGCTCACTTCCAAAGACGAGGCTTACCTTGGACTCGCATTCCAGCATTTTATTATTTCCAACTACAGCAAAAGTGGGCAGTACTTCCTGATTCTTCAAGATTCAGCACAATCCCCTCATTATTCTCCTGTTCACAATCCCAACCTGTGTGGGCCGCTTGAGGACGAATTGGGATCATTCTACCACTCTTTTCTCCGAACTGGGCTACTCAGCCAGCAATCAGCCTCCATTCCTGGCTGTGTGGAAGCCTGGATTGATTCCGTAATTAGGAATATTGCTTTTCCATTCCTCCATACTACCAGCAATGATCGACTCCATTTCTTCAGATTTAGGGCTGGTACAGCACGTCTGGTGCCTTCCAACCCATATGTCCTTGAAGTAGAATCAGCCCACAGGGGCCGGTTGCCATTCGCACTCCTTCTGTAGTTTACAATTCGATATTCTGTAGCTGTTATCGTGCCTCTGATAAACTTGCCAACTTCCGAAGGTATTTAACCCCGAGAATAATTACCACATCCAGTTCAGAAGATGAGTTGTCTTATTCTCCAAGCATACCAACGGCTTATTCATCGTAAGTTTATCTTCAGCTCCTCTATAATCTCTTCTCATACTGGTCTAGGTGCAGTGGTTTACCACAATTTCGACAAGGAACTTGAATACCAAGAGTCCCCTCCGAAAAGCACCCTTATCCTTACTCGTGTGGGAGTCCTGGACTTAATTGAAGAAGCTCAATTGGGATTATTATTTCAGCACTTCATACTATCCTGTCTTAATCATCAGGGGCAGCATTTCGTGTATTTCAGCGATCCTGCTCAGCAGCCACTCTACCGGTTCCCATGTAATCAGCCTCTGAACTTCCACTTCCATACTGAGCTGTCGCAGCTATATGAAGCCATGTGTGAAGTCAGACTCCTCAATTGCTTTTACAGTCAAATTCCTGGTGCCATAGAGGCATGGATCAAAAGCGTTAACACCCTGACCGGAATCTCAAATACTCGTTCCTTTGTTCACGACCGGTTTCACTTTTTCGAGTTCCACATGAACCTTGGGAGGCTTATTACTTCTTCAGAAGCCATTATTCCCGTTCCTACAGCTATGTAGCTCTTCTAGTTCCGGTGTCTTAGACAAATTCAACTGTACTCGTGTAGCGACTCCAATTTGACTTTTAAACACCTCATAATTTGCTTCCGCCGTCTAGAACCTGAATAACAGCTTTAATTCTCCAAGCAGTTACTCGCACATGTATTGAATCTGCTTCTGAAGGAAGCAAATTTACTTCCGAAGCCAAACTTGAATATTGTGATTGGTTCAGACTGGCACCTTGGTGAATCAGAGCTCTCAAATTCATTCAGTCACAAATTATTACTCTGCCAGCACTTAAGTTCTCCTTAAGGCATCCCGGGTAATGAAACTCTGAATTGTTATCTCCTATTCCGAAAATCTGAAATCATAGGCCCTCTCCCCCAAAGCAAAAATAATTCAACATCCCCGTTGATCCTGAGGCGTCAAAGCCTTATGCTGGGTGAGAATCCCCTTGATTTCTAATATTTTCCAAGCTCTGGTCCACATGTAGCCCAGGCCTAAGAATTCCTGACTAGACCATCTCGTACCAGCCAGTTAGATATCCACAGCACGTCTTCCTCTTTAGTATGGCCATGGCCACCTTCAGAACCCTATAAAAGGTTGCCCTGAAGTCCTGGGTTCATACTGACACAGCCGTTCTATGAACCCAGTCAAAAACTGCCACACTTGTCTTCCTCATTCTCCAAAACTTTGTCTCAATGTCAGGATGAATCCTCCGAAAGTCTGTCGTCAATGGGGGATCAACCCTGCCATCCTCCTCAACACCACTCCAGTGGGACATGCAAGCAGCGATGCAGGAGATGCTAGATCAGTTCACCTCCTCCCAGAGAGCTTTAACTGCCCTCAGGGAAATGCCCGATCTAGCCAAGGGGGTTCTGAACTCCCTCTGCGACTACCTCGTGCATATCCTCACTCTTATCATTTCTGCTGAACTGACTCTGTTGTCAGAGCAAGCCCCTCAATGCCCAGCAGGTGGCCAATCACCCCAACTTCATCAAGAACTTCTGCGAGATAGTCGACTTTATCGACCTAAAGGCCATGGAACTCAAATGCTCTGTTCTGGCATCCTTTCCAGTGGTACAGAAGTTTGCCGTGATGCTCCAACAAATCCTCAACAAGAACAAGTTAAAGAGTCGAGCCGCGCCTCCTCTTCTAGAGAAGGGCAAGGGCCAATCCAAAACACCTGTACGTTTCTACTCATGAAGACTTTCTTCCTGTCCTGAAGTCGGTTTCCCTCCTTCAGAAGTCCAAAACCATCATCCCTTCCAGCGACGAGGAGTCAGACGGGGAATCAGTCCAAATAGTCGAGGCAGACATCACCATACATCTCTCACCCTTATTCTACTGTCAAGTGAGTAGACAGGTCTCATATTTTAGATGGGGAACAAACCCAACAACGACTCCCACACCCTCCAGAGTTCCGTCCATGCTCCCACTGTCACAGAAGCGGTCAAGAAGAGTGGTACTAAATGTAGAGCTCCAGTACGTCCCTCTCATCCTTTGTTGATGCCCAGTCCTGAAGTTAAGGTTTTTCTCTTCAGACCCGCAAGAGTACTCATGCCTCCACTGTAAGCATTCCTTATGCCGAGGTCCCAGGAATGGATACCTCTTCTTGTGCTTATATTCGGGCAATGCTGATTATCTCGAAGGCTGTTAACAACGCCAACTCTTCTGGCACCATCAAGAACGTCAGAATTGAGACGGCTATCTCAAACTTGCAGGAAGAGTCTGCTGGTAAGCATTACCCTCTTCTGAAGCTCGGAACCACTGTCCTGACCTACTTTTGTACAGCTGAAGCTACCCAACGTTTGTTGGACTCGCAACAGATCTCTAGGTTGACCTCCTTGGTTCCATTCTTTCCTCTGGAAACCTTGGAAGGGCCCCACCTCATCAGTATTGGCAACTTCCTTCATTCCGAACTGAGCACTCTTTCTCATGCTGTGAAGTATTACTCCAAACAGTATGAGTTCATGCACAGCCAGCTCAAGGAAGTCAACCATACCCAGCTTTCCAAAATGGCCATTTCTGACACTCCTGCTAACTCTGGTAATGGTAATGAGACGCCAGTCTCTGGTCCTTCTGGATCTCCATCTTCTGAGGGTTCTGCTCAACCTCAGAATGAATCCTTGATCGACATGGAGTAAAGCTCCTGCCTCGAGGACTGTCTGGGTTATGCAGAGTACCCTCCTTTATGTTACACAGAACTTAGAATAGTCCCATCTATTCTTATCCTGAAAGGTTGCTCGTGTCATCCCTCCCCTTCCGTTGTGAAGTTCTGAACACTGTAAATCATCTCAGAAGGCGTGCTAAGCCCTCCTCTCTAAAATGAACCTTCGAAACTGGTTCTGAAGCCCCAGACTCCACTAAATTTGACTATATTTATTTTCTACTTGCTTCTCTTTTCTTCTTCTGAAGCTCGGCATCAGACTCCCTGGTAAATTAAGTCATAAACTATAACTTATCTGGCAGATCCTTATTCTGCTTCAGGTCCCTCTCCATGTCCCAAATTTCACTGTCCAGTTTCTTAAGCAGCAGACGTATCTTCTCTGCATACTTCTTTAACTCCATTATAGACTGATGAGGATATGTGTTTGGTAGAGGGCAAGGTTGGTGCCGTTTGGCAACCTGATTCGGAGGCTTATCATCCTCAAAACCTATGCACCCTTTTTCACCTAAGTCCTCATGACCATTACCGAGTGAGGGTTTTTCCCCTACTTCCTGCAGTTCATGTGTATCAGTCTTATTAACCTGTTCAATATTGAAGGTAGTAGCTTCCATATGCCCAGGTTCCGTCACTCGGGAGGCAACCTTTTCAATAGCTGTCTCTATCTTTAGTAACAAAGACTCAAGTCATTGAACATACTCCACTTTGTCTAATACTTTAGACGAGCGTGGGGGAGATAAAATCTCCCCAAAGCAAAAGAAAGTTTCTCCTCCTCTAATGATGTTTCTGAAGGATCCCCACCCAACTTAGCACATTCCACATTTACCAGATCCACTTCTGTAGTGGGTCTTAAATGATGTCTGGATCTTCCTCTAGTCCGCATCGCATGAGTACTTCCTTCTGAACCTCTTAATTCATTTTCCGAAGCCTCTTCCTCGTCATCCTCGAAGTTCGGAACCTCATCATCTTTCAGATGTTCGAAGCTTCCTACCTCAGGATCTGTGTTTAGATTTGGCAGTGTTGAGAAGGCAAAGTCAGTTCCATGTTCCGGGGGCTCATCCTTGTCCTCCATCAACTCTTCCAGCCTCTCTTTAGAAATATCAATTAATTCATGAATATTTTCTGGTAACTCAATAGGCTTGTATCTTGCAACATGCGGCAGAAGTCGAAAGGCTGCAACCTTCTCCTTCAGAACCGTACTATCCATTTGGGCTAGGATGTACGACCCCTCTTTAGTTCTTCATATAACAACCATAGGTCCTGTATATCTTGGATACATTTTCCTATCTAAGTTAGTTTTTATAGCCGTATTCCTGACTTGTACCAAAGTTCCAGGTGTGAAGTTGAAATTACGGATTCTATTTCTGTGATGTTTCTCAAACTGCTGTAGTGCCCTCCTCTTGTTGCTATCTACCCTTTCTATCATTTGTTTGACATGAGTGCGATGTTTCGCAAGAGCCATAGCTCGAAAGCCAATGAGCTCCTCAAGTGACCAGATTCTGTCCGGGGTTTTCACAAGCCAAGTGGATTCTACTATATCCAGCGGTAGAATAGGTTCAGCACCAGTAACTAAAAAATAGGGTGAACATCCTAAGCCTTTCCGGTTAGTTATCTGGTCAGCCCAAAGGACGGGTTTAAAAAACCACCACCACCTCTTCAGATCACCCCCAGTGGCTTTAACTAAAGCTTCCTGGATATCAAAGTGCGTGTGTTCAATTTTCCCATTAGCTTGAGAGTTGTACGGAGAGATCCTGATCCCTTTGATTCCATACTTTTCCTTGAGCCAATTCAGAACTAACTTCATCTGTGGAGCATTGTCTGAGACGATTTCCTCTGGACAACCCCAGCGAGTGATGATGTCTTCAAACACCCATTCTCCAATTGCCCGAGCTGTCTCACACTTTAGCACCCGTGCCTCCAGCCAATTGCTAAGTGCACAACACCCTTGAATAGCATTCTGACAACCATTACTAGCTGGTGACAATTTCATAACATCTATATGAACCTTCTGAAACAACGACGGAGTGTAGGTCAAGGTCGGTGGCATCTTCAGAAGTGTTAATTGTCGTTCCTGACACTTTGTACATGAATGAGTGAACCAATCAATGTCTTCTTCCATCCCAGGCCAACACAGGCTCCCAAGCAGGCTTTGACATCAGAAAACGCTTGAGGTGGGACAATGCTGCCACTCTCTCTGAGCCTTCTGTCGACCAAAGAAGCATTGCTGGTAGGAGTCAAAAGAGAAAACGCATGGGGAGTGCCACAGGTAGCAACAAGGCAGGTCCATCAGAGTAGGACGAAGAATGTGGGGTTTTTCTCTGTAGAATCATGGTTCTGTCATTGTGAATGTGACCAAGCTTTGCTATCTCTCACGTTTTCTTAAACCTAGTAATTGATGGGTTGTAATCGTTGGTACTATTTTTTGTAGAATACGACAACGTGAGGCTAGATTTTGCTTTCAGAACCCTAGAGAATTGGTACTACCCGATTGACGATGGCCAGAAACTATATACTTGGGTGGATGTATGTCAGGATCGACCCAGACTCCCAGAAACTAACTACTTTGAACGCCCCTCAAAAACGCTACAAAAAAACAAAACTGCTTGCAACACAAAAATTGTTCATTTATTGGCCAAACTGAAGAACATCAGCCACAAACATCTTTGTGCTCCAGATTGGGGAAGGCAGCCAGTAAACATATGTACTGGATCCGGTTCTACAATGGTACCAACTTCAAAGAGATAGAATGTGTGATTTCATGACGCGGAACACTACTGTCCACGGGCACAATTAGGATTCAAAAGACAATTCAGAGATCCATTGAAAGGCGGGGCTTACCT
>MU127811.1:64138-75288 GCA_014904975.1 Marasmius fiardii PR-910
AGCCTCTCTCTAGTACTCAATTTCCTTACTTCTGCAGCCAGAACATCCGCAGAAGTTCAGTAAAATTGCTTAAACAGTGTAATCCGCGTAGAAGGCACGATACCGGCCTTCTTGAAACGCTGCAAAAAAAACATAATCCAATAAATCCAGTTCCCGTTCATATTCTCGAGAGGCAAGTATAGTGAGAGTGAACACTCGTAAAGTCGTGAGTCGTGATGTGAGCACACATTCTAAAAGTTGTTGATCGGAGGGCTCGAATGGGAAAACAGTTAAGGTGAGGTCAGCTAGACACAGAAGAAAACTGGTGGAACGATCATGTCCTGGGTAGACAACGAGTTTTTTTAAGAATGTTTCTGTGATGTGATGACAACATTCGGAGGTGGCGGGCCTTGAGGGTCAGTCAAAACTGACCACTCGTCATATTCTCCGATGGCAAGCTTAATGAGGGTGAGGTCAGAGAAATTAGATAATTTTAAGGAAAGTGATGTGATGGTACACGACGAACGGAAGAGGAACTGTGTCGAGATGTCCAGGTCCCAGAAACTAGACTGATCCAGATCGTGAATTTTCAGAGTGGAGAGAGGGTAAGGTGAAGGACTGGAAGAAGTCTGCATGGTCTCTCCGATCGTTGATGGACAGGTAATGTAGCTCTGCAAAGGTGCCACCAGTGGCTGGGATTTCGTCCGGGTATATATTTTCCACTGTGAACAGCTTCACTTGCTGAACATTGATGCAAAGAACCATAATTCACACCACTTGTGAATATTCAGAATTCATAAGTTCTAAAAATTGAATTTGTGACCATGGGAAGCTCGGCTCCCAAGCAACAGTATGACATGCACCGTACATGTGGAGGGTGTTGAGGGAGGGGCATTCACTGAAAATGATCAGATCAGAGGTAATCCAACTTGAATCTGCCTGCTGATAGGCTTGAAAATTCAGAACCAGATCCCACAGGTTTGGGAGACGACCTCGAAGGTGTCGAAAAGATGATAGCGGGTCACTAAGGTAAAGGAGCCAACCATTGGGGAATGCCAAGCTGCACCAGCAATCAGATTGCTTTATCAGACAATTGAAGGCATCTTCGAAAGGCGAACATTCTGTGCAATCGAGTGCAGAAAATTTCAAGTCCAGCAGTAACGTCCTTTTTGAGTGGTCTACGAAGATCTCGATGAAACAGCAAAAGTCACGACTGAGCCATCGGCGACCTTGGGTAGCATCTGCAGCACTGAACCATCGACGATCTTTCCTAGCATCTGCAGGTTGAAAATACCAATCACCCCTCTTTAATAGACATGCATGACCAAAGATGAGGTGTTGTTAAAGCAACTTCCCTCCAGCTTTCACAAACAGCAGACAACGTCATGACAGCTGGTGGACCGTAGCCCGGCGAAATGACGTTTTCATCGCAACAGAAGGAGAAGATATGGGTCAGTATTTCTGTCGGCATCCAATAGATAGGTGATAATAGTGACCAATATCTTGCCACGGAAACGCTTAAAGCATCCCTTCTCGTCTCCAGCAAATGAATAGCTACTTTCAGCTTGTTGATTTCGGTCTGATATACTGTCAAATCGGTTTCTGCCTTGACGAGACTTTGGCCAAGAATTTGCCATAGAGAATGGGAGACTCTTTGGCAGAAAAGGTGTTGAGTGATGGGAAAGCGTTCTGGAAGCAGTTCTGGAAGAGGGAAGGGTGTAGGCAATGCGCTCCCGTCATGATGTGTTGCTTTGGACATGTCGAGGTGAAGACTCAAGTTCGAGTTCAAATTTCAGTAGTCATTTGTCTTGTTCTCCTCTGAAGCACCGAATATTGAAGGGATGTAAGTGATCTTCAGATCTCTGTAATGAAAACCTGATGCGGGGTATATCGTACAAACAGCGTAAATGCGAAACGAAATCTTATGTGTCAACGATACTCAGCCCCCTCCAGACTGCCGCTTATTCGACCTGCCGTAGATCTGCAGCGAGTGCCTCTCACTTCCTTTGCTCCTCTTGCCAGTGGCCAAGCATCACCTTCTCAGCATCTTCCACAGGCTCCTGAGCATACCAGGCCAACATCTTGTCATGACTGACGACTTCAAGTTCAGGGACAAACGAAACTCCCTCCATGCAGCCTCTCCATGTTAATATTCTCTCATTCGACATACGACACATTTCTTTATATTCTTCCTTGCAAGCTTCCGCATCTTCTTCTGGTTCCCCTGAGACGTTCGTGCTTGTGTCTTCTGACTCGGAGGTGGAACCATCAGATGTGCCAGGACTATTGTCGTCAGTCGTCTGTTCCAGAGAAAAGCATCTCAAACAACAGCAGACTATCTTCTGGGCCTTCAAATTGTCTAGCAAGCGCTTAAATTTGGTGTTGGGAAAAGGGACGAAATGATTATGTCCCCATGATGATAAGTTTCTCCCGAATTTTTGAAGGAGGGCAATTGTCTGGAGCCATTACTCGAAGGGCTAGGATGACTATGAGTGGATGAACAGCAGAAGTAATTCATGGAAGAGTGTCGTAGTCATCAAGAGGGAGAGGAATGAAGACGCCCACTTCTGAACGGTGGAATAATGGCGGCAAGGGTTTGGTCAATGAAGGGTGCATGAAGATGTGAAGGGAAAGATCGAGTGCTGTGCCATTCAAACTTAAACCTGACGCAAACCGGCAGTGCTGCCAGCACCTCTCGCTATCTTTGTTCCTCTTCCTGAGCATGACCTTTCCAGTATCATCTGAGGACTCCTGAGCGTATCAATCAGATCTAGTAATAGTATACCATCACGTTCGACAACTTCGAGGATGAATGAAACTCCCTCCAAACACCCATACTAATAGTACTTTATACTCCTCCTTGTGAGCTTCCCAATCCTCCTGCACTTCCTCCAGGTCATGCGGGCATGTGTCCTTCAATTCCGGGGTGGAGGGAGCAGAAGTGTCAAAGTCACTGCCAGAGGTCGGCTTTTGGCGAGAGTAATACATGACACAACGACAACCTATCTTTTGGGCCTTCAAGTTGTCTGTCGAGCACTTGAACTTGGCATTTGGTAAGGGTACAAAATGTTCATGTTCTTCACCGGTACGATAGGTTTCTCCTGGATGTCCTCTGAGGGATGATTGTTTGGGGGTAAACAAGCAAATCGAGGGAGAGCGTCGTAGTCTTCAAAGTCATTGAAAGGGGTGAAGGTCGAATGAGCATTGGTATAATGTTGGTAGGAGCTCGCTCTTCTTGGGTTCCAGCATCGGTAGAAGAATATATTCCCATTGACCTTCACCAAAGTCCCAGATATTGAATCTATCAGACAAGCGTAGTTATTAGATCTCAGCAGACCACAAAGGGTAAAGCTCCGATATATATCATATCTATCAGACAAGTGTAGTTATTAGATCTTGTCATGAGAAAGGAGTAAGTTAAGAGCAAGCAAACAATTGTACGGGAATACACACCTCAGCAGACCACAAAGGGTAAAGCTGAGGTGTGGGGAATAGTGTATGCAGGTAGATAAGCAAACCAGGAAAGGAGTTGAAACCCTAAGTAAAGGGGCAAACGGAAATATTAACTACAATAGAATAACCGCAATCGGAAACATGGATACTAAGTAAGGAGACTCCCCAACACTTCAGGCGTATGGGGTTCCTATTTCCAACAGAATCAGCTTCGCGTGAATTGAGAACCAAGAATCCGCACCTCAGAACGCTTGCGCTGTCTAGGCTCGCATAAAGGACTGTCGTTCTTCAACATCATGAACATTTCCAGAACCTTGGTGGTTGGGAAGAAAACCAACGTTCTTATTTCAAGGCACTCCAGGATATCCTTCGAAGCTGTTAAGGGCGGACATTATCGTTAGTATCCACAGTCGGCATAACATAGGTAACGCACCTGACATCAAATTGTCGAATGGAAAGCCACAATCTAAGCCAAAAATCCATTTAAATTGCTGAATAAGTAAGCCGTGGTCGAGTACGAGAGCAGAAGAGATCTGAGAGAGGATTACACACTATCACGGCCATGATTCTCCTTGATGAGATGAGCTGAAACTCTTCAACTTTAATATGTTTATCTCCTGAGATGACATTACTGTCTCCAATGAGACCATAGCATAGCCGAGTTCATAGAGGGTTTGATGGTGGTGAGGAAGATTGGAGTTCAGTTCGAAATGTGAGCGCTGATTCTGGTGAGTCGGATCGCTTAGAGACGTCAACACTAATTCACATTAGCAAGGTCGCATTGTGCGGAGTCAGGGAACAGTGGACGCTGATGATGGTGGTTCTGGGTTGAGAAACCCGATTGCCCAAGTATGTGTTCCCGTGGCATGATCCCTTACACGTACGCGTAACTGGCCCCAGGATTCGAATCAAAAGCACCATTCTGTTGCGCTTTAATCAACGTTGAGTGAATTGCACTTAGTATACACGATGTACAGAAATTAATCAGATTTTGATGCGGTTGGGATATCATACATACAGTGAAAATGCGAAAAGAGATCCTGAATGTCCGTCAACTGAGCCTACTAGCTCCTCCTAGACCACTTTCTCGAAGCCAAGTCCTGCCGTATACCTGCTGCCAGTGCCTCTCGCTTCTTTTGCTCCTCCTGAAAGTGGCTAATCATCACCTCCTCGGCATCTTCTGCGGGCTCCTGAGCATACTGGTCCAACATCTCGTCGCGACTGACATCTTCGCAGAAAAGTGGAACTCCCTCCAAGTACCCCCTCCATTTTGAAATTCTCTCATTTGTCGTACGACAGATCTCTTTGTACTTCACTATTCGAGTTTCTACATCTTGCACATCTTCGTCTGAGGCATTCGTGCTTGTATCTTCTAAGTCAGAGGTTGAGCCATCAGAGGTGGACTGCTCTTCACGAAAACATATGCTGCAGCGGCACGCTATCTTTCACGCCTTCAAGTTGTCCACTGGGTTCTTGAATTTGTGGCTGGGTAACGGTATGAAACGGTCATGTTGCCATTGTGGCCAAGCGAGACAAACTTTCTTCATGGGTGCGATAAGCTTTTCCTGGATTTTCGAGGAGGGATGATTATCTGGAAGCATGAAGCGATGGCATAGGATTACTGCGAGAGGATGAATTGCAGAGGTAAAACGTGGAAGAGTGTCGTAGTCGTCAAAATGGACAGGAATGACGGTCCCATCCGTTGAGCAGTGGAATAACGGCGGCAACGGCTTAGTGTACATCGGGTCTCTGTTCCAACATTCTGGTAAGATAGCATACTCCCATGGACCTGTACCGAATTCCTGAAAGACAGTCAGTTTAGGGATGCGGGAGGGTATGAAGGGCTGAACCTCAAAACGCTTTCGCTCGCTAGGTTCACGTGAAGGAATATCGTTGTAATCCAGCATATCATAAGCTTTCTCCAAAACGTCGGTATTGGGTAATAAAACCAGTGCCCTCTCCTCGAGATAACGTCGGATATCCTTTGAAACTGCAAGCGAGGGTAGACATTCAACTGATGAGCACAATCAAGATAGCATATATAACACACCTGAGATGGTATTGAGTTCGCCTGTGAAAGGAAAAGTACCGTACTCCAGCCCAAATCCCCATTCAAAATTGGGAACGAACTGTATTGTAAGAAAAGTGAGTATAAGAGCGCAAAGGTGCTGGGTGGAAACTACAAACCATTGATATCCTGGGACTCGATAGTGGAATGAGCTGAAACTGTTCAAGTTCGATAGTTTTATCTTGGAAAGGCGTTAAAGTCTCCAAGGAAATCATAGTTGAGAATGTAAAGTAGTAGTAGTGGTGGTGGTGGTGATGATGGTGGTGGTCTTCAACGGTTCGCGAAGCTCACGTGCTTATAGTTTGAGAAACGCGACGGTGGCGGGCGCTCCGCCACAAGCCACCTGCCTTTGTTCCGAGTCCGAGGTACTGGACTCGGTTCCTGTCGAAGTTTTTTTGCGTGGGAATAATAGCCCACTTTTGCGTGAGAGTTTTTGCCCTTTTTAACTTGGTGAATCTCAGTCGGAAGGAGATTCCAACTACCTCATTATCCATAGTTGACCATGCTCCCGCTTATTTATTCTATCTTCAACCTCTTTGACTTATGACTTGCTAGTATTTGTGTAGATAAACACCTCAAAGGAGCACTGTTCTTGCAGTCCCCGTCTTGTGGTGGTCCACTTTGCATGAAAACTTTTGTCTTTTTTAAGATTGACAACTGGAAGGTATGAAACGGCCCGTTGGGCTGTGAGCCATGTGAGCAGACACCTTTGCTGAAATTGAGGAGGCTGAGGGTATGATGCCGTTTGTTTTGGTGAAATACACTCAAATGGGTCTCACCCAGATCCTCGACGCCCTTGTATATTACTCTATTCCTCCAGACCATTGCCACTGGCTAATCCGTTGCTGCAGAATTGCTCCAAGTTACAAGCTTCCACTGCGTCAAAGGACGACTTGGTGTACTCATTGTACTCTCATGGCGTTAAGCTAGGCAACAACATCATCAAGGCTCACAACCTTAAGGAGCCCATGGTCTGGGGTCATAATGTTGCTTTCCTCAACGAAATGCAAGTGTTCCATGACAAGGCCCGCAACAAGGCTAAAAAGGTAAGTCAATGTTCCTCCTCTTATCGAGATCATGGCTGATGCCCCACTCCTAGAATGCTGAACCCATCGACATTATCTCCAACAATGATGATCCCAAAGAGTCTGTGAGTTATCACCATGTTGATTGATACTCCTCATTCATTAATCCTTCAGACAGGCCAATGCGTCAGCTGTGGCCTCGCAGGACATCTGTATGGCCAATGCCACATCAACCAAGGAACTCCTAAAAGCGCAGATCTACAAAATGACAGAGCTGAAGGAGCCATCTGACCCTCAGTCTACTTCATCTACGGTTCGTATTATCCCATCTAGGACACTTCTTCTGTCGGACTTACTTCCTGCAATGACTCAGCCCCCTTCCTGGAGGAGATTGAAATTGACTTCCTCACTCGACTACTCGCTGGAGTCTCCATGTAAGCCAGCCTTTTCTTAGTCAATCCTTCCCACTCTAACCACCATATTTCACAGCGGTGAAGTATTCCAGGGAGGAGACGCACAAGGCAGTCCTAACTGCGATCACGACCATTCCGGCGATGGCCACGAATCTGTCCAAGCTCGAGGTGATGGACCTCAATGTCATTGCCAACCTGCTGCAAACAGAGCTGGCCTCCTCCACATTCTCGACCCAGCATGCAGCGGCAGCGTATCAAGCAGCTCAAGCGAAGCTGGAGGAGGTCCAACAAATCCGTCTCAAAAAGCTTTCTCTGCAGAGAGCACCCATCAGGGCCTCTGATCCGCCTGGGGACGTGGGTTCCACTGCTTCTAGTGGCCCCATGGAGGCTATTCAGTAACCGTCGTCACCATCACTACTTTTTCTACACCAAAAGGGTGTCTTCCTCTCTCACTAGAAATTCTTAGAAACACATATATAGGTTCTGTCATATAAGCACAAAACCCACAATGCCCCTAGAGTTTATTCAGATATCAAATCTAACTTGTTTTGGCTCTTGTCATGAAGTGCGTACTATTTTACTTTTACCTCCTTACAGTCTCTTTTCCCTTTACTACGATACATCATTCTTGTTTCACCTTTTGACCTTACCTTTTATCTTTATTCTACTATGTTCCATTGGTTTCTGCTATGTTCTATCAGTTTCCGCATGACACCAGGTCACGACATCATAGGTCACATGCTGAGTAGTATATATAGGACGACTCGTCACCTAGTCCCCCATCTTGACCTCTTTGTCATTGGGACTAGGTGCGTATTTGTACTCTGTAGGATACTGGGTTGTATTGATCACCTTTGTCATTGGGACTAGTTGTTGACTGTTGAGCCTCTGCTCCAGTCTCTGTGTGTATCTGCTGCACAATACGATTCATGTTCTGCATGTGCTCCCAGAAGAATCGATGTATCTTTGGATGCCCTGGAATGGTCTCATATCCTCTATCAGGTAACTCATATCGCGTTGGGGGTCCCTTAACTGGTATATTGTCGATATAAGGGACGGTTATATGTGGTATTTCTTCTTTAAATATCTCACACATGTCTTCATGGAAGATTGAGACTGAGTTAGTCCACCCCATGGGTAACTTTACTAGCTGATAGGGACCAAATGGTGTTTGGAACGTTGTCATATCCCTAGATTCCTCATGGATCAGTCTCTCGTCATATCCAACATGAACATCCAAGGCTGCTAAACAAGCTCTTTCTGAAAATCCTGCTGCCACATCTGCTGTTCCAGGCAGAATCCCCAAGTGTTGGATAGTGACCTTATTTAAAGGCTCGAGGCTATGCACTAGACAAAGACTTTTACCGTCTTTCTTGAGCACAGTAAACCACTTGGATCGGTATGACGAGGTCAATGGCTCATACACACCAGCATCAATCTTCCGTCAAATGATCTGACAGATCTGTTCGAATAATCCTGGGGGAATTGGTATATTCTTCTCCACCCACGGAATGTGTGGTTTCACAGGAAACTTCACCAGCGGGAAGAAGTCTGTTTGTAGAGCTCCTCCCTCACTATCATCCCAAGCGAAAGCCTTTTCTTGGTCTAGCATGAACTGGTGAAGTGCTGCCTGCTCTTGAGGCTATAGAAATCCTTCCGGGTGCATTTTATCAATAATTGCCTTCCTTTCCGTCGTATACCTTTCTCTTGGCATGAACGGCGGAGGGTCAGGATTGAGTTCTGGCATCCCAGCAAGAGGATCTCCTGTAATATTCCTTTCAATTCTAAATTCTCCTGGCATTGGTGCCAGCTGTGGTCGTACTTTTAGGGCAACAGGCTTGTATTTACCATAGACTGAAACCATCTCTTGCACACCATCAAGGGTCAGGCTGGACTCTTCCTGTGATTGCAGGAAGGTGCCCACTGTATCTTTTATGACCTCATCACCCATGAGGGCTTCCACAAATTCTTCAGCTGTCTGGGCCCAATTCCATATTAGTGTCTCGCTCTTGAGTAGGTCATCGACGGGAGTCATGGATTCATACACTTCCTCTGGGAATTCATGGCTAGTACCCCAAATGTTCTCCCACTGTTGTTGATAGAACTCCAGCTCTGTCTTCACCGAATCCTTAGTCTTCATCTGACTAGCATCTCTCAATACTGATTCTACTCCCTTATCTTCATTATCCATCATCCTGTCGACATGGGCTTTGAAATGCGCCACTCGCTCTTTCAGGACTAGGAAACTGTCGTCGTTCTCGAGTGAATTTCCCACCATGCTGCATACAAGCATTACATATGGTCTGAAGCACTTGACGTTCTCATACCACTCGCTTAGTAAAATCCACCAGATGTCTCCTAGTACAGTCAAGACGGATGCCCCAACAGTAGAGACTTCTCGCTGATAAAACCAACAAAGCTGTTCTTCTCTTGGTAACTCTTTGACCTCCTTATTTTCCCCAACAATCTCCCAATGACATAAGGGTTCAAAAGTGGGAGGAGTAATCATTGAGACCTGTTCTCTGTCCATCCCTGTTTCTATAAAGCGGGCCTGGACATTTTTAGATTTTTCTTCCTCGACGGGCACAGGTATCATCGTAGTATAAGCTTCATTCATCACCTCAGATCCTGTGGCAAGTAGAAACACCTGTGCCAGTTCTTCCTTTTTAAATGAGCTTTCCTTGGACAACCCATACCCCTCAATTGTCAACACTCCATTTTCATCGACATCAATTTTCAAGGCAACCTCTCCTTGATCCTTCAATTCATTGAAGACCCTTGAAAATTTACATTTTCTGTCGATTCACCTTCCGGGTTAGGTGGAGGCTTGTTGTCTATCACTACCTCCCCTGTTCTAGCATTGCATATCTTCAGGTTGCTGGGATAAGACTTGATCACCTTCCCTTCACCCCGTCGATAGGTTGGAACTGTACACCTAGTTCCAGAGTTGGGACAGGTAATGGTCAAAACCTAATCGCCATCCGGGAAATTTTGAATCTGAGACTCGGTTAGGACATCGAAAGGCCTTCCAATTAGTAACTGGAAAGGAGCCCTATCTACAACATGTAGTTGAAGGTAGACCATTAACTCCCCAAATTTAAACGGCACATTACGAGCGAGCCCTTTCGTCTTCTGAAGATTACCATTTGCTGATTGCATGTGAATGGTGGTGTCAGGGTCCCAGGTGAGTCTAATGGTGCGAGCGGCCATTGCATCGATAGCAATAATCTGTGACCCGCTATCTAGGACTCCCTCTACTTCAACATCCATGACTTTATTTATCTCCGGATACACACATCTCAAGGCGTCGGAAGAGGTAGCGACGATCACTATCCTTTTGCATTTTTCAGGTGTCAACTCTGCTCTAAAGACTTCAGCAATGTCCCTGTGAACTACAGATCCCACAGTGAGGCTGCCTTTGGGTTCTGCCAACACCTCAATGTCGTCTGCTTTGATAAAGTGCGTCATGGTGGCGAATTCCTCCATATATGGTGTTGGGTCTTCAATCAAAAGTGATTCCATGAGGAATGTTCTAGGATTTGTCTCCCGAGCACCTCTATTTCTTAACCGCCGTGCCAGATGTTTCTGGAATTCTGGCATTACAGACAAAGCGTCGACAACCAGTAAGTTTACTTCTTTTAAGAGTAGATGGTCTACTAAATCTTCTGTGATGTCCCTTCATACTCAATGCCTTCACTTGTTCTTTCACCATTGCAGCTTCCAATCTCTTTGTCGCTTTCAGTGCTTCCAAAGCTTCTGCCCCTTCTCGACCTCCCCTCGGAAGACTCGAGTTTGGTGGCTGAGGAACATGCTCAATCGGCTCTAGATCATTGAATGGCCTGGGCATCGTTTTCTCCACTACAGTCTCCTCTACTCTAGGCTTCAGAGAATTTGCTCGTCAGAGATTCTCAATTTCCCTATCCATTCTTTCACTTTGTCTAGGATGGGTATGCTCTTTTTGCTGTGGTCCCTTAGGTTTGGGAGCCCTATTAGTTTCTATATATCTTTTATTAACTTGTTTTAATGACGGTGAATGACATTGTTTCGAGCAAGTTATATGAACAAACTAACTCAAAAAGACGCTATATGCGAGTGGGGTTCTGGCGTTGTTGAAGGTTCCGCACAGAGAAATCTGATTGAACTCTATATACACCGAATAATAGACTTAGAACTTAGTCTAGAACAAGGTGTGAGGTTATATAAGTTTAGGTA
>MU127811.1:76675-93498 GCA_014904975.1 Marasmius fiardii PR-910
AGAGTAATCATCTTATATACCCACGAACTATGATAGCATTTGAAGCCTATCAGTAGTCTGTTGATATTAGACGCTTCATATAACAGTGTACTGCTTTAACTGGCTGCTCGGGGCTCACACCAGTTCTTATATAGCCATGTTATCTTTGTCCTATGTTCAGGATGTGGCAAATTTGGTTTATATTGGGTACTTAGCATTACTGTCATTACAATGGAACGTCGACTTTTGGCGGTGATGGAAACTTTTTACTACTGCTGTCCTCCAAGACTTTCTGGGTATCTTGAAAAGATTTAGATTTCTCCCCTTTTGTAGATTCTCTCATCCTCAGACTTCTCAGTTTTTTGACTGCTCACCAGTTGAGTTACCAACCTTTGAGCGTAGCTCCATCTGTAACACCTCCATTCGTTCCCAGATTGAGGCAATCTCATCGTCCTCATTCCCATTTTCTATTCCACTGATCATGTAGCTTTGTGCAACGGGCAGCTCTTCCTCAATATCAAAGTAGAACCCTTGTGGCACAGCTTTAGATCCTGGCCAACCTTTTTCCTCAGCAATCTTTCTAACCAGATCCACTCTCATCGGACCTGATCCAAATGTCGCCCAAGGAATTTTACTATCGTCGCGCATGACTACCCTATTGGTGCCCAGCTGCAGACAAATCCATCCCGTTTCCATTAGCTCCTTGCCTTCAGGACAGTCCTTCTGGAAATGCCTGCTTTTGTGACAAAGAATGCAAGGACTACTGCTTTCGCCGTTGTTATTATATGTCAACATTGGTCTAGCATCCAACCTTTGTTGCGGTGGTAGCCTAGAATAGGCCCCACTTTCTTGACGCTGATGATAATCTCGCTGTTCCTGTAATTCCTTCAGGAGAGCGCTCATAGTCTTTGTTGATTCCACCATGAACCGATCCATATTTTTCAGGCTTGAGTCCTGGGAGTCCAGAGTTGTAGAAATCTTTCTTTTCCATTCGTCGGGTTCTCCTTTTAGCTTTGACAAACCCAACATATTATGAGATTTCCAGGTAATCAGTCCTCCTTTAGATCCAGAGCTCATCATATCCTCAGATTCTTTTGACCGTTTTTTACTTTTCATTAAATGAGAATAGTCTTCTTCCTCCGATTCATAGAGATTGCTACTTACAGATCGCAAAGCCATCCTCAAGGCCATTTCCATTACTTTGTCTAATGTAAAGGGGTCCTCCCGTCGATGCGTTAAAACGTCTAAGATGGGGGTAAGGGTGAAGTGTGTGATATATAAGTCCTAGCGCCGTAAAGTACTACAGCAAGAATCCTAAAACTATAGAAAACACCAAACAAATCACTCTTGAGGTCTAGCGTATGTTATGTGAGAGCTGGTTCAACGTTGATCAAAGGTTCCGCCAGTAGCTAACTCAAGAACGAAATATCAAGTGCAGAACTGGGTCTTGGATGACTTTCAGATCCTATACTACGCTCTGAAGGGGTTCAGAAGCAGAGGGAAACACTATCAATAGGTAGGTAGGTGGTGGGATGTAAGTAGCAGCAACCAGAGACATGCCAATTGCAACTCAGGTACTTCAGACTCACAAAGAACAGCTTCAGAAGGTCGACAGGCCCAGCGGCTAAGTCAAACACTACTTCAGAAGTTCAACAGAACAGTTCAGAACAGACAGACAGACAGACAGTGAGTTTGGTCCCCAATGGACTTCCACTCCAGACAGACAGACAGTTGCTTCGTCCCAGCAGACTTTAGCAAATCAGTGCAGACAGTCAGACAGTTCAGTTAAACAGTCAGGTGTAGTCAAATCTACCAAGTCGGTTAAGACTGGTCTCATTTCTATTCTTGTGTCTCTCTCTATAGAAGTTCCCTGCTTACTACTGCCCTCGTGGTACAGCAGCAAGACTGGGTGGGTAACTTGGAGCCTTCCTGACAAAAACCCCAGCCCTTATATACTGTCTACCTAATTATTATACCTGAATCTGTATCTAAATATATATCCATCCATATTGATGGTCATCTAGTCCAAATCAGTACCTAACTAAGATTAACAGAGAGAGTTTTGACATTATTCTCTGCTGTTTTGCCCGGAAGTTGGATGTAGAAATTAATATCCTCCTTCTCGATTATTCAGCATTTGTTATTCCTGTTTCCAGGGTGGTCCCCTGGGTTCTATACAGTTCTGAAGCAGGTTGTTCTTTTGCTCCAGACCCTATATACTCCCGTGCAGATGGTTCAATTCCATCCTCAATTCTGAACCTCCGACTAAAGTCTGAAGTTCCTCATTCGTCCCCACAGTTGTGGGTCCATTCTCTAATATTATACTACCATTCTTCCTACTTCAGAAGACCAAACTGAGTGCTCAGAAGTAGATGGTAGACCTGACAACTGATCAGGTAGGTCATAGGTATCCACACCCTCAGTTGGGATATACTCCCATAATTCTGAAGTCGATCAGCTTCCGTTAGGGTGACAGGTCAGTTAGCCCATCCCTGTCGATGTAAGCGATTCCTCTCCTCTTCTTGATACTAGTTCAGAACCTTCACTCTGTGTTTAACACTCCCTAAGTAGCCTTTCCTCATACCATGAAGTATTCCGGTACAAGCCCCAGCCACTGTATCGGTGTTCTCCGTGTTCTAATCAGCAGCATCCATTACCTGACTGATTTCTAAGCCCCAGTAGACTGGTGCTGAAGGTCGGATCCTAGCTCCAAAACTCGGGTCCAAGGTCTGCTGGCCAGGCACCTGCAGTAGTCATTTCAGGTGACCTCTGGAAGTGGCTTCTGCCCCTTCCCTCATGATTCCAAAGTGGTCTTTGCCATCTTCCTAAGTTCAGAAGTTGTTGTTATTTGCATTAAGTCCGTTCAGAACTTCCCACTCTCTTTAGCAGTAGTTTTATCTCGTCGTTACTACCCTTGGTATGGTCCTACACGCTTCTGTAGCTATCCTTTGTGCATCACCAATAATAGCAGAGGCTCAGAAGGCTTCCTACATGTTTCAGAAGTTGCTAACCCTCAGTCCTGTGAAATCCCATACTACAGTGTTTTACTTCTGAACATGTGTAACATGTTTCCGAAGGTGAGTCCTTTTACTAGCAGCTCAGGCCTCACTCTAGTACTCAATATTCCCTTGGTTCTCATAGTAATAATAGGTTATTATTACTCAGAAACTGCCAAAATGTAGAGAAATAGGTAAAATCTCTAAAACAGCCGCAATAGCATGGACTGGTCCCACTCCTTTTCTTTGAGCAGCTGGTCCCGTAGACAATCTTTGACACCCTTCTGGAACTGTGGTTCCAATCCTCCAAGATATCTTTTAACTGCCTCCATGTTGGATAAGACAATCTTGCCAGGTTGTAACAACTTCTGGACTTCAATATGGAACTCTCAATGATAAGCTTTTAGTTTGCCCAAGTCACCTTGAGACACAAATTTGTATTTACTTTGGATCCTACCTAATCTAGTAACCGAACCTATATCATTGTCGCAGACTTCTGGGAACTCGTTGAGCAAGTCTTTCTTGAACTGTTCCCAATCATCGCCCTTTGCCAACTCCATAGGCTCAATTAAATACTTCTGTGCTTCTGGAGACATATGGTAAATGGCCTTCATGATTTTGGTTTCACCCAGCTTCCACCCTTTGCGTTTCGCATATTGCTCAATCTGTGAAAGAAAGTGCTTTAGATTGTCAGGTTGATCCTGATCAAACATCGGCAACGTCCTCTTCGCATTATCAGATTTAAGCTCAGCTTGGGCTTCTGGACTGATGTCTAACCAGGTTTCTTTCTGCCTGGGGGCAGGATCTACGTTTCCTTGTCCATCATCAGACATGGCTACAGAAGGTGGTTTTTCTAAAAGTAAAGATGGATAGTTGATGGTGGAGCGAAATGACTCCATCGATTTATCTGATGCTTCACTTGGCACTCTAGGTGATGGTGAATGAGGATGCAAGTCTGATCCCTGTTGGTTTATCGATGTGGATGTGAGAGGGTTATGCTGAGGACTAGTATGCCACTCAACTCTAATTGGATTGAGATTTCTCGGTGCTCTTTCAAATGAAAACCTGGGAGTCTCTAATGTTTGGCTTGTTTGTCGTCTCAAAGCTGGGCCTTGTGAAGGTCCTGCAGTCAATTCTGACGGTTGGTTTTGAGTGGCTAGTCTGGAAAGAACGTGTGTCTTTAGTTCTCCCTCGCCTGCTACTCTAGAATTGCACGTTGAATGTTTGGAACTAATCTTTTCGAGACTAGTTTCTGAGTTCTTTGCTTTTTATAATACTCTCGACGAATCAAGGGTATTTGACGCTTCAAAAGATCTAATCTGCTCTCCTAAACCCTGTCACACCCCCTGCAGTGGTCACCACAGATAATGAGACTGGTACATCGGATATGAGAAAATAGGCTTAATCAGCAAAGCACTGATAATCTCCTCTGAAACGGTCCAGAAGAAAAAGAAGAGTGCAAGGGGTGAGGCCCGTCGAAGGTTACGCTCACAGGGAAAGTATTAGGAGCAGCAAGCACAACAGCAATCCAATCAATGTGAATACTCGCCAGAAGGCTAGTAATCAATGGAAGGGTGGGTAATTGACAGTCTCTCAAACAAAACCAACAAAACAATAGGAACATCAGAGATGAGCCTAAAACAATCAATAAACTCGGAACATGCAAGGAACTCGAGCTAACAACTCCTACTACAAACGTAGGCACCCAAAAGAGCACACAAGACTCTTGAACAATCGATAAGCCACTCAAGGACTTAACAAATACTCTGACGATGCTCACAACTAGAACAACGGCGTTGTATAACAAAAGGAACCTTTGACTCTAATGAACTGATGGAACCTCAACAACAATCAAACTCAACTCAAGGCAAACAAATCAATCAATCTTATTTGACTTGTGTTCAAGTTCAATCAAGTATTCACAGCTATTAGACTGGGCAAATCTCTGGTATTCTGGCTTACGCTGAGCAACTCTACTTAGACTTTTGTCGGGGTAAAATCAACTACTCTACTACATGCAACTAGGAGCCCTTATATACGGTGCATTCTACTTTAGCATACAAAACAAGGCGGAATAATAATTTATAGTTTTGAGTGCCAATTTCTCCCCACAAGGGTAGGTCTTCCCTGTAGACGAGAGTTTGAACACGAAAGTTGGTGCTATCTTCTTCTGTCGTGGATGCATACAGTCCCAGCACTGCAGCGTTGGTCTTATTTCCTTCCGAATCTAGACATGTCAAGAGGTTAATCCCTATCATCTGATTGGCTCATTCATCGACTGGGCAGGTACTCGCCTCAGTCAGCTTCAAGTTAAGCAAGTATCTTTATCCTGCTATCATTCTGTTCAATTTCCATAGTTCCGAGTTCAGTCATCTCAATCGTAAATTCTCCGATGGATCGGTCAGCCGTCACATAGTTATCTTAATCTCAAGGAGGGTTAGGAACCTTATCGTTGGTCATTGTTGACGCCTGCCTTAAGCCCTCTCATTTAGATGCTCCATCAAAAGTAGATAGAAGATTAAAGTAAAAATAATAAATCCCTGGATTACCGTCGGGTGTATTAGAGCGAGAGATCTCCACTAATCAATCGTTGAAGGTTTGGAGAATCTTGGAGTTACAATCATAGGCCCCTACAGGTTTCAGGGTTCCTACAATATCTCTCATTGTCAGATGAATTTCTGTCGACTTCTCTAATAGGGATGTCGAGGCTCTGACTAGCAGTTCGGGCTCACCCTAGTCCTCTAGTTAGCCTAGTATTTGTTGTGTATTCTACTAAATAGTGCCAAAAATGGAGCATATTCGAGGGTTTTCATTCTGGTGCGCATCATCATCACATGGTTAAAGAAGTCCTCAAACAGTTACAGCAGAACGATCTATACCTCTGACTTGAGAAGTGCAAGTTCGAGAAAACAGAGGTGGAATACCTGGGTTTGTTGATAAGCAAGGGGAGAATACATATGAACCCAGTGAAGGTAGCTGCAGTATGAGATTGGGCAACGCCAAAGTCAATACATGATGTCTGTAGTTTCTTAGGATTCGCCAATTTCTACAGATGCCTCATCTGAAATTTCTTGAAGATCACATGCCTGCTCAATGACTTAACATGCAAGGATGCCCAGTTTGAGTGGGGAACACAGCAACAGGCAGCATTTGAAGAACTATGGACGGTGTTCATCTCAGCACCTATTCTCGCCCTGTGGAATCTGGATAAACTGACTCGGATAGAGGTGGACACTTCTGGTTATGCTACAGGGGGAGCCCTTATGCAGCAGCAGGAGGACGGTGCATGGCACCCAGTGGCATATCGCTCAGCCTCGATGCAACCAGCAGAGAGGAACAATCAGATCTACAACAGGGAAATGTTGGCAATCATAGAGGCCCTGAAGGACTGGCACTATTTCTTAGAGGGTCTTTGTGATGAGTTCAAAATTGTCTCTGATCATAGTATTTTGGAATACCGGCAAACCGCACAGGATCTCACTCGACCCCAAGCTCACTGGTCCCTCTACTTATCTCAGTTCAACTTCCAGCTGGTTCACCGTGCAGGGAAAAGTAACACTCAGGCTGATGCACTATCACAGATGTCACATCACTGCGTCCAAGATCATGAGGACAATTGGCAACAGATTGTGCTTTCGCCTGACTGGTTTCACAGGATAGCTGCTTTCACCCTGGTCAATCCATTGGAGGGGCAGATTCATCAAGTGTCAGAGAGAGAAGCAGAAGTACTGGAAGGATTGAAAAAGCTGAAGGAGGGAGGCCTGAAGAGGTTAGCAAATGGATTACCAGAATGGGAGGAGGATAATGGTTTGGTGTACCATCATGGCAGAGTCTATGTACCCCCAGGCAAGGAGTTGCAATGAGACATGCTTTGGCAGTGTCATGATTCCCCATTGGCAGGACACCCAGGACTCCATGCAACTTATGACTTGGTGACGTCTTACTTCTGGTGGCCAACAATATGGTCATTTACTGAGAAGTATATGGAAGGTTGCAACACTTGCACACGGAAGAAACTACAACAGCATCCATGGGCAGTGACCCACCCATTAGACATACCAACAGGGATTTGGGAAGAGGTAGGAGTAGATCTGATCACTCAGTTGCCAAAGTCAGATGGATATGACGCCATTTTGGTTTGCTCAGACTTATTCAGCAAGCAGATCCATGCTATTCCCTGCATGACCAGCATCACTGCAGAAGAGGTAGCAGACCTCTACTACCAGGAGATTTTTCGACTTCATGGGCTACCATTACGCTTTGTGTCAGATCACAGTCCCCAGTTTGCAGTGATGGTTATAAGGAAGCTCCTCAAGCAACTGGGTATCAAGAGCAATTTGACGTCTGGATATCACCTGCAAGCAAATGGACAGACAGAGCAGGCCAACCAAGAGGTGGAGAAGTACCTTTGGCTATACATGGGAAGGAGGCAGACAGATTGGGCAAAACACCTTCCAATAGCAGAGTTCATTATCAACTTCAAGACCCACTCTGCACACGATCTCTCACCATTTGAGGCAGTATACAGATATCAGCCCCTATTCAACATCCCAGTGGGACAGCATACAGAACAGAAGGACATAGATGAGCAGATTGAGGTGTTGAAGGAATTGCAGAAGGACACTCAAGCAGCCTTGGAGACAGTGAAGAAGGAGCAGAAGGTGGCATATGAGAGAGGGAAGAAGGAAGCTCATGTGTTCAAGGTTGGAGAATATGTATGGTTGGATGCCAAAGATATCAACCTGAAGACACCAAGTCGCAAACTTTCAGATTGACAGCTAGGGCCATTCAAAGTATTGGAACATTCAGGAGATCTGGACTACCATTTGAAGCTTTCTTGGGAGCGACATTGAATCCATCCAGTCTTCCACATTGACAAACTTTCTCCCTGGCATGGCAACGATATCAATGGAGAACGACCATTGCAACCAGGATCGATAGAGTTAGAGGAGGACAGAGCAGTAGGGGAGTATGATGTGGAGAAGATTCTCAATAGTAGGATTCACTGAGGAAAGTTACAGTATGAGGTAAAGTGGGAAGACTGGGATGGAGGACATATCTCCTGGTGGGCCCGCAGAAAATGTGAAGAATGCTCAGAAACTGGTGGAGGAGTTCCATACAGAGCATCTGGATGCTGTGGGGGAGTTGGATATACCGGTGCTGAAGAAGAAAAAGAAAAAGTCAAAGCAATAACCATCAAGGATGATAGTCTTAGAAGAGGGGTAATGTAAGGGGACTCCTCCCAGGCCCTTATCCAGCTCTTTCCTTTCTTGGACTTGTCTTCAGCTTTCCTTGTTTAGACTCTACCTTCAGTTCCATTTTAGGACGCTATTCACATGGTTGTACATTCCATATGCTTCTCATCATTTTCTACTCTTCTCCCATCACAAGTTACTCTTCCCTTCTGATTGATGTATCAGTTTTTACTCTGCTCTGACAGATGGTTTCCTTAGTGATCATAGATGATATCATAGCATAGCCACATTATGTAGTATATATAGAGCACCTGGGAGTGCACTGATCCCCAGTTCAATTATCAACCAGGCCCCTGGGCACCTTCATCTCTTACAGGTAATGTCACAAAGTGTGTATTATTCCCTTTATTTTCCTATGGTCTCTTTTCCTTTCACTACGATACATGACATCATTCTCATCTCATCTCTTGGTTCTGTCTTCATTCCGCTGTGTTCCATTACTTTCTGCTACATTCTATCAGTTTCCATATGATACCAGGTCACGACATTATAGGTCACATGCTGAGTAGTATATATAGGACAACTTGTCACCTGATCCCCCATCTTGACCTCTTTGTCTTGGGACTAGGTGCATATTTGTACTTTGTAGAATACTGGGTAGTATTGATCATCTTTGTCTTGGGACTCGCTATCAACTGTCAAGCCTCAGCTCCAGTCTTTGTGTGTTCACTACTGGCACTTCACCATACTAGGGGGTTCAGAGGACCCAACACTACCTCTCGGTGGTGGCAGGTTGTTGTCTCCACCACCCTCACCCTTTACAGGGCATTTGTCATCAACTCTAGAGGTGGTGGCAGTCTGGGTCTGGGTGTTAGACATACTGATCAAGGGTGCAAAGGGCCTGATGATATGCAAGGGTGTTCTCAAGTCTCCACCTGCATACTGTCCGTTGATCTGTTTGTTGGAGAGAAAGAAGAGTTGATGGTTGTCGGTGATATATGCCCACTGGTGTCGAACTGTAGCTGGGTTGAGGGTACACTTGACTTCTGTGTAGATCCCATTAAGTTGAAACCAGTACTCTCCCAATTCAAGGAGTTCTATGCAGGCTGGGAGGGGAGAGGGCAATGGTGTTTGATTGGCTTTAGACACAATGTTGGGCAGGGGTGATGGTGACTAACTGCAAGAACAATCTGTCACAGCTGGCAGGATTGTTGGTGCAGGACAAGTAATCTTGACCTAATGTCACGAAGCTCTCAGAACGGCGAGTAACTTAAGTGACAAAAGATGACAATGGGCTAGTTTCCAAGACAAGACAAAGGAGGTCAAGATGGGAAAGCAGTGCACAAGCATTCAGTATATAAGTCAAAAGGCATGTGGCAGTGCTAACAGGAATATGTGGCAGTGTTCTAGGAATATCAGGAAAAGAAGATCAAACAAATAGAAAGGAAATGTATCCATGAGAGAAAAGAGACAAGATGTGAGAGAAAAGAGAAAAGAACAGTCCGTAGCTGTGCGGTTCACAACACCATAGAACTTTCCAAAACACCAAACTAATTATCAATTCAAAGTCATTTTTCAGAGTTTTTTCTTCAACCCATCTATAAGGCTGAGCAGGGTACTATAGTATTATCTTCAGGTGTCTATCATTGGTACAAAGGAGATGATGTTCAGAGAAAAGGTTGACCCTCAATATGAATGTAGGGCCACAGGGAGTAGAAATTGAAAGGAGTAAGACAGCACCTGTCCCCTTACACCATCAGTCTCTCATTTGGCTGTGTGTTGTTCCTGGTCTCTACATGAGCAACAGTTAATTGTACAAATTGGCAAACAAAATATGGATAGCTGCCCAAATTAGCCTAAATCCTTCAAAATGCCAGAAACTGATAGTGAAAAGCAGCAGTAAAGTTGATGAAATATCAAAATTATCTGTCAGTCCATATTCCAGGCTCTGCAGGTGATGTCCATACCAGGGACAGCTCCATTGTGCAGCAAAGGTGTCTACTCACATGGCTCACAGCCCAACGGGCCATTTCATACCTTCCAGTTGTCAATCTTAAAAAAGTTCTCATGCAAAGTGGACCACCACAAGACGGGGACTGCAAGAACAGTGCTCATTTGAGGTGTTTATCTACACAAATACTAGTAAGTCATAAGTCAAAGAGGTAGTTGGAATCTCCTTGCGACTGAGACTCACCAAGTTAAAAAGGGTAAAAACTCTCACGCAAAAGTGGGCTATTATTCCCATGCAAAAAAAAACTTTGACAGGAACCGAGTGTCTAGTACCTTGGGCTCGGAACAAAGGCAGGCGGCTCATGGCGGCTCGCGGCGGAGCACCCGCCATCGTCGCGTTTCTCAAACCATAAGCACGTGAGCTTCGCGAACCGTTGAAGACCACCATCATCATCACCACCACCACCACTACTACTACTTTACATTCTCAGCTATGATTTCCTTGGAGACTTTAACGCCTTTCCAAGATAAAACTATCGAACTTGAACAGTTTCAGCTCATTCCACTATCGAGTCCCAGGATATCAATGGTTTGTAGTTTCCACCCAGCACCTTTGCGCTCTTATACTCACTTTTCTTACAATACAGTTCGTTCCCAATTTTGAATGGGGATTTGGGCTGGAGTACGGTACTTTTCCTTTCACAGGCGAACTCAATACCATCTCAGGTGTGTTATATATGCTATCTCGATTGTGCTCATCAGTTGAATGTCTACCCTCGCTTGCAGTTTCAAAGGATATCCGACGTTATCTCGAGGAGAGGGCACTGGTTTTATTACCCAATACCGACGTTTTGGAGAAAGCTTATGATATGCTGGATTACAACGATATTCCTTCACGTGAACCTAGCGAGCGAAAGCGTTTTGAGGTTCAGCCCTTCATACCCTCCCGCATCCCTAAACTGACTGTCTTTCAGGAATTCGGTACAGGTCCATGGGAGTATGCTATCTTACCAGGATGTTGGAACAGAGACCCGATGTACACTAAGCCGTTGCCGCCATTATTCCACTGCTCAACGGATGGGACCGTCATTCCTGTCCATTTTGACGACTACGACACTCTTCCATGTTTTACCTCTGCAATTCATCCTCTCGCAGTAATCCTATGCCATCGCTTCATGCTTCCAGATAATCATCCCTCCTCGAAAATCCAGGAAAAGCTTATCGCACCCGTGAAGAAAGTTTGTCACACTTGGCCACAATGGCTACATAGCCGTTTCGTACCGTTACCCGACCACAAATTCAAGAACCCAGTGGACAACTTGAAGGCGCGAAAGATAGCGTGCCGCTGGAGCATATGTTTTCGTGAAGAGCAGTCCACCTCTGATGGCTCAACCTCCGACTTAGAAGATACAAGCACGAATGCCTCAGACGAAGATGTGCAAGATGTAGAAACTCGAATAGTGGAGTACAAAGAGATCTGTCGTACGACGAATGAGAGAATTTCAAAATGGAGGGGGTACCTGGAGGGAGTTCCACTTTTCTGCGAAGATGTCAGTCGTGACGATATGTTGGACCAGTATGCTCAGGAGCCCGCAGAAGATGCCGAAAAGGTTATGCTTAGACACCTACGGGAGGAGCAAAGGAAGCGGGAGGCACTAGCAGCAGGTATACAGCAGGACTTGGCTTCAAATAAGCGGTGCAGGAGGGGCTAGGCTGAGTTGACGGGACTTCTTTTCTTCTCGCATTTTCGCTGCATGTATGAATCTGATACCCAAATCAGGATTTGGATATTTCTGTAATATAACATCAATTTTATCTCAAAACCCCTTCGATATTCAATGTTCAGCGCTTCAGCATTATTCTACTTTTAAATTCGAAGTCTGAATTTGTCGTGATTGTGCGAACTTGGGGAGAACGCGTCGCGCTCGCGTTTCTCAATGTTCAGCGCTCAGCCCTTAACGTTTAACCACTACCACCAGTTTCCACCCTTTTTTTGTCCCCGTGCAACGCGACCTTCTAACCTTCATGCACCGTGAAACCCTGTCGATCCCACTCACGTTGTCAAGCTCCAAGTCTCACCACCTCCACCAAACCCCCCATGAACTCAACTCATCATGCTATGGTCTCATTGGAGACAGTAACCCCATTTTAAGACAATCCTATTAAAGTTGAAGAGTTTCAGCTCATCTTGCCAAGGAGAATCATGGCTGCGATAGTGTGTAATCTTCTCAGATCTATTCTGCTACTGTACTCAATCACGGCTGACTTTTCAGCAGATCCCCCATTTTGAATGGATTTTTGGCTTAGATTAGGGTGACCTTCCGTTTGAAAGCGAGCTTAATATAATGCCAGGTGCGTCTCGTTATGTCGACTGTGGGTACTAGGGGTAATGTCCACCTTGTACAGTTTCAAAGGATATCCTAGGATATCTTGAAAAAAGGACTTTGATTTTCTTTCCAACCACCGAGGTTCTGGAAAGAGCTCATGATATGTTGAAGTACAATGACAGCCCCTCTCGCGAGCCTGGAGAACACAAGCGTTTTGATGTGTGGATTTTTGGTCCTCAACTCACATGAAGGCTGATTCAATATCTAGGATTTCAGTGAAGGCCCATGGGAATATATCGTTTTACCACATTGCTGGAACCAAAAAACCAAGAAGAGCCTGTCCCTACCCACCGCTATACAATCGCTCTTTCAATGGCGACCTGCACCTTCTCTCTTTCGATGACTTTGATGACTACAATGCACTCCCTCGATTTACTTCTCTTGTTCACCCTCTCATAGTCATTCTATCCTTTCGCATCAGATGTCCAGACGATCATCCTACTTCGAAAAACATCCAGGAGAAACTTATCATACTAGTGGAAAGCATCTGCCGTAGCTGGCCAAATTGTGAACACAACCGTTTCGTGCCTTTACCAAACACCAAGTTCAAGTGCTCAACAGACAACTTGAAGGCCCAAAAGATAGTATGTCGTTGCATCATGTATTGTTCTCACTATAAAGCCAACCACTGGTGGTGGCTCTGGCACTTCTGCTCCCTCTACCCTGGAATCGCGGAGGAGGATTGGGAAGCTCACAAAGAGCTATGTCGTATGGCAAGTGAGAGGATTTCAACATCAACATGGAGAGTGGCGGAGGCCTAAAGGCCGAGGTTGATTTTCAAGGCTCGGCGCTACTCGGGGCAGCGTTTGTTTGCACTCATAGTTCCATTCCCAGCACTTCACACTGTCTTTTTCGCTACTTTAGCTGTGCTATTTGATTGTACAGAGACAACTGTGAGCTAAAGGAACTAAGGAAGACTAAGAAATATTGATTTTAAATAAGGAATACCTTTTTGAGGTTTTGAGGTTTTTGACCCCGAATTCCGCCTGGAAATCGCCTGAGTTATAGACTTGTAATTTTCTGTACAGCAGATTTCGAGAAAGGTGCAAATCCGTGATAGAAAGCGGCACTTTGACCAGTCTCCGTTGCTTTTGATGGCAATTTGTCACAGCATATGTGATGTCCAATCCATGATACTCCCCGTCTTTGGCCATTTTTGGTACATACTTAGGTCAGTTTTTGCGCACATCGGATCGGGCGGATCGGACTTGGCTTAGGCCACCTATGCGCACCGGGATCAGAGTCTGGGTAATGTCATACCCTTTTTTGGTACATCCCGGTACCAGTGCCAAAGAGAGCTACTTACTCATAGTGTTAACTCCGCCCTGAACCGGGCTTATTGATGATTTTCAGGTTATTTGAGTCATTCCGACCAAAATTCAGTTCTTGCCCAAATCCACATGCTAATTAGGGTGTAGAAGCCAAGATACGTTCATTATTCATGGTAAGTGCCTAGCAACTACAACACTCTGCACTTGTATCCGTGTATAAATTTGCTCCTAGGCTGGCTTGTGGCTCATCCATGCCCCGGATAGTGCCTATCACCGGATTTCAACCTCGGCCTTTAGGCTGTTTGGAAGGAGTTTCGTTCGTCCCCGGCCAAGTTGTCAACCACAACGATGTACTAGACCGGTACGTTCAGGAGTCGGCACCTGAGGCCGGAAAGGTAATACTTAGGCAGGATGAGGAACAGGGGAGACGAGAGGCATTGGTGGCACATTTACGGCAGGGTTCACCCTCGAACAAGCAGTCTAGGAGGAGCTAGTTTCAAGTGGTCGGACAATCGGGTCTTCAAGGTTCGCATTTTCCGACTTCCCTGTATGCTACAGTACCCTCACACACGAGGAACTTAAGAGTTTCTGTTCAGTTCTTGTTGAGGAGTCAAGGATCAGTGTTGAGGGATAGGGAATACATTTAGGCGTGGTGGTGCATGCTGCTTTCTTATCTGGTTCCGATAGTATCTCCGTTACTCATATATATTTCCTTTTCACTTGTTCTCACCCTCAGCTACCTACCGTTTGCTGAGGATATTCTCGTGTATATACTCACCTCGTCTACAGATTCGCAGTCAGAATCGCGTAAACCTACTCAACAGTCATTCCAATACATCACTTGTTATGTCCAATTCCTTGTCCAACACACCCACTTTCCCTGAGGACCGTCGACTTGCCGGTGCCGAAAATTGTCGCGCGTTCAAGGACTACGTCATCTCGACTGTCCGTAGCAAGACCCTATTGGGCTATCTTAATGGCACCATACCCCGCCCCACCACCACCAGCAGCGCATCCCAGCTTCTCTCTCAGATTTCTAGTGCCCCGAACTCAGCAACTCCTACTCCTGAGGAATGGGAGCAACGTGAGGGATGGGTGGCCGGCGTCATTTATCAGAACATCAATGACCCTGATGCTCATGGTATTGGGCCATCTGAGAGCGCTGTTGATATGTGGACAAAGCTACGATCCAAGTTTGAGACATCTACGCAACTCCTCAAGAACATTGCCGAGAAACACCTCGATAGTCTTAAAATGGAGGAAAATGGCCACATTGACACCCATCTCGAGATGCTCGAGAAGTTGCGTAAGGCAGCTAACAATGTGGGTTGTGGCATCGACGACACAAAGTTCATATCCATTATATTAGCATCCTTACCACCCTCCTGGGTCCTCGTTGTTCAATTACATCAGGGCAAAACCAACCTCGATGAACTCACAGCTGCGCTCCGAGAATACTGGATCTTCATTCACCATGACAACCTGGCCTCCATATCATCCACCGACCCCACCGCACTGACTGCAACCACAAGGTCAAAGCCTACTGCTGATGCTAAGCACAGTTGTCAAAACTGTGGTGTCCCTGGTCACCTACGTGAGAACTGTTGGGCAGCTGGAGGTGGCAAGGAGGGCAAGGCCCCGAAATGGTGGAAGGCTCCGAAGGGGAAAGAGCCTCGTATTGCCCCTCAAGTGGCTGTATCTCAGTATAGTCAACAACAACCAGCCCCTACAACCTCCACACCAACCATGGTTCCCACTGCCACCTCAGTTGTATCTTACACGCCACTCGAGACATATGCTCTGGGAGATATCTCTACTGCTGGTACGTGGACGGTTCCTAACGGCCCAACTTCCACTAATCCTATCTCAACAGTCAGACCTCGATTGTATCAGGAGGACCTTGGATTGGTGAAGGAGTCGTTTATTGAACCGCTCTACGTACTTGTAATATCTTCCAATAACGATACTCTACCAAATCAATCCAACATTCCCACATACCTGGACAGTGGGGCAAATGTAAATTGCATGGCTGAAAAATGGCGGTTCGTAACCATAAAACCAGTAATAGCAGAAGGGAAGACAGCAAATCATAGTTTCTCTGTCCAGGCTGAGGGCGTAGCTAAGTTTATGGTGAGGCTACAGGACGGATCAACCCAGCATCTCCTCATTCCAGCACTCTACACTCCAACCTTTTCCATGAACCTGATATCGTTATCAGCATTGGACGTTAAGGGGTTTTATGGAATATGGGGAAATGGGAGCATTACCATGAAGGAGCCTAGAAATCATCGAGTGGTTATTGATGGGCGGTTGGACCAAACAATTGGAACGACGAAGCTGTATAAAGTGGAAGTAGCAGACACAAAGGTGGTAGCAATGGTACATGGTGCCAGGTCGCAAAACAGGCCAGTCGGGCTTGGCATGTGGCACGTACAGTTTGGCCATGGAGATGTCCGTACCATCAGTCGGATGGTGGAACGATCGCTTGTGGATGGCCTTGTCATAACTAAAGACAAGTTCAGCGGATTGTGCGAAGATTGTATATATGGAAAAATCACTCGCCGACCGTTTGACGATGTTGTCCTCCCAGCGTCGAAACCCTTGGAAAGAGTCAGTCTTGATTTGTGGGGCAGATCTAGAACAATGAGTCGTGGGGGAGCATGGTACATGATGCTGTGTGCTGATGATGGAACATCAATCAAAATCCCATATTTCATCGCGTCGAAGGATGCTGAAACAGTCCTAGAAGCGTTTTGTAAATTTCACATTATGGCGGAAAAGCAGATGGGTTCCAAGTTAAAGCACGTATGTTTTGATCTTGGGCGTGAGTTTGACAACCGGATGTTCATACAATACTGTGAAGAGCATGGGATCCTAATGGAACGTGTGCCTAAAGCATCATCATCTGCTAACGGTGTTGTGGCTGTTTTAGAGAATTTACCTATTTCTCTACATTTTGGCAGTTTTGGAGTAATAATAACCTATTATTGTTATGAGAACCAAGGAATATTAAAGTACTAGAGTGAGGCCCGAGCTGCTAGTAAA
>MU127811.1:100429-125308 GCA_014904975.1 Marasmius fiardii PR-910
CTGAGGGGATGGGTCTAGTCAGGCATCATCAAGGTCCCTGGATGGGACTTCTAGAGGTGTTTCTGGAGCGACAGTACTTAGTTATACTTGCCAATTACTCCTGACCTTGGCACCTATTATTCTCTACAGGTTTCGAGATGGTTCATGAGGCGCCTCTGGAACCTATGGTTCCCAGTCTGGGTATTTCCCCAGTAATGTAGGTCTTGCATATCCCCTCAGTTTATACCTAATCTTACTAAAATAGAATAGGAAAAGAATAAAATTAGGTTGTTTTCATGCGCAGGCGCGACAACGTCATCAGTAAACCCAAGGCGTTCAAGGGAGAGAAGGGCCACAATGCCAGGTGATGGCTCAATCAGTTCAACAATTGGGCCAAGGAACAATCCAAGCTGGTCAACAACGATCAAAAAAAGATCCGAGCGGCCTTAAACCTCATAACCTCCAAGGCTGGCGACTGGGCGAACCAGTTCCTGACCAAGTCAAATGACCCTGCCAACACCGACCCAATCTTTAATGGCAGGTGGGCCAACTTTACCACCGCCTTTAGGAGTCACTTTTCCTCTATCGACGAGGAGAAGCAGGCACTGGCTGACCTCAGGGTACTGAGGCAAGGACGGAACGAGTCCGTCTCTGACTATGCTCAGAAATTCACGGAACTGGCGAGTCTCACCAAGCTCTCAGACTATGACCAGCGTCAGTACTTTGTAGAGGGACTCACGTTGGAGATGCGGAAGTTGGTAGGATTGGCGGCAGCGGTTGCCACAACGGAGCCAAGGGACCTTAGCGAACTCATCGCTAGGGTGAACAAGTTGGACATCAGCATCAACAACCCGGCTCTGAACATCAGACGAGGAGGTGCTCGAGCACAGGCTAGTGGTGGAGGAGGAAGGGACCCGAATGCTATGGATGTCGATGCCACCTCGACCTCAACCCGGAGGGCAGGCACGAGGGAGGAGTTTGTGAGACGGATGAGGAACAGGTGTTTCGGCTGTGGTGGCCTACACCTCAAGAGGGACTGTAACCGGGCACGAGAGGCTACATGCAACTACTGTAGAAGGGTGGGTCATTTGGAGCAAGTCTGTCAGGACAAGTTTATGGGAAAGGAAAGGGGGGGAGGATTAGCTGGAAGAGGTCGCCAACGGATCGCAGCGACTAATATGGAGGAGAATTTCTCGCTCTTCGATGAGGAAGGAGGAAGTCACCGTTCTCTGAACAACCCCGTGGTCACCATCGTGTCCACCTCCTCCCCAGCATTCAGCAACCCAACTGCAGTTCCGGATAGTCAGGGGCAGCTCACCGCCCAGCTTGCCCAACTCAATAGCCTTTTGGCTGGTCTGAGTTCCGTTGTCAACAAGCTGCAGGGTTTTTAGAGAGGACGCCCATCTCAGCTGCAACGAGAGCGTCCTGGAAACCGATTGTAGTATGCCCGTCTTCGAACTATGACTCTATATCCTCCTGTATTATTAACACGACTTGCGAATGTACACCTTTATCATCACATTTCTGAGTACGCGTGAGGATTGAGAACGGGAGACTACAAACAACAGCAGCAGCTATGGTGGATAGCGGAGCGACAGGCCTATTTATGAGCAGGAGGTTTGTAGAAGAGAAGAACCTGCGGAAGCTTCAGCTAAAGAAGCCAATACAGGTGTTCAACATCGACGGTACTCTTAATCAGGCAGGCAGTATACAGGAATTTGCACAGCTGGCAATAACGGTGGACGGACATAAACACTGGGTGGATTTTCTGATTACAGATCTAGGCAAAGAGGATGTGATATTAGGACTACCTTGGTTGAGGCAGTTGAACGTAGACTGGTCGAGAGGATTACTGTCAATAAGGACCCACAGAATAGCGGTAGAGGATATATCGACTAGGGAAGGAGAAGCCATTGGCGGGGCAACCCTCAGTGAAGGAGTACTAGAGGATACTCGGGGGGACGCAGTACAGGACGATGGAAGTAAAGGGCAAGAGGGGACGATACTGGAAGAGGAAGAGAAACGACCTCAACTCTGCGTTCTCAAGGCCAACCGATCACTTCATCAGAACTGGCTCAGGCAAGGGATCATTAAGGATGTCAAGGAACAGGTTTGGATCGCCGCAGGGTATACTTATTCTCAACAACTCGCGGAAGCAGCACAGAAGCTCAAGCCGAAGAAGACGTTCGAGGAGATAGTCCCTGAGCATTACCGGGAGTACAGCAAGGTCTTTTCGGAACAAGAATCGGAACGGCTGCCAGCACACAAGCCATGGGATCACGCTATCGAGTTCACCCCTGGGGCTCCAGAGTCACTTCGTACAAAGGTTTACCCTATGTCCCCGGTAGAACAGGAAGAACTTGATCGATTCATTGAGGAGAACCTATGAAAAGGATATATTCAACCCTCCAAATCGCCCATGGCATCTCCAGTCTTCTTCGTAAAGAAGAAAGATGGAAAGCTGCGGTTTGTACAGGATTACCAACGCCTTAATGAGTTTACAGTCAAAAACCGGACACCACTCCCACTAGTATCGGACATCATCAACCGACTCCGCAACGCAAAATACTTCACCAAATTCGACGTAAGGTGGGGTTACAACAACGTGCGGATTAAGGAGGGAGATGAATGGAAGGCGGGGTTCGCAACTAATCGAGGGCTGTTCGAGCCAACAGTCATGTTCTTCGGCCTTACCAACTCCCCAGCTACGTTTCAGTCCCTGATGAACCTCATCTTCACGGACCTTATCGCAGCAGGGAAGGTAGCAGTATACCTGGACGACATCCTGATTTTCAGTTCAGACCTATCGGAACATTGTCATGTGGTTAAAGAAGTCCTCAAACGGTTACAGCAGAACGATCTATACCTCCGACCTGAGAAGTGCGAGTTCAAAAAGACAGAGGTGGAATACCTGGGTTTGCTGATAAGTGAGGGAAGAGTACGTATGGATCCAGTGAAGGTAGCTGCAGTACGAGATTGGGCAACACCGAAATCAGTACGCGATGTTCGGGGATTCTTAGGATTTGCCAATTTCTACAGACGCTTTATCTGGGATTTCACAAGGATCGCACGCCTGCTCAACGACTTGACACACAAGGACATCCGGTTTGACTGGGGAACACAGCAACAGGCAGCATTCGAGGAACTATGGACAGCATTCACCTCAGCACCTATTCTTGCCCTATGGGATCCAGACAAACCGACTCGGATAGAAGTAGACGCTTCTGGCTACGCTACAGGGGGAGCCCTCATGCAGCAGCAGGAGGATGGTACATGGCACCCAGTGGCGTATCGCTCAGCTTCGATGCAACCAGCAGAGAGGAACTACCAGATTTATGATAGGGAAATGTTGGCGATCATAGAGACCCTGAAGGACTGGCGCTACTTCTTAGAGGGCCTCCACAACAAGTTCGAAATTGTCTCTGATCACAGTAACTTGGAATACTGGCAAACGGCACAGGATCTTACACAACGACAGGCTCGCTGGTCCCTCTATTTATCTCAGTTTAACTTCCGGCTAGTTCACCGTGCAGGAAAAAGTAATACTCAGGCCGACGCACTATCGAGGATGTCACAGCACCGCATTCAAGATCACGAGGACAACCAGCAACAGGTCGTGCTTTCACCAGACCGGTTTCAAAGGATAGCTGCTTTAACCCTGGTCAATCCATTGGAGGGGCGGATTCGTCGAGCATCAGAGAGAGAAGCAGAAGTACTGGAAGGATTAAAGAAGCTGAAGGAGGGAGGTCTGAAAAGGTTAGCAAACGGTCTACCAGAATGGGAGGAGGATAACGGTTTGGTATACCATCACGGCAAAGTTTACGTACCCCCAGACAAGGAGTTGCGATGAGACATACTCTGGCAGTGTCATGATTCCCCATCGGCAGGGCACCCAGGAGTCCATGCAACTTACGACTTGGTGACCTCCTACTTCTGGTGGCCGACAATACGGTCATTTACGGAGAAGTATGTGGAAGGCTGCGACACCTGCGCACGGAAGAAACTACAGCAGCATCCATGGGCAGTGACTCACCCACTCGATGTACCAACAGGGATTTGGGAAGAGGTAGGAGTAGACTTGATCACTCAATTGCCGAAGTCAGATGGATATGACGCCATTTTGGTTTGCACAGACCTATTCAGCAAACAGATTCACGCTATCCCCTGCATGACTAGCATCACCGCAGAAGAGGTAGCAGACCTCTACTACCGGGAGATCTTTCAACTCCATGGGTTACCGTTATGCTTTGTGTCGGATCATGGTCCTCAGTTTGCAGCGATGGTTATGAGGAAGCTCCTCAAGCAGCTGGGTATCAAAAGCGATCTGACATCTGGATATCACCCCCAAGCAAATGGACAGACAGAGCGGGCCAACCAAGAGGTGGAGAAATATCTTCGGCTATATGTAGGAAGGAGGCAGACGGACTGGGCAAAACACCTTCCAATGGCAGAGTTCGTTATCAACTCCAAAACCCACTCCGCACACAATCTCTCCCCATTCGAAGCAGTATACGGATACCAGCCCCTTTTCAACATCCCAGTGGGACAACGAGCAGGACGGAAGGATGTAGACGAGCGAATTGAGGTGTTGAAGGAATTGCGGAAGGACACCCAAGCAGCCCTGGAGACGGTAAAGAAGGAACAGAAGGCGGCGTATGAGAGGGGAAAGAAGGAAGCTCATGTATTCAAGGTTGGAGAATACATATGGTTGGATGCCAAAGATATCGACCTGAAGACACCAAGTCGCAAACTTTCAGATCGACAGCTAGGGCCATTCGAGGTATTAGAACGTATAGGAGATCTGGACTATCGCTTGAAGCTCCCTTGGGGGCAACACCGAATCCACCCAGTCTTTCACGTCGACAAACTCTCTGCCTGGCGGGGCAATGATATCAACGGCGAACGACCATCACAACCTGGACCAATAGAATTAGAGGAGGACGGAGCTGTAGGGGAGTATGACATGGAGAAAATTCTCAACAGCAGGATTCACCGAGGAAAGTTACAGTACGAGGTGAAATGGGAAGGCTGGGATGAAGGACATATCTCCTGGGAGCCAGCAGAAAACGTGGCAAATGCTCGGGAACTGGTGGAGGAGTTCCATGCCGAACACCCAGATGCAGTGGGGGAGTCGGACATACCAGTGCCGAAGAAGAAAAAGAAAAAGTCCAAACGATAACCATCGAGGACGATGGTCTTAGAAGGGGGGTAATGTGACAAAGTGTGTACTATTTTCTTTATTCTCCTATGGTCTATTTTCCTTTGACTACGATACACAACATCATTCCTGTTTCATCTCTTGATTCTACTTTCATTCCACTGTATTCCGTTACTTTCCACTACGTTCTATCAGTTTCCACATGACCAGGTCACAACATCATAGGTCACATGCCAGGCAGTATATATAGGACGACTTGTCACCTAGTCCCCCATCTTGACCTCTTTGTCATTGGGACTAGGTGCATATTTGTACTCTGTAGGATACTGGGTTATATTGATCATCTTTGTCATTGGGACTAGTTGTTGACTGTCGAGCCTCTGCTCCAGTCTCTGTGTGTTTGCTATCGGCGCTTCACCACAGATACATCTTTATGATGGGCGGCGCACCAGTATCATGGTCATCAAAGCGACAACCTATTGTTGCTCTTTCATCTACTGAAGCTGAATATGTTGCGCTCACGAGAGGATCTCAACAGTCCATGTGGATGAAGAACTGGTTAGATGAAGTTTTTCTGCCCCAACAGTTTCCAATGAGCATCTTCTGTGACAATCTCGGTTCAATAAGCCTCACGGAAACCACCAAGGCACATGGACTGTCGAAACACCTTCAAATCCGCTACCACTATGTCAGGGATTGTGTTCAGGACGGTGAAATCATGGTATCTCCCATACGCTCTCAGGAGAACATTGCAGACATCCTTACAAAGTCACTCCCGAAATCGACACACCAGAAAATCGTCAGAATGCTTAACTTGGATTGGAGAAGGCGTGGCACCAGGGGGAGTGTTGAGGAGTCAAGGATCAGTGTTGAGGGATAGGGAATACATTTAGGCATGGTGGTGCACGCTGCTTTCTTATCTGGTTCCGATAGTATCTCCGTCACTCATATATATTTCCTTTTCACTCGTTCTCACCCTCAGCTACCTACCGTTTGCTGAGGATATTCTCGTGTATATACTCACCTCGTCTACAGTTCTCATCCCAAAGTGTGCCATAGATCGAGAATCTGAATAGAACATTGACGCGTTTGCTAGTCAATGGAACAGGTGACCGTGAGACGTCGTAGGAACGCGTCACCGTGCCAGCTTCGCTTTCAACGTTCAACGTTCAACTCTCATCTCAGAAGATCAATTGGATGGCGACTGCTACACATCGCAACGAACACACATCATCTATAGCTTTCATTCCCCCAGAAACTCTATCCTGCCAGTATCGATTGATTCGGGATCTCTTCCGTCGACCGATCTCAATCCCCTCAAACTCTTTGCCAACATCTCAGGGAGGCTGAAAGCCTATCATGTCGAGATTAACGGACTGAAGGCAACTACTATCGTTTTGGAGAGATGCTTTGAAACAGACGTGGCGAGGTATCGGTCACTACTATCGCCTATTCATCGCATGCCAACACAAACACTCACCCATATATTTTCGTTCTACTGTGAAGAGCAACATCTTTTCGGCGCATACTGACCGGCGGCTATGGCGCTGTCTCTCGTTTTCGGTCGTTGGAGAGAAGCTGTTTTGGGAACATCTTGTTTGTGGTCGTCAATCGGTATCAGTTATGGGTATGTGCCTGCGCAACCTGATCGCTGGGTTTGGCCCGGGTTTTTACCGTCTCTTTGGAATCTTCGCGGAACGCTCCCAAGGCACCTCGTCAGATTCGGTTTCCTGATTTCCGGTGAGAGGTATGCATACCTCTCGGATCTGGCCCTAACTGACATTCCAATCGTTGGTGCAGCTCAACGTCCGAGGGTGAACTCCGTCTTGACATCATCTCTAATTCGACATTGAGGACGACTCCCACTTGCTTGTGCTTCCGTTACTTTTTGCACCGAAGGATGTCTGGGAACGAGATGGTGAAGTATCTCTGCTGTGCCGAGGATTCGGACACTCGAAATCGGAGTCCGTTTCGGAGTTTGCTTTTCTGTTGGGGAGGTCACTGGCAATTTGTGATATGTTTGACCTGCTGCGGGTGCTGTGGCGGAGATCGTAGGACATCGCACGTTTGGCTGTACCCTCCTGTTCGGGCTGAGCACCGGAAGCACGATTAGGTTCTTCCTGCATTTCTGTCAAACTAGCCTTTAGCTTTAGAATACGCTTGTCGGAGGATTTCCGCCCCAGGTAGATTTCAAGAAGTAGCTCCAAGAGTTTGATATAGGTCCTGTCAGTAACGATAGTATCGACCTGGAAACCAATCCCATCTCTTAGTGCGCGTTCTTGCGTTCTTGTCAGCGGATTAGCCACGACCTGACGACTGATTACAAACTCATTGGTGCAAAGGGTCCCGACGTAGTAGGGATACAAGGCGGTTGGGAAAGTCTGACGATAATGAGAGATAAATGTGTTGGCAGTAGAGTGGGATTTGTGCTTCTAGACGTACCTGAGCATGCAATCTCGGGTGGTTTGGTTCTGCTTTATGCTGATCGTCCAATCGATCACTTCTCAGCGCTCAGCTTTCATTTACTAGTGAGTGCGTCCCATTCTGGGTCTTCCTAAAACACAATGTCCATATCAAGGTTGAATGATGAAGACCGAACGAATGATGTTGTCGAGGACTGTAAAAACTAGAGAAGTGAAAATGGAGGGGGCTGGATCAAGACTTGATACTTGCGTTCAAGCCGGCGAACACGAAACTCAGCAATGAGATTCGAAAAGTTTTCTCCAGGACTCGTTGAGACAATTTTAATGAGACGTTGGTCCGACGGCCTCCAACAGAGATTCCGGTCCGAGACTAGGAACGGAACGGTCAGAATTAGGGGCTCTATGGTCGCTGGCCACCATTGGTGGACGATCGCGCTCACGTTCAGCAGTCCTCCCATGAACTCGACCAACCATGCTATGGTCTCATTGGAGACGCTGACGCCATTTCAGGACAAAGCTATTCAACTCGAAGACTTCCAGCATGGCCATGATAGTGTGTAATCTTTCTCAGACGTGCTTCAGCTAACCGCACTCAATCATGGCTTATTTTCAGCACATCCGTTGGATTTTTGGCCTAGATCACGGTGAATTTCCCTTCCGTAGCAAGCTTAATATAATTCTAGGTGTGTTATCTATGTCATGTCGACTGTGGGCATCATTAATCAAGCCTCTTTTACCCTCGTACAGTTTCGAAGGATATCCTGGAGTATCTTAAAACAAGAGCGTTGATTTTTTCCCCAACCACTGAGATTCTGGAAAGGGCTTTCCTTCGAATAAGCGGAGGAGCTAGGTTGAGTTGGCGGAACTTTTTTCCTCTCGCATTTTCGCTGCATAAGAACTCTTTTGCAATCATGGTGTGTAATTCGTCTCTTGACACCCTAACCACGAATTCAACGAAACGTCACGGGGCGCCCCCGAAAGTTCTGGAATTATAACCGATATTTCGATTGTGGTTTACACTTTAGGGAGTCGTTGTGATGGCACTCGCACATATTTCAGTCCATGGCTACGGGTACGGCGGTCGCCAAATAGCTTGACATAGTATGTCAGTACACATCCGCTCTTTCTACTTCTGATTCAGTCTAACGTTGGACTTTCATCAGATACCTTGCGTACGTCGGTGAACTTACAAACCCGAGCTCTCCGGTGAGCCCAGCCTTTACTATCGCTAGGTTGCAGCGTACCAGTGAAGATGTGACGTCCCATGCTTAACCTACACGCTGCAGCCGATGAAGGCCTCGCAACCGCGAACTGAGTGATTCGATAACTCAGTGGATTTGCGGTCGGGATTACGACAACCGTAACGACTGCATACCAGCCGTACTGAGATGAATAGCCAACCAAGGAGCAGTTGCTTCCTTGGCTCAGTTGGCTAGAGCGCAGGTCTCATACTGAGTATGATGTTAATGATTTGAACAATAATCCTGAGGTCGCAAGTTCGAGCCTTGCAGGGAGCATCTCATTTTGTCGAATGCCTTTCTTTTCCGCTTTTCTTGCAGCATCTCAAACTGTCAAACCGTCAAAGACGAGGTTTGATTCAACACCGATTACAACGTTTTTGGAGGATAATGGCGCTCGCGGATTCTGAGCCAACTACTTATCATACATAGACGGGAGGCTGCCTCTGATGAACGAACGCGAGAATGAGGTTGTAGTAGGAGAAAAATATAGCTACGGTACAGTACAAAGGAGAGGACATTTCGATACAGGCAATTAGTTAACTTAAACTCTGAGAGTGACATTATTCTCCCGAAAACACTGAGAGATCGGGTCATTCACAGACAAGATGTATAACATCCGGAATACAGGTACACAGTAAACGGTCAAACTACTTACAAACCACTTCCGCTCGCAAGCGGAAAAAAAGAACAAAATACAAAAAAAAAAGCAGAGAAATGACAGATCTAGAACAGCCCACATCAGTGACCATATACTCAAAAATGTCCATTTATCTCTCAGTCCGTCTCCCTCTTATAGACTCTTCTCCTCCACTGTCCAGCTCTCCACCCTCTTCACTCGTACTCTCCAAAATCGATGACCGGGGTGAAGGGGGTGGGTGTTCACCTCCACCCTGACGAGAAGGCCGCATCGGAAGCGGCGGACCCACGCCAAAGTCCATTTTCGTAGGCGACCTCGCGGAAGGATGTATGCTGTTCGTAGGTCTGGGAGGTAACGGTGGAGCGAAGTCTTGGGGAGACACCGCCGGAGAGATTACAGGAGGTGGGGGAGCAACTTGAATTCTTGTCGTTTTCGACCCGTAATACAACTCTGCTGGCTCTTGATCGGACGGCATTGGAGGGAGTGGGTGGTCGGGCGAAGGTGCGTGGTGGCCATCGTCAGTATCGACGGTTGTGGTTGTGGTCGCGGTAGGCGAAGGAACTGTAGTGGAAGTGGCGGCGGTGTCGGCAGTTGAGGCATTAGTACCTTGAGGTTGCCCATGTCCATCATCCCGGAACAGCACCCCAGCGTTCGTGATGAGGTCCTCCATCAATGAATCCTTAAAATTCTGCACTGCCAATAATCCATCTTTCGGCACCTCATCCTCTACACCGAAGATGACGCCACCAAAAACGATAGCGAGGTTCTTAGGATCCATCTTGTTTTTGTCAGAATGACTGGCCACTCGTGAGAGATGCTCGAGGAGTGATTTGAGCGTTGCGAGGTGAACAGGAGGTAGCCGGCGCATCTTCGAGCGTAACAGCACAAAGTTGTTGGAAACGTGGTCAGCTGGGAGGGGAGTCAGGTGGGGACGGCACACTTTCCATGCAGGTGAGCACTGACCAAGATCTTCAGAATGTTGTACCCTCTCTTGTAGTGAAAACCGAAACACGGGTTCAGGAAGTTCGCGGAGGTATAGCTGTTCATCATTGTTCAAAATCCACGAGAAAGTAACGAAAGCAAGAAAGCACCTTCAGAAGCGAAGCTACCGCAAAGATGTCATCCTTGGGAGTGAATGAAAACGCCCTTTCGTCCCTCTCCAGTTCGTGCTGCATCGCTTGAACGATTGCATGGCGGCCTGAAACCTACTAGGCAATAAGGCAAACATACCTCTGACGGACTGGGTCAAACTCACCCGATAAATCCCTTCTGCTTCTAAGCCCCTCGTATCAATCTCCGCTATACAAATCTGTATTATTTTGGGCACCTCCCCCTCCGGAAGATTCTTCGTCGTGGCATAGTCCAACAGACTGAACCCAAAGATCAAATCATGGCACTCTCCAACGATACAGTTCTGATAAAGTACTGGGTCAAGTGTGGGTTTGGGTATAATCGATGCCATTTTAGCCTTGTCCTTTTCAGGTGATATCTTGGAGACTACTGTACGAGCGTGAGAGTAGAGTTGGGTCTGGGTTGCATAGGTTGCGCTACAGGAAGTGGTTGATGAGAAAGGATAAAAACCACATCTTTAAAGTGGGTGCCCACGTTAAATTATCAGTGTATTTCTCGAGTATCTTCTTGATCGTGTCTGCACCTTCTTCCACGAACAAGACTACACTCTAAAAGTAACTCAGTTTGAGACGGTGTAGTCGAGACGAAGATCAGCTCTAGACTCACATTATACCCACTCTCAAGCGTCCTTACCCTTCTCAGCCGCAACGTCTCTAGCCAATGGACACCCTTCCGATACTCTTTATCAGCTTCATCAAGCTCTCGTTTCGCACGAACAGTCCTCAAAGCGTGGTTCTCCTTTCCTCCGCTCCCTGCATTGACAGATCCGGACTTCTCTAGAAATCCGATGAGCGAGTTGAGTTGTTTCTTTCCTTCTTTTGCAAAATCTGAAAAAGCTGTTGCTGAAGAGCTGGGTGATCTGTTTCGGCCACCTGCACCACCGGAAGGTCGACGATCAAGGGCGCGCAAAGGCTGAGGGGAGGTTACTGTTGGGCGAGAAGATGAGGGTTGAGAAGTCGGTTTGAGACCTTGATAGTCGGGGGAAAAACCGGCGGTTGGTGACAAAGTTGGGGCTGCGGCAGCTTTCTTCGAATCCTACAAGATGACTGGAATTAAAAGACGAGCTCCGCCCTGTACAAAAGATGATTTAAACGCGCACCTCGACCTCCTGAAACTTCCTTTGATATCTACTCTTTAGCTTTGGCAACGTAACCTCTGCATACTCTTGATACGCTATCCCTGACTCCTTCAAATCCTCCTTGATACGCTTTCTCGTTCGTTCTTGGGTTTCCTATTAAACAGAAGATGAGATTACACTCAGCTGAGCATAAAGATTTATACCTTGAAGTTCGTGAGAGGTTGTATGACATCCGTTGATAACGTGGCGATGAAAGCCTGCCTCGCGTGAACTTCTACAGAACTTCAACACGTTAGAACGCACGAGAGACCTTGAGATATAAAACGTACACGGACCTCGCTCTACATTATCCCTGACCTCTGACCAAGCACTTCGCGTAGAGTTGAGATCACTTCGATCATCGAGGAAAGAGTCGAGAGATTTGATCTTCCTGTATAACTTGACCAGAGATTCAACGCTAATCGAGTAAAATGGTTGGGGGAAAGTGCCTAAAAAGTAGAGAAGTGACTGACTATGTTTCTTCAATTCGTTTGCTATAAGGAAGCGAATTCAAAACCGGGGGTCAATGCTATTCATAGTGCCCCACTCACCGCTCAACGAACATATTCATGTAGCTATCACTGAGAAACTTGAGCTGGGTATCGAATAAAGGAACCGGGCCGTATATTGCTGGACCGTAGTCTGTCGACGGCCTTGAAGGCGCTTCGCTCATGGCCGCAGAGTATTTGGAGGATCAAGAAAGAGTTGAAATTCTGAGAACAAAGAGTCGCGAGAGCGATTGGGCCGGAACATTCCCGCGCGTGTGCATCGCCACCGGCTCGCCAGTTTTCCCTCTGATTCGAATATGTATCTTCTTGACCATAAAAAAAACTTGATTTTTACCCTGAGCCAAATTCTTGCGGATCTTATCAAGCCTCCCATTCGCCGTAACATTTACGCCAGGCCGTAGAAAGTAGTGTGGCAGTGGCAGTGCACTCGCGGATCTTTTGGGCGCCAAATGGGCTCTTATGCAAGCCCATATAAATCCCTCGCTAAGCCTCATTAGCATGTCTTCCTCCTCGTACCAACCACCACGCAAGGCTCTGCTTTCACCAGCTCAGTTGGAATGGTTCCAATCATCAGAAACTCATAAAAGGATAATTACCTATATTGAAACTCTGAATGAAGCTATCGTAGGCGCGAAACTCTCGGATCAATGCGAAGAGTCTGAGGTAAGGTGTTGACAGCCTCTCTACTTGCATAGTCATTGACATTGGCAACACGTTTGTAGGGCGTAAAAGCGTTGCTAAATGTGCTCTCAAAGGTGGAAGAAATGGTCAGAGACACGCCTGCCGTTGAAAACTCTGCGTCGAGATTCGGAAATCCGGCGTTCAGAACGTTTTATGACAAAGTTCAAGAGGTGCGTAGTCCGAGTTTTTAGTGGAGGAACGTGAACAACTGACTATAACCTTGCAGGCATCAGAAAGTCTACACGCTGAAATTCCAGGTCTATCATCTGAGTCGATACCGGAAATCTCTGTCTACTTCAATGAATCATGGGGAAATCGATCCCGAATCGATTATGGCAGCGGAATGGAGCTCAATTTCCTGTGTTGGATGTACGCATCATTGCCACTATAGTATCCATCGACGTCGAACTCACTTCTCTAGAATATGCCTCGAACACTTGGGTGTGTTCCAAGAAAAGGACCATAAGGCGCTAGTCATGAAAGTCTTCTGGAGGTGGGCTTCTACTCCTGTTGATATCTCCTGTTTTCGGTCTAAAATGGGTAGTTTTCCAGGTACATCGGCGTAATGCGAGTTCTACAGTCTACCTATTGGCTCGAACCAGCTGGATCCCATGGCGTATGGGGCTTGGATGACTATCACTTTTTGCCATTCTTGTGGGGATCCTCACAACTGAGAGGTGCGTAACGGCAGTTCCAAACCCGAGCGAGATTGACCCTATCAACGCCAGGCCACAAATACATTCGACCAAAAGCCATTCACGATGCCGAAATTGTCGAAGAATACGCGAAACAATACATATATTTTGCTTGCATTCAATTTATCAACTCTGTAAGGAATCCTCTACCATTCTACATTGTCGTGCGTGGATTGACAATTTCAAAACTTCAGATCAAAACCGCTTCCTTACGTTGGCATTCACCCATGTTGGACGATATCTCCGCGGTGAAAACATGGGAAAAAGTCAATTCGGGAATGATAAAAATGTATCGCGCAGAGGTCCTCAACAAACTACCCGTCATGCAACATTTCCTCTTCGGATCCATCCTATCTTATGACGGTCCTCCACCCTCCGAGGCTGGAGGCGATTCCGATTCACATGAAGGACACGCACACCCCCACATCGTTAGCGGCAAGATCATAAATGGGAAGGTCATCAATGGTGGAGATTTAGGCGGAGCAGGGCAACGAGAGGTTGGATGGGGTGACTGTTGTGGTATTCCTGTACCGTCAGTATTCGGGGCGGCACAGGCGGAAAAGGATAGGTTGAAGGAGCCGGGAGCGAGGCTTTCAGGTCCTGGGATTAGACCGGTTCCTTTTGACTGACTTTGGGACGCTGCAAGGACTATATATGAAAATGATGTATATGTATAGGTAGTGCTGCCATGTGTTATACCGCTGTCGGTAATTGTATCGATCGAAGGATGCATCTCTGCGTAGGCTAAAGATGCACGGTAGTAGTACAGCTCGTGTACACGGAGGATGGGCTAGAGAGCCGGCATCTACTTTCCCTTTCCCTTCCCGCCAGCCTTGGCTTTCCCCTTCCCAAACGCCTTGCCTTCAAACCCAGGCCGTGCCTTGTTCTTTAATTTGACCCCTTTTCGTTTGTCATTCCTACGCTCGTTCCGAGAAGCAATATTATCAGCACGTTTCTTCTGCTTGGCTGCCATCGACGCAGCCACTTGTTCTTTCCGCTCGTCCCTGGAAAACCACCATCGTTAGGAAAAGTGACAGGAGGATGACGTTTAAACTCACCAAGTTTTCTTGCTCTTCGCTTTTTCCTTCTCTTTCCTCTTGGCCGCCTTCTTTAACCGGGCTTCATCGTCCTTCACTTTTACACCTTCTAATCGTGCTTCGGCCTTCTCGAATCGTTCTTTTTCCTCGACAGCTTTCCGTTTCTCATCAGGTAACAGAGCCAACTTTTCTTTTCGAGCAGCAAGCTGAGAGAGGGCTTGGTTAGGGTCAGAGGTGGTTTTGAGTCGAGCATTTCTGGGATTTGATGGACCGGCACCGTTCGACTGGGTTATTGAGGAGAACGCAACGTTGGTGAGTTTCGACTTGGGGTTGGACGAGAGGACGGAGGAAATAGGATCGGGCACGAGAAGTTGTGTCTACGGCAACATCAATTAGTTCATTGAGGTGACACTGAGAAACGAAAGAAACGAGCCTTGGTAGGTTTGGGCTGTACAGCCTGCACTGTATCGTTCTGCTGCTTCTCTTTTGCTTTTTTGCCTCTCATCTCCTCTTCCTTCTTCTTTTTTTCTTTGGTTTCCTTTCGCCTCCGTTCCCGCATGGCAGCCCTCTGTCGTCTCCGTTCTTCAAGAAGCTCATCCCTATCCCCAGCCTCTCCGTTTGGTCGCTGAGCATTTCCTCGTCTTAACGCAGCCATTTTTGCATGAAGTTTTTCTCGCAGGACTGCTATGTCGCTTGTAGGTGCCATAGGTACGAGAGGTGCATCATCTACGTCCATTGCGTCGGCATCAACATTTTCTTCTTCGTCCTCCCCTGAGTTATCCTCCATCTGAATGTCGACATCCAGCCCACCGTCGTCATCGTCGGATCCATCGTCCTCACTGAGAGCTTTCCGTTTGCCTTTACTTTTGGCTTGTCTCTGCGCTTCAGCAGCCTCGTTTTGAAGATCAACTATCGTTTTTTGATTGGCAGGATCGAGCTGGAAAAAAGTTTTTTGTAATAGTCAGTTTAAACGTAAACCAAAACCCAAGCTTTGAACATACCTTTTCTTTCCGAGCCTTTTTCGATGCCTCTTTAATAGCCTGCTTGGGAGCTTTTTGTTTTTTACTGTTTTTCTGAAATTTTGACGCGATCTTTAGAGAAGAAAAAAGTTGAACCATTTATGATTTCACGGGGAAAAGGGTGGCAAAAAAAAATACCTGCTCATCTGTAAGATCCTGGACAAGATAAAACTTTGCTGGTATGAGCTTTAGAAGCGTTTCGAACGTTTCGTTGTGCTTTTCTAGGGATGACCTGAGTGTCGGCAGTGGTGTTGTCGAGGTCATCGTGGGTGGAGAGGGCACAGGCGACGGTATTTTCGCACGATCTTTCACTTTTCCCTCGGACTTCCAACTGCACACGCTCGCTCGGAACGAAGTGACCGAGAGAAGCGACCTTATACTACCTCCGAGTCCTTCAACACGATTCCACGCCACAACGCCAAAAATTTGACAAGATATCCGTGGTCTCCCCGAAGCAAGCTGGCAGATGACCTCGTCACACTCTGCCAGTTAGTGGCAAACACATACATCCTCTCAATTCGGCCAGGAAGGATGCACATTGCTGACAGAAAGATAATACCGAAAATAATGCTCAGAGGATTCCCCAAGCCAAAGGATTGCAAACCTTGATTCTACAGGCTTCATGTTCTCCGGACTAGGTAAATAATCGGGGTCTTCGCGGGCGAACGATGGTAACAAGATGAACCTTGCCGTCGTGTGAGATACAGTCCTTGGGGTATATTAACCTGGACTAAACCTGGCAATTGTAAATCCCTCACACATGCTGCACTTACTGGTTTTCCTGCTAGCTCTCAGCTTGGTTCCTTCTGTTCTGGCCTTAAATACCGGCTTCGGGAACGCGACTATCGATATCGACTCTCGTGCTTCCGAAGCTCTTAGCTTCAAGTGGACCTCTAGCGGTCAACTCATTGCTCCCAAGAGCGACGGTCGCAACATTGCTGCTCTCAAAGACCCGTCTATCGTCTTCTACAATGGTGCCTACCACGTCTTCGCCAGCACGGCGACGTCTGGAGGATACAATGTAAACACTTGTATAGATTCGCTCGATGAATTGTTTACATTGACTTTTCTGAATTTCATTTAGATGGTTTATCTCACGTTCACCAACTTCAACCAAGCCCAAAGTGCTACCTTCCACTATCTCGATCAAACTCCTATCAGCGCTGGTTACCGTGCCGCACCGCAGGTGTTCTACATGAGCACTCAAAAACTGTGGTATCTCGTCTACCAAGACGGCAACGCAGCATACTCCACCAACTCGGACATCAGCAACCCGAACGGATGGTCTTCACCCAAGCACTTTTTCTCCGGCATGCCCAGCATCATCTCACAGAACATCGGCTCCGGCTACTGGGTCGACATGTGGGTCATTTGCGACTCCTCCAACTGCTACCACTTCTCTTCAGACGACAACGGTCACCTCTACCGTGCCCAAACCTCGGTCGCCAATTTCCCGAACGGATTCGGTAACCCCGTCATCGCTCTTCAAGATTCGAACAAGAACAATCTCTTCGAGGCATCCAACGTCTACAAAGTCGGGAGCCAGTACCTTCTCATCGTTGAGTGTATCGGTAGCACTGGGAAGAGGTACTTCCGCTCCTGGACATCATCGAGCCTCAGTGGCTCTTGGACAGCACTCGCTGCAACCGAGTCGAACCCCTTCGCGGGTAAAGCTAACGTTCAATTCTCGGGTACTGCTTGGACGCAAGATATCAGCCACGGCGAGGCTGTGAGAACCAATGTAGACCAGACCATGACACTTCCCGATTGCGGTCCTCAACAGTATCTGTACCAAGGCTTACCGAACGGCTCGACTGGTGACTATAACCTTCTCCCGTGGAAGCTAGCGCTTTTGACTTCGACCACGGTATTTTTCCCCCCTCTCCTCAAGATCGGATTAGAACAAAACTGCTGACAAAAATACTTTATATATCCAGTGTCCACCCTCCGGGAGCACTGGAGGCGGCAGTGCCAGTACTCCCCCCGCTGGTGGAGATGGATGGTAAGGAACTACATTCCTCCTTTCCGCTTCAGAACCATCATCTAATTTTATCCTCCAGCACAACCCCTCAATGGGGACAATGCGGGGGAACAGGGTTCTCGGGCTGTACGACTTGCGCCTCCGGTTCAACATGCACAGTCTCCAATCCCTGTAAGTGACAGAGAGTTCCCTTGTTCAATCAACGTCGTTGGCTGACTCTTTAACAACAGACTACTCGCAGTGCGTCTGATCAATCACGGATTGGAATGAAGATCAGGTTCAAGGGGGATACTAGTACCATGTGTAGTATAAATATCGGTGAATTGACTTTATATGAACATGCCTGTGGTCAGCTCAAGCTAATTATGTCCTCGCAATTGAAGTCCATCTGAGGCAACATGCATTTCCCGTCACGTTGAAGATATCACTAGGGGCTGAAGTGGCAGCAGGGTTCCCGACTTGCATCTGATCATTCGGATTTCTCAGCAACCCGCCAAGCTGGAAAACCTGACAAATCGAGGGAAGTGTAATTTTTGCGAGGTACTATTACTGCCAATATTACTAATATTATAAGGGATACTAATGTAAATAGGTCGTCCCATCCTCATCTCGGCTCTGTATAGCTCCGCTAGCGAATCAATGTCATTAACGGGAGCACTTCAGCGTATTGCATGTAACTATACTACTTCAACGGAACCTGGCACGTTCACTTTCCGAATCGTCCAGCAATACGGAATTCAAAACCATGTCTATCGCCACCGTTGTCGTCACGTCCACCGCGAATTCCATTGGTCTGTCAAAATATTCGGTTCGTATTCGACGTGGATCACTCGGTCTGGTGGACAGTCCTGTATCGGCTGTAGCGCGTAGGTTAAGCATAAGACGACACATCATCGTCACAGCTATGCTACAACCCAGTGTCAATATCAGGTGCTGCAGAGGGAAGATAAATTTTGCTTACCAGCTCGTAAAAGAGGACAGGCCGCCTCGCATGAAAGGCTAGATGGTCAACGGCTCAGCAAAAAACTCGGGTTTTTCTCACAGTTCACCGACGTACACCAGCTATCTGATAAAAAAATTCCAACGTTAGACTGAACCAGACGTAGAATAAGCGGGTGTGTACTGACGTAGTATGTCAAGATGTTTGGCAGATTGACCAGCGCCATAACGCTAGATCGAAAAAAGTCGAATGGTCTCAGCCAAGGATTGAGAGAACGGAGAATGCAAGTCTCACCCAAAATACATGGCTCCGTCACGAAACATCAACGAAAGCAACGGAAAATGTAATACTCCGGGATCGGGCCGTGTGCGAAAGTAATAACGAAACGTACGAACGGCCGTTAAGAAGAACAGAATGGCATCATAGATGAAAACTGCGATCCAAGCCCACACGACGCCTTTTTAAGCACTTTTTCAGGGGTTCGCCAGAGTTGAGAAACCTAAATAGACGTACGGTGCGCGCTAGGATAGTATGAGAAAAGGATTGACGTGAATCGGATCATGGAAATGATTATTTACCTTTCTACAGACTGCCCGTCATCACAAGCGATTTGGAAAGGATAAGGAATCTTTTTCTGTCTCACGATCACATACTATATAGATTGCGTTTTCAGCGAGTAAGAGGAAACACCAAACAGCACTCACGATGACCACACCGAGTGAGACCACAGCACTCCCGCACATGAACGCCAAAAAGCGATTGTCACGATTGAAGATAGCATATATTCGTAAGGTCAAGAGGACTATTTCATGGGGTGAGGCGGGCGAGATAACAGCTGATCAATACTTACAACAGACAATCAGATGCGTTATCACATAAAGGATATCTCGGTATCGACTAAACCGCTTGCATCTACGTGAATGGTTTCGATTGGTTCTAGTTTTTGGTCCGAGAGCTAATCGAACGTACCCCTAATAAAAAGTGAGAACAACGTAACGAAGGCAGGTCAAAAGACACACTTCTTCTTCCAAAGGATATAACTCCACTGCGACAATGGAGATCATAGAGAGTAATCCAAAATACCGAAGGAAGAGAAAGAAGTAACTACTCCTTGATTTTGGGTGTGACCATACGTATTGAATCTCTGACCCTTCAAAGAAGGAAGTAAGCATCTCAGAAAACCGTGCTGAACGAGACCTGTACCGAGTGTGATTATATGGTCCCAGATTAAGAAAGCTGTGATTTGAAAAGTCAGATAAAGCCAAACGGGTGGATGAGACGGGGACCAACTAGCTGGCAGAACCAGTAATATTTGATGCATATAGCTGTCGATTGGCTATGAGAATTATTCAGGTAGGAAGTGTTCGAAAAGACTCACTGCTCGTATACTGCCTGAACATGGTCATCGTAGGTGAGGATTTGAGAATCCATACTCCACTTCTGTGCCTAACAAACGAAAGCAAGCTGGTAATGTCCTCACAATTCGCACACGAAGCAAGGATGCCAAGTAAGAAATCGCGCGGTCATTGCGTTTACTTATGTCCACTACGCAGAGGCGATGAATCAGATGATTGTCCAACCAAACTTCAACCCGACATCACCTGATCCCCAGAACGCTGTTCCCGTTGCCTTGAATTGGGATGTGTATAGCAGGATGATGATCACCGTAGTGCATCCGGGCCTGCGAGTGCTATCACAAAAACGAGTCCCTAAGGTGTGAATCACAATCGAAATATCGATGCATAATCTCAGAACTTTCGGGGACACCCGTGACGTTTCATTGGATTCGCGGTTTGGAGGAGTCTAAGCGAGGCAAAACATGCTTTTCAAGATCAAAATGCAGTGTCCCCACGTAAATAAAGCACTCACGTACCTCGGATTTCGACTTGCGGACTTTCTGCGCAATGTGCGGCTACCATCTCCAGTGCTTCGTGTGCATCGCATATTATAGGCTGTCCTGAGCTTCTGTCTCCGTCCCAACGTGATACCGTGACTTTAATACACTGGCAGATGATCCTGTCCTTAAGTGATGCACTGGGCGGACATTTGTAGCTGATAAGGCTTGCCATAGACGATCTTTGGAATTTTAGGAAAGATCATCGGAGAGAGAGAGGTCGATCCGACGAAAAGGATTCCAAGCTGGGTAGAGTTTCCTGGACGAACGAAAGCAGCAGATGGTGCGTGTTCGTACTGGGCCACAGTCACGCCAAGTTCCCACGATGCCTGATAGTTGGTACGGTCAAACTCGTTTGACCGGGGTCTATGGCAGACGAGACACGTGTCCTCAGATTTTCTTCACATCTCACATTTGCTCGATAGCCTCATTCGAGGTTTTTCTTTTCTGTTAGGACACCATTTCCACGTACAAGCGTGTCGTCACTCCGGCAGGGAGAGTTTGTTATCAGAAAGATGGAAGATTCGTCACTCGTGCTAGTGTTCCACCGGATATCATTGTCAGCTTAGGACCAGCACTCCCTTCTCCTTATTTCTCTCCTCCTGCAGCTCTTGAGCCCTCATCCATGTCTGTCAACGAAGATTTGTCCAGCCCACCGACGGGCTCCTCTGCCACAAATAATGCTTCAACCAATCCCTTACTCTCCGCTGCGTCTTCGGCTGTCGGTTTGAACACTGATCAGCTTCTCTGAGTTTTGGTGGAAACTATTCAATCTCAGGCTTCCGCATTATGCACACAAAATGAAACCCAGCCTTCCGTGGCGTTGCCGCCAACTATGCCACCCTTTGTGGCTTCTCCAGTTTCCCAGAGTAAGTCCATCTTCGATCTTTTTCCCTTCATGGAGGCAAGCATGCTCTTGGAGATTGCTTGCCACAAATTACATCCGATGGATATCCGGAAACTGGACTTGAAGCTTTGAGCCAAAGCTGACGATGCTGAGGGTGGCCTTGATGCCTTTAACGCTCGTGCTAGTACCAATAAGGATTACCTGTCCCTTAGTGCATTGATATGGCCCCTTACACTTTACTTCCGAATCCTCATTCAGTTCGCCATTTCTGGTGGTCAGATGGGTGTTGTTGCCGCTTTGACAGACGGCTTTCTCGAGTACCTTGACCACTTGCATGAGATCAATATGCAGTACAAGTGGGGCATGGTGCTCCAGTATCACATGGATTATCATTCCCTCCGATGATGAGAGATAGCAGGGGGCAATTATCAAGGATGGGGTGATCCCAATATCAAATTGATGGCAGTTCACCTTGTTAGCTGGGATTGTGTGTCAAAGTGAACTTCCCAACCCTCTTCTTCTTCCACTGTCACCTCAAAAGCTAAATGAGTACCCATTGAGCAGCAACCTTGTTATGCTTACAACTCAGGGTCTTGCACTACCGCTGACTGCAAGCATCTTCACCAATGCTCCCGCTGCAAGTCCAAAGATCATATTCTGAAGGATTGCCTGAAGAAGGAGAAAGATGCCTGAGAATTGGGCAGAGTGAGTCAGCAGCAGCGTCGACTACTTTGCTCTGCTACTCGCTCCTGCCTGTGGCGGTCTAGTTATACATCTCAAGTTCATTACCTCCTCTTTGGTTGCTTCTCCATTTATTTCAAACCTTCCTTGGTACTTTGCACCTTCTGCTCCTCCTCCCACATGTCCAAATACAAACCCTCAGTGCAATCTCCCCCCCCCCCTGATACATTTCTCATTCCTTCTGTCTCTTCATCCCTCAACTTCACGGCATGGGATCACTATCTTCATGATTATCCTGATCATAAATTTGTATTTAGCCTCCTTCATATAATTCAATTTGGTTGTGATGTTAGATATCAGAGTGATCAGTTTCTTCAAACTGGTCAGAATCTCAAATCAGCTTATGAGTATTCCTCATTTGTCGACTCTTCTATTGAGTCTCTTTTAGGAGACAGATACTTAGCAGGTCCCTTCACATCCCCACCTCATCCACACTTCCGAGCATCACCCATTGGTGTTGTTACTCGAAAATGGAACCCCTCAAAGCTCTGTATCATCAATCATCTTTCTTGGCCTACAACGGACTCTTCTGTCAATGATGGTATTCCTGATTCTGAGGCTAGCATTGAATATGACAGATTTGAATGCGCGGTTGAGGATCTTCTCTCCTCAGGACTGGGATCCCACATGGCGAAGCTGGATCTAAAGGATGCTTTTTGACACATTCCCTTACGTGTTGCCAACTGGCATCTTATTGGTTGTAGACGACGTGGATAAGTACACGGAGTAGATCTACAGGTAGTGAAATAAGTATGCGTATGAAATAAGTAAGGATAATGAAGATACTCACCCTCAGCAGATAGTAGAACAGCTGAGGGTGAGGGCCGACGAAGTGAAAATTTATATACTGTGAGCCAGAATTACCTACGGAAATATATAACCCCAGGCATGCACCACCTATTCTGTTCCAGAAACTATCACCTGTTCCGTCCTACATCTCACTCCTCAACACTCCCCCTGGTGCCATGCCTTCGCCAATCTAAGTTCATCATGCTCACAATTTTCTGGTGCATGGACTTTGGAAGCAGTTTTGTGAGGATATCTGCAAAATTCTCCTGTGACGAGATAGGAGAAACCATGATCTCCCCATCCTGAACTCGGTCGCATATGTAGTGATAGCATATTTGAAGGTGTTTTGATAGCCCATGTGCCTTCGTCGTTTCTGTTAGACTGATTGTACCGAGATTGTTGCAGAGGATACTCATCGGGAATTCCTGAGGTAGGAATACTTCGTCCAGCCAGTTCTTCATCCACATACACTGTTGGGCCCCTCGTGCAAGAAAAACATATTCAGCCTCTGTGGAAGAAAGAGCAACTATTGGTTGCCATTTGGATGACCATGACACTGGAGCTCCTCCCATCATGAAGATATATCCCGAGGTAGACCTGCGAGTGTCTACACATCTGGCCCAGTCAGCATCGACATAGCCCTGCGGTTTTAATCCAGATCCAGGTCCTGTACTGTCTGACATGTATAGGAGACCATAATCTAGCATCCCTCGGATATAGCAGCATACGCCAACGAGAAGCTCCCAATGTTCAGGTGCCGGCTGCGCTTGAACTTGTCCAAGAACGCTGCATACATATGCAATATCAGGCCTCATGCATGAGCTCCCCCACAATAGCATACCCAATAGACCTCGGTATGGTTTATCCTTCATAAATTTTGCTTCTTTGGCAGTTAAGGGTACCTCACGTATTCTGATTTGGGCTTTTGGGGGTAACGGCGTATCGAGTGGGTGAAGATCCTAGAGGTTAAAGTGACAAAGTGCTTTCTCAAAGTAGACGGCCTGGGATATAGAGATTCTTCCATGCTGGAGTTGTTCGACCATGAGTCCGAGGAGTAGATTTAAATGTTGAACCTCCTTTAAGTCCCATTTTTTGGCAAATTCTTGAACCACTCTATCTGCCTCTCTGGTAGATGATGAAGAACTAAAAACATCGTCAGTGTGGGTAGTGGTGAGGGTATAATCAGTAGATGTTTTCCTCGTCCATATGCATGGATCTGCTTTTGACGAATGGTACTTGAGTTCATGGTACTCCTTTTCGAGAGTCTTGTACCATATATGTCCTGATTGAGTGAATCCATATAGAGGGCGTTTTATCAAGCACACCTTCTGTTCCTCCCCCTGCTTGATAAAACCCTTCAGCTGTTTCATGTACACTGTCCTATCCATCCATCCACTGAGGTATGCTGATGAAAAATCAAACTGCTGTGACACTAGCTTGAGCACTGCTGTAACTGCCATTGTCATCCAAACTGACTCCATCCTCGCTACCATAGACCATCCCTTGTCATAGTCAACACCTGCCACTTGCCTATCCCCTCTACCAACAAGTCTCACTTTGCACTTCACTAGGTTTCCGTTCCCATCAACCTTCATGTTGTAAGTCCACATACAATCAAGGGCATGTTGTCCTGGGGGCAAATCGACCAATTTCCAAGTACCTCTCGCCTCTAGTGTCTCCACTTCTGCTTTCATCAGAGGAAACCATCGATCTGGGTCTTGCATAGCTTGTTCATAAGTGCGAGGGATGAGAAAACGTCCACCCATTTTGAACTCACTTGCCAGTGCATAATGCACTGTCATCAAAGCAGCCAGATATCAACATAATTGCCAGAGGGATGCTGTGCATCTCTTGCCCAATCCTGCCCTGCCACACGTTCAGCTTCCTCTCATTCCTCATACTCCAGTGCTCAGACCAGTGCTTCAGATGGCTTCGGTAAAATGTCTAAGATGGGGTAAGGGTGAAGTGTGTGATATATATGTCCTAGCGCCATAAAGTACTACAGCAAGAATCCTAAAACTATAGAAAACACCAAACAAATCACTCTTGAGGTCTAGCGT
>MU127811.1:134972-317488 GCA_014904975.1 Marasmius fiardii PR-910
CCAGCTCTACTCTCTACTCATTTCTCTCTTCTCTCAACGCTACTTGGTAAGTAATGACTATCGACCTACCCTCTTAACAGAGCGCTGTTGCTTTAGGTTATGGGCCCCGACTGTCTGTCGGTACTGGTCAACATCCTTGGGATCGTCGAGCATGGGTGTGCGTTGGTGGTAACGGATCACAAAGGTAAAAACTCTATGTTTCTATTCTTCTGTTTGTGGCGCCTAAAATATACACGGCTGCCTAACACCTGCTGACGTACATACGTAATTACGGTCTCCGAAGGCATGGTCAGCTTTGACCGCCACGCTTGGGGGTTCTCGGTTCGGTCACTTCGGTGGCATCATGCCGGTCCCTTTAGACGGTTCAGACAATATGCGGTAGTCACTCCGCTGAGTCCAGACGTCGTTACAAGTCGGCACCTTTGGGGATCCCAATAGTGTAGAACTCACCTGCACGCTTAAGTCCCTTACACGTTTAGTAATGGACCGCGCTGCTCCTTTTAACGGAAAGGCACCACCAAGAGGAATTGTGCTTTTTAGCGCATATCCAGTGGTTCTGCCCGGTACGACTAGGAGATGTGCTGTGGTACATGAAAAACTTTCGCACCGCGTGTAGTGTTTCATATTTACAGTCCTTTTTACATAATCGTACTTTATATTACTATACGTACTATACAACCTGTCTGGATGGCTATTGGCCAGAAGGCATGATGGAAACACACCTTATGATCTACACCAATGGGTTTGACTTGTATTGATCGCGATCGAAGTCTATAATCTAGTGCACAGCTTAATTGATGCACCTTAATTTTAGATTCGCATATCTACAATGTCTTCTTCATCATCAATGTCATACATTCCTCTTCTTAACGGCAACAACTTCGCTGAATGGAACATGGCGTTAATCGCCTACTTGTGTGTGCTTAAAGTTCATCGTGTTCTCAACACTACCAAACCCGCTCGTACCTATTGCACTACTGCTGATGGTACCGTTGAAACTACTTCTGCAGAAACACAGAAAAAGATTGACGACTGGGAGGACATGAACGACCAAGCACGGGGTGTGATAATCCTCAGAACACCCCCCAACATGCACTACCTTATCATTAACCTCGATACGGCCAAAGAAGTCTACAATACTTTGAAGGCTCATTATGGAACTCCTGGAACGGCGGCTATTTTTACCGATTTCAAAGATGCAATTCACTTTGAAATGGCTGACAACGTTGACCCGACTTCCTCCCTTACAAGCTTGTTGTCGATGTTCTCACGACTCGACACAATGGGACTGAGCTTACCTAACTCAGTCAAGTGCATGATAATAATCGCAGCACTACCACGCACTTGGGATGGCATGGCGGCCAACATACTCGCCAATTATACTCTTCGAGAAATGAACCTCGACAATATCGTCTCAGTAATTATCGACGAGTATAAGCGCCGGAATCCTCCGGCATCCACGCTTTCTTCCCGAATCTCCGGCGTTAAACGCCACAATAAAAACCCCAACTGGTCCAACCAAAAGAAAGCCAAGGATGATTCGTCATCCAAACCAAAAGACAATGCTACCCAGCAAAAGTCTAACGGTTCGGCTGAAGGGGGAGACAAGAAGAAAAAGCCGCGCAATGGCAAACGTGGCGGTAAAAAAGCGAATGAGTCCACGACTGAAAAGACCGAGAAGGAGAAGCCGACCGATGTTAAGGTCGCCACCGTGAATGTACCGCGGTTTCAAGAAATTGTTTGCACGACTACCCCGGAGTTTATCCAGGGATCGTCAACGCAGTCTAGCTTTTCGCAGACTGCTGTGCCAATGATCATTGATGGCGACGGCTTCTATGATGCGATCGGTAGTGATGTAGTTCTTAATGAAGGCACCGAGGAAGAGCTTATTTTTTGGTACGACAAAAAACCTACATTTTCTAAATCATTCACTAACAAATTGCGACAGATCACACATGGATTAAAGGCACGATTCCTCAAACGTCGCCTACATAGACAATCTTCTTTACATCCTGTATCTGTCTGTAGTCATAATTTAATAAAAATGACTTCTTTTTGCAATAACAAGTGTGAAAATGCAATTAAGAATACTAAATGTGAACATGTGATTAATTCTCCATATAAATATTGGATCGGCGATTCAGGAGCGTCAATTCACGTGACTAAATATCGTGATGACTTCACTGAATATCGTGAACTTGAGAAACCTATTCCTGTCACAACCGCCAACAATCAATCACACACGTTCTTAATAGGTGTCGGTACCGTAATAATTGACCACGTTAATGATGAAGGGAAGTCTCAACGACTTTCATTATACCCGGTGTACCATCAACCACACTGCTCCGATAGATTATTCTCCCTTGGACTTATCAATAAACAGGGATATTATACCCGATTAGACGAAGATGTAACTTCAGTTCGATCTAAGAAAGATGATCACCTTTTATTGTCGTTGCATTCTATGCACAAAGGCGACATTATACATTGGCTAAAGACAACTATCGTTGACCCTGAAAAAGCCATGTTATCATCCTCTTCTAAGATAGACTCTAGTACTTGGCATAACCGAATGGGACATCCATCCAATAATGTATTAAAACGTGTACCTACTTCATGCAACGGACTTCCTGAATTAAAGTTTCCAAAAATACCTAAAGATTCTTGTGAAGGATGTGCCCTTGGCAAGATGCCATCAAAATCGTATCCAAATTCTGATAAGCGCGCATTAGCGCCACTAGAATTAATTCACTCTGATCTATTCGAGTTACCGACCTTATCATATTCTAAAAAGAAATGGGTCGTAACATTCTTAGATGACAAATCCTCTTTTGCAACCTCTTTTCTACTAAGCAAAAAATCTGATACTCTTCAGATGTTCAAAGACTTTAAGGCCTTCGCTGAAAAACAAACTGGCCACAAAATTAAACGTCTGCATGTAGATCGAGGGGGAGAGTTCATCTCTTCAGAATTCGAAAAATATCTTAATGAATCTGGTATAATTAGAGAAACTTTGGCACCATATGTGCATCAACAAAATGGACGTGCCAAAAGAATTCACCGTACCTTAATGGATAAATCGGAAGCTATGCGACATCACGCTGGCTGTCCACCTTCCTGGTGGGAATTCTCCTATATTACTGCAGTCCATATTTATAATCGCACACCACTACAACGTGCTGATTGGAAAACTCCCGTTGAATTATTTTTAAATAAAAAGCCTGATGTATCTTATTTCCGAGTCTTTGGTTGTGCTGCATTCGTGCATACACCAAAAGACAAGCGCACTAATAAATTACAAGCTAAATCGGAATTAATGACTTTTATCGGCTATGAACCTGGTACAAAAGGATATCGCTTTATGCGATCTGATAATACTATTTTTATTGGAACCCACGGTGTGTTTATGGAAAATCATTTCCCAAGGAAAAAGAACGAACCGAAGGAGAATGTAAATCCTCCTAAACCTGTCCGAAATACCGAACCCGAAGATTCAGACGACGAAGATTGGGAACCCCAATTCTTCACACCTCCACCATCTCCTCCACCTGCGACTATTCCACTGCTAATAGAGGAAGATAGTGATGACGACGATGACTTTTACGAAGCTCCACCTGCTAATGCGCCTCCACCGGCACCACCAGCACCACCTCCGCCTCGAGCTCCATCTCCACCGAGACCTAACCCTTTCAGTTACAGACCGGAAGATGTTGAAGCATGGCGTCGTATTAATTCTGGAAAAGGAAGAGAGCGTAAGCCTCCACCACGATACATCCCTGAAACCGGATCCTGGAAACGTCAAACTGACGATGGACCGGATCAATTACGTCATAAACGACCCTGGACTAGTAGGCAACCAGCGCGGCAATGCAGCAGGGCACCTTCTCCAGAAGCGGGACCGAGTACACGTCCGAAGTCACCTGACGACATCGTACCCCCGCATCAAGATGATGAAATGGATGAACGTGAAGATAATTTTCCAAATCCAGATTATGAAATGGACCCTGAGCATAACGATGAATTAATTAATCAACTTGCACAGGGTGGGGGAGAAGAATTTCTCAACTTTTTACTGCGCAAATCCGATACAGCTCTTAACGTGGACTCTGAAGCATTCAAAGAATGGAACTTCAAAGACATTAAAAAATTATCTGAAGACGAGTTCAAAGAGTGGATAGCAAAATGTAAAGAAGAGATTGAAAGTCTAAAAAATCGTAAAGTATTTAAAGTCGTAGACCTGCCACCTGGCAAAAAGGCAATCAAATGCCGATGGGTCTTTAATAAAAAGTCTGATGGCCGAAAACGTGCTAGACTCGTGGCCAAGGGATTTTCCCAAAAAGAAGGTATTGATTACAACGAGTTGTTCTCGCCAGTAGTAAGATTTGAAACCGTGCGCATTCTTCTCGCATTAGCTGCTCTAGAAGATTGGGAAATAGAGGCATTAGACGTCAAAACTGCCTTTTTATATGGAGCACTAGATGAAGAAATTTACATGGAACAACCTGAAGGCTTCATTAAGGACAAAACGAAGGTCTGGAGGTTACATCGTGCATTATACGGTCTTAAACAAGCTAGCTTAGCCTGGTGGAAAGAATGTAATTCATCCATGGAAAAACTGGGCTTCAAACGCTGTTTATCTGATGCCGGTGTATATGTCTTCAACGAAAACGGCAAAACCGTCATTGCCATTGTTTACGTAGATGACGCATTGTTTATGGGTTCTGATCGCAATCTTGTCCTTAAAAAGAAACGCGAATTTATGAATATGTGGGAATGTAGGGATCTTGGTGAAGCTAAAGAATTCCTAGGCATGCGCATTAGATGTGATCGTAAGAAGAAGCTATTGACACTCGATCAATGTGCATACCTTGAAAAGATCGTCAAACGCTTTGGTCAAGAAGATGCCAAATTGGCACAGACACCATTGCCTTCGAAGTACAAGCCTCTCACAAACGAGAACCCGGTTGACCCCATATTAAGATCGAGATTCCAATCAGTGATCGGATCAATTTTATATTTGATGTTAGGTACTCGCCCAGACATAGCATTCGCTACAATTAAATTATCACAATTTTCAGCTAATCCTTCCCCTGATCACCTGTCAAAGGCGTTGTATATACTTCGCTACTTGAACAACACGAAAAACTATAAACTAGTGTTTGATGGTGATTCAGATCAAGGAATCATTGGCTTCTGTGATTCTGATTGGGGTACTGAATCAAATGATCGAAAATCACATACCGGTTTCTTGGTCAAATTGGCCGCAGGTCCAATCTGTTGGGTTTCCCATAAACAGAAAACCGTTGCACTTTCATCCACCGAAGCTGAATACATGGCATTATTGGACAGCAGCCGTCAGCTCACATGGATTCAAATGCTGTTCAAAGAGATAGGACATCCTATATCTCAAACTCCACTTGTAGGCGATAATCAAGGATCAATTTTCCTCGCTTCTAACCCAGTTGTTGAGAAACGATCCAAACATATTGATATTCGATACCACTACATACGTGAGAAAATCGAAGATGGTTCTATCATCGTCTTCTTCACTCCAACTGATACCAATATTGCGGATATACTTACGAAGAATTTAGATCTCACGATCTTCTCTAAGTTCCGATCACAATTAGGTATTCATTTCGAAAAGAACGCTATTAAGTTTTGATTAACTTTAGCGAGGGGGAGTGATGAAATGAATAGGATGAATGATCGTTTTCTTGGCGATCATATATACATACGTATATCCTCATGTACGATCGTATATACACACGTATATACTTATGTACTCCTTTATGCTATTTGCTATAGATATGGTACATACATTTAACATGCTTTAGTAGCAAGACTTGTATGAACTCTACTGTCGGTATACTCATGTACAATACATTCGTATTACTTCATAGTTAATTACCGTTAGTATACACATGCTTTACATATGTTTCTTATCTCTAACGTAGGGTACAGGGTTTCTCCTTAGCTAGTATAAATACTGTAGTAGAATACTCTGAACAATAACACTTACAGATATTCATCTGGTGTAACAAGCGTCCAGCTCTACTCTCTACTCATTTCTCTCTTCTCTCAACGCTACTTGGTAAGTAATGACTATCGACCTACCCTCTTAACAGAGCGCTGTTGCTTTACCGTTGGTTTCCGCTACGTTCTATTAGTTTCCGCATGACACCAGGTCACGACATCATAGGTCACATGCCAAGTAGTATATATAGGATGACTCGTCACCTAGTCCCCCATCTTGACCTCTTTGTCTTGGGACTAGGTGCGTATTTGTACTCTGTAGAATACCGGGCTTATATCGATTGTCTTTGTCTTGGGACTAGTTGTTGACTGTCGAGCCTCTGCTCCAGTCTCTGTGTGTGTTTGCTACCGGCGCTTCACCACACCACATCCCAAGCCCTACTGGCTTATTTTGTGACTGGGCACCATGTACCACTGCCACTATCTTCACATCTGCGACATCCACTCTATACAATTTCATTGCTCCAATTGTTCAGTCCAGCTGGCCATCCACAATCTCCCAATGCGTATTAGGCTCTTTAACGACAAGTACCCCATTCCCCCATACACCATAGAACCCCTTAAGATCCAATGCCGATAGTGATATCAAGTTCATCAAGAAGGTTGGGGTATAGAGCACAGGAATAAGAAGGCATCTAGTGGATCCATTTCGTAACTTGACTATAAATTTTGCCACCCCTTCCCCTTGGGCCCAGAAACTGTGGTTTGCTGTATTCCCTTCTGCAGTAACTGGCTTTATTGTCACAAACCGCCATCTCTCAGCAACACAGTTAACATTCGCACCACTGTCCAGATAGGTTGGAACATATGATTAATTTGGACAAATAGTATGGCTTTTAGATGACAAAACAAGTACGTAGATCGGTTCAGTAAGTGACTCCTTCACCAGTCCAAAGTCTTCCCGATACAATTGAGATCTGACCATAGAGACAGGATCAGTAGGAGATTTGCTGTTGCTATGAACCATCCATGTACTGTTGGGGGTCATGTCGCCCAAAGCATAGGTTTCAAGGGGAGCATAGGATATGACTGATGCAGCAGTAAGCGGTGCCAGTGGGGTAGGTATGTTATGTACCTGCTGATGGATAGGTTGTGGTACTGTGACCTGTGCCGCAATTTGTGGTTCCTTTCCCTTTGGGGCCTTCCACCAGCGTGGAGCTTTACCCTCCTTGCCTCCTCCAGCTGCCCAGCAATTTTCCCGACTATGTCCAGCAACGCTGCAGTTGGAGCATATAGGCTTGGCTTGAAATTCCTGTGTAGATCTTGCCTTGGAGGTGGCCGTAATGAGAGCAGTGGGGTCAGGAGAGGACACAGAAGACAACTTCTCCCTTTGGGTGAATGTCCAGTATTCTCTGAGCACAGCGGTAAGTTCATTGACCTTGGTCTTGCTTTGGTGGACTTGTACAACAAGAACCCAGGATGGTGGTAATGACCCCAAAATAACAGATATGTACTTGGGGTCATCGATGTTGCACCCGACATCATTTGCCGCCTTGCGAAGTTTTCCCAATTTCTCAAGGTGAGCATCGATGTTACTATCCTCTTCCATCTTTAATCCTTCGAGGCATTGTTCCGCAATGTTCTTTAGTACTTGGGTTGATGCTTCAAACTTCTCTCGTAGCTTATTCCACATCTCGACAGCAGCCTTGAATGGTCCTATGCCATGGGCATCAGGATTATTAATGTTCTGGTAAATAACCCCAGCTACCCATCCCTTGCGTTGATCCCATTCTTCGGGTGTAGGAGTGGGTGAATTTAAGATGGTGGTGGACTGAGATAGTAACTGGGAGGCAGTTGCAGTAGTGGGACAGGGAATAGTTCCATTGAGGTAGCCGATAAGGGCCTTGCCACACACTGTAGATATAACAAAGTTCTTAAATGCACGATAGTTTTCGGCACTTGTAAGGTGGCGATCTTCAGGGAAAGATGGGGCATTTGACAGGGGGTTTGACATAACAAGTGGTGGCTTTAACGAACAGTTGAGCAATTTCTTTACGCAATTTCTGACTGCAAATCTGTAGACAATGTGGATAAGTATATGGAGTAGATCTATGGGTAGTGAAATAAGTATGCATATGAAATAAGTAAGGATAATGAAGATACTCACCCTCAGCAGATAGTAGAACAGCTGAGGGTGAGGGCTGACGAAGTGAAAATTTATATACTGTGAGCCAGATGTACCTACAGAAATATATAACCCCAGGCATGCACCACCTATTCCGTTCCAGAAACTATCACCCGTTCTGTCCTACATCTCACTCCTCAACATTGGTTACCGTTGGAACGGTAACTTTTATTACTCCCTTGTTCTTGGGTTTGGTCTAAGAACGGCCCCTTATATTTTTAACCTTTTCGCTGAGGCATTGCATTGGATCATCCAATGTCACATCCCTGCTACCATTTGTCACTATCTTGACGATTTTCTTCTCAATTTTTGCTATCCACACCTCTCAGTTTGTTTTGCTGCAGTGGACTGGGTTATGGCTTTGGGGAAAGAACTTGGTCTCAACTTCCATCCCATGAAAACATTATGGCCCAACTGCATGGTCAATTTTTTGGGTATCATCCTGGATTCCATCTGCATGGAGGCACAGTTGCCTGAGGATAAACTCAACTATCTTGCAGAATTGTTGCAGTCCTGGGAGCGAAAGCAGTCCTGTAACTTATGGGATGTTCAGGAGCTTTCAGGTTACTTGCAATTTTGCTTGCAAGTTATTCCCTCATCATGGCCGTTTTTGCATTGTATCTACGATTTTATGTCAAAATTCACAACGCTGTTTACCAAGCTATGGGTTCCAAAAGGGTTAGGTCCGATATAGTGTGGTAGGCAGTATTTTTGAAGCAATGGAACGGTGTCCAGTTGTTAGCACCAGACAGGCCTTCACTTGATATATTCACTGACACAAGTGGGTGTAAAGGCCTGGGTGGTGTTTTTGGAGCACAGTGGTTTGCAACTCGTACACCTCATCGTCTTCAGAACCGTGATATCCAGTACAAAGAGCTTTATGCTGTTTTGCAGGCCATCTTGCGCTGGGGAGATCAGTGGGCAGATCACCATGTTGTCTTCCGATGTGACAATCAGAACGTTGTTGTGTGGCTCTCCAAGGGAACGTCACAGTCATTCCATTTGATGCCAATCATTCAGGTTATCTTCATGCTTGCAGCTTGCCTCCAGTTTTCTTTTTCTAGTGTTTGGATTTCTTCTGCTGAAAACGCACTTGCTGACACAGCTTCCCATTTCCAGTGTCACTGCCTCTTCATGCTTGCCCCATTCCTCCTTCCACAGCCCTGCTCTCAGAAATCCCGGCTCATGGGTATGAAGCACACTCTCACATCTCTCCACATGTTGCCTTCTTCCTCTGGCATGGCCTTGCATCCAGCACTCGCAAAACCTACTCCAGCGGCCAAAAATCCTATATTGATTTCGTCTGGCTCCACCCTCAGCTCCTTAAATCCCTGGCCAATACCTTCCAGCCACTCACTCATCAATTTTAGAATGGGTTGCCCACCTTGGTATGAAGGCTTTGATGCTGAAGACCATAAAAGGGTACCTCTCCAGTGTTTGGTCCCTTCATGTTGACGCCGGTTTGCCTTACAAAGAATGTGAATCTCCAACAATTCAGCATTTGATCCGTGGTATCAAACAGTATTACGGGTAACGTGATCACAGTCCGAAACTCCCCATCACCTTAGGTATCCTTCAAAAGCTGGTTGTTAATACAGGGCGGGAACTCACCTCTATTTCCGGGTTGTGCACTGGAGAATTTACCGTTGGAGATAAGGAGAAATTTGATCCTTCACTCCATCTTACTCGCAGCTGTGTGGAGTTTATCCCTTCATTTGAAAATCCTTCGTACGTTCGGCTTACCCTTCTATCTTCCAAGACCGATCCCTTCCGTAAGGGTGTTTCCATATGCATTGCCGCAGCACTGGGCTGTCAAACCTGCCCGGTAACTGCACTCAAAACCCTTTTTTCAAGCCTTCCGCTTCCCCAAGATGCACCGCTTTTTGCGGATGAACTCGGGAGCCCTCTCCACCGCTCTACATTTATCTCGACACTCAAACGCCACCTTTTCGCCATTGGGTTGGACTCAGCCCTTTATTCGGGCCATAGTTTCCGGAAGGGGGCGGCGTCTTCTGCTGCGGCGGTTGGATATTCTGATTACGAGATCCAGCTTTTGGGGCGCTGGCGTAGCGATGCCTACAAGCTGTATTTAGATGTGCCTAGGGATTGTCCGCTGCACCTCTCGTCTCCCTTCATGGGGCCTCTGCTCCCACTTCACTTTTCGAGCCTCCAGCTCTTCATTTCGACCCCGTGTTGGCTTGAGTTCTGGCCCCTTCTTGGGGACCGGCGCGAGAGAGCTATGGCGACCAAGCATAGTTTGTTTGTCCCCAAAACCTCATCTCTGCCTGATCCCCTCTCCTCACTGCGAGACAGCATAGAACCTTTCCGCGCGTCTGTTCGGGAAACTATGGCACACTCTGGACTGTAAGCGAAACTCAACTATAATACAACTTCAGCAGAACCGGCACATTCACTATCACTATCCGAGTCAATCCAGCTTGAATACAGAATCAAAAACCATGTCCGTCGTCACCACCAACCGCGAACTCCACTGAATTGTCAAAACACTCAGTCAGTGTTCGTCGTGGATCACTCGGCCTGGTGGACAGCCCTTTATCAGCCGTAGCGTGTAAATTAACCATGAGACGACACATCATCGTCACGGATATGCTGAAGCCCAGCGTTAGTATCTCGTAGTACAGGTGCAAGGAGCGCACATTTACCAGCTCGTAAAAGAAGACAGGCCGCCTCGCATAAAAGGCTAGATGTCAACGGCTCAGCAAAAAAACTCTCTGAAGACACCCAAGCTTACACCGGATAGCTGGTAAAAAAAATCACAGCCTTAGACTGAATTTAACGAGTAGAAGGAGCGGATGTATATATACTGACATAGTATGTCAAGATATTTGGCAGAACGACCAACGCCATAACGCTAAAAACAAAAAACGGAATGGTTTCAGTTCGAGTTCTGAGAGAACGAAGAAGGGAGTTCTCACCCAAAATACATGGCTCCGTCACGAAACGTCAACGAAAGCAACGGAACGCGTAACACTCCGGGATCGGACCGTGTGCGAAAGTAATAACGAAACGTACGAAAGGCCGTTAGGAAGAATAGAATATTATCATAGACAAAGACTGCAATCCAAGCCCGCACAACACCTTTCGAGGAATCTGCTCAAAAAATTGGGCTAAAGTTGACAACCTGAACGGACGTACGGTGAGCACTAGTATGCCACAAGAAAAGGGTCGGCGTGAATCCGCAAAACGGAAAATTTGAATATGTACCTTTCTACAGACTGGCCGTTATGACAGGCGATTTGTAGAGGATAAGGAGTGTTTTTTAATCCAATAACCCCAGACTATAAAGATTGCGTTTCGGTGAAATGTTGTCCAAAAAAGATTATCGAGACGACACTCACGATGCCCAGACCGAGTAAAATGGCAGTACTCCCACACATAAACGCCAAAAAGCGATTGTCGCAATTGAAGATAGCATATATTCTTAAGGTCAAGAGAACTGCTCCCTGAAATTAGGCAGGCGAAATGGAAGCTGGTTGATACTCACTACAAACTACCAAGTGCGTTATCACATAAAGGATATCTCGGTATTGACCAAACCGTTTACAACTGCACAACGCGAGAATGGTCTTTCGGATTCAGTATTCAGTCCAAAATTTAATCGAACGTACCCCTAATAAAAAGTGAGGAGAATGTCGCAATGGCAGGTCAAAAGACGTACTTCTTTTTCCAAAGGATAAAATTCCACCGCAATAACGGAGATCATAGAGAGTGATCCAAAATACCGAAGGAAGAAAAAGAAGTAGCTACTCCTTGATTTTGGATGTGACCACACGTATTGAATCTCTGATCCTTCAAAGTAGGAAGTAGTAAGCATCTCCGAAAACCGTGCTGAACAAGACCTGTACCGAGTGTGATTATATGGTCCCAGATTAAGAAAGCTGTGATTTGAAAAGTCAGATAAAGCCAACGGGTGGGTGAGAATGGGGACTAACTAGCTGGCAAAACTTGCAATATTTGATGAATGTAGCTGTCGATTGGCTTTGAGAGTCGTTAAGGTTAGAAGTGTTCAAAAGATTTACTGCTCATATGCCGCTTCAACGTAGTCGTCGTAGGTGAGAATGTCAGAATCCATAGGCCTGGAGAAGCAAGGATGTCAAGTGAGACAACGCGGACATTGCGTTTACTTGTACAGAGAAAACTTGATCTATGTGCAGAGACCATGGATCAGATGACTGTCCCGGTCAAACTTAAACTGACGTTCTCTGAGCACTGCTCCCGTTGCCACACATTGACGTGTATATCATCGCCGCAGTGTATCCGGGCCTGCGAATCCCATCGCATTAACGATTCCGTTAACCACGATCGAAATATCGATTATAGATTTTCTGGGGACCCCGGACATCCGTAGTGTATAAGAGACGTGCTTTGGAGAAGCTTCACTCCGACGTTTTGTTGCAAGAGCTTGTTAGGAAGCCTAAGTGAGGGCAAGCATGCCCTTCAGGGTGTAAATTTATTGTCCCCACATCAGCCGAGCATTCACGTACCTCACGTTTGGAATTCCGAAATTTCTTATGATTTGCACAAATGCGTAGTGCGCGGTTGCCATCGCTCCCAGCTTCCATATGAGAGTGATCAATTCTCGGACAGATTATACAATACCCAAGATTCTGTTCCTGTCTCGAATTATACTTGATTCTTCGAAAAGGATTCAATGTGGTGGGTGGGACGCAACGTGATGGCGCGGCTCGGGTGTAGAACGGAGAACTGATATCGATGGTCATTGTATGCTTCTAGCTGATAAGACTTGTCGTATATGGTATCGCTGTTCAGTGATTATTCAATACGCACTCGTCCTAGGCGCGCGCGGGTAACAGCAGTGAACGACGCAAAGAAATCACGCCATCGAGCTCAGATCTTGCAGGACGTTTGGACTCGACCAGTCGTTCGGGGTGTGTCAACCTGAGCGCCGGTGATGATGGTTGAGGATATCGGAGCGGAGTTTGAAAAGGACTGACGGCCCACGTCTACCCGCCGCCGCCGTCCTGCAGAATTACCACTGCCTTTGTCCCGCCATCTTGTCGCCACTTGGTCCACCGTTTTCATTCTTCGCGTTTTTTTTTTTTGATATATTTTCGACGTACTGGAGATGGTAGCGGCACATTGCGCAGAAAGTCCGCAAGTCGAAATCTGAGGTACGTGAGTGCTTTATTTACGTGGGGACACTGCATTTACGCTCTGTTGATCTTGAAAAGTATGTTTTGCCTCGCTTAGACTCCTCCAAACCGCGAATCCAATGAAACGTCACGGGTGTCCCCGAAAGTTCTGAGATTATGCATCGATATTTCGATTGTGATTCACACCTTAGGGACTCGTTTTTGTGATAGCACTCGCAGGCCCGGATGCACTACGGTGATCATCATCCTGCTATACACATCCCAATTCATGGCAACGGGAACAGCGTTCTGGGGATCAGGGGATGTCGGGTTGAAATTTGATTGGACAATCATCTGATTCATCGCCTCTGCGTAGTGGACATAAGTAAACGCAATGACCGCGATTTCTTACTTGGCATCCTTGTTTCGTGTGCGAATTGTGAGGACATTACCAGCTTGCTTTCGTTTGTCAGGCACAGAAGTGGAGTATGGATTCTCAAATTCTCACCTACGATGACCATGTTCAGGCAGTATACGAGCAGTGAGTCTTTTCGAACACTTCCTACCTGAATAATTCTCATAGCCAATCGACAGCTATATGCATCAAATATTACTGGTTCTGCCAGCTAGTTAGTCCCCGTCTCATCCACCCGTTTGGCTTTATCTGACTTTTCAAATCACAGCTTTCTTAATCTGGGACCATATAATCACACTCGGTACAGGTCTCGTTCAGCACGGTTTTCTGAGATGCTTACTTCCTTCTTTGAAGGGTCAGAGATTCAATACGTATGGTCACACCCAAAATCAAGGAGTAGTTACTTCTTTCTCTTCCTTCGGTATTTTGGATTACTCTCTATGATCTCCATTGTCGCAGTGGAGTTATATCCATTGGAAGAAGAAGTGTGTCTTTTGACCTGCCTTCGCTACGTTGTTCTCACTTTTTATTAGGGGTACGTTCGATTAGCTCTCGGACCAAAAACTAGAACCAATCGAAACCATTCACGTAGATGCAAGCGGTTTAGTCGATACCGAGATATCCTTTATGTGATAACGCATCTGATTGTCTGTTGTAAGTATTAATCAGCTGTTATCTCGCCCGCCTCACCCCATGAAATAGTCCTCTTGACCTTACGAATATATGCTATCTTCAATCGTGACAATCGCTTTTTGGCGTTCATGTGCGGGAGTGTTGTGGTCTCACTCGGTGTGGTCATCGTGAGTGCTGTTTGGTGTTTCCTCTTACTCGCTGAAAACGCAACCTATATAGTATGTGATCGTGAGACAGAAAAAGATTCCTTATCCTTTCCAAATCACTTGTCATGACGGGCAGTCTGTAGAAAGGTAAATAATCATTTCCATGATTCCGATTCACGTCAATCCTTTTCTCATACTATCCTAGCGCGCACCGTACGTCTATTTAGGTTTCTCAACTCTGGCGAACCCCTGAAAAAGTGCTTAAAAAGGCGTCGTGTGGGCTTGGATCGCAGTTTTCATCTATGATGCCATTCTGTTCTTCTTAACGGCCGTTCGTACGTTTCGTTATTACTTTCGCACACGGCCCGATCCCGGAGTATTACATTTTCCGTTGCTTTCGTTGATGTTTCGTGACGGAGCCATGTATTTTGGGTGAGACTTGCATTCTCCGTTCTCTCAATCCTTGGCTGAGACCATTCGACTTTTTTCGATCTAGCGTTATGGCGCTGGTCAATCTGCCAAACATCTTGACATACTACGTCAGTACACACCCGCTTATTCTACGTCTGGTTCAGTCTAACGTTGGAATTTTTTTATCAGATAGCTGGTGTACGTCGGTGAACTGTGAGAAAAACCCGAGTTTTTTGCTGAGCCGTTGACCATCTAGCCTTTCATGCGAGGCGGCCTGTCCTCTTTTACGAGCTGGTAAGCAAAATTTATCTTCCCTCTGCAGCACCTGATATTGACACTGGGTTGTAGCATAGCTGTGACGATGATGTGTCGTCTTATGCTTAACCTACACGCTACAGCTGACACAGGACTGTCCACCAGACCGAGTGATCCACGTCGAACACGAACCGAGTATTTTGACAGACAAATGGAATTCACGGTGGACGTGACGACAATGGTGACGATAGACATGGTTTTGAATTCCGTATTGCTGGACGATTCGGAAAGTGAACGTGCCAGTTCCATTGAAGTAGTATAGTTACATGCAATACGCTGAAGTGCTCCCGTTAATGACATTGATTCGCTAGCGGAGCTATACAGAGCCGAGATGAGGATGGGACGACCTATTTACATTAGTATCCCTTATAATATTAGTAATATTGGCAGTAATAGTACCTCGCAAAAATTACACCTCCCTCGATTTATCAGGTTTTCCAGCTTGGCGGGTTGCTGAGAAATCCGAATGATCAGATGCAAGTCGGGAACCCTGCTGCCACTTCAGTCCCTAGTGATATCTTCAACGTGACGAGAAATGCATGGTGCCTCAGATGGACTTCAATTGCGAGGACATAATTAGCTTGAACTGACCACAGGCATGTTCATATAAATTCAATTCACCGATCTTTATACTACACATGGTACTAGTATCCCCCTTGAACCTGATCTTCATTCCAATCCGTGATTGATCAGACGCACTTCAGAATCCATAGGCCTGGAGAAGCAAGGATGTCAAGTGAGACAACACGGACATTGCGTTTACTTGTACAGGGAAAACTTGATCTATGTGCAGAGACCATGGATCAGATGACTGTCCCGGTCAAACTTAAACTGACGTTCTCTGAGCACTGCTCCCGTTGCCACACATTGACGTGTATATCATCGCCGCAGTGTATCCGGGCCTGCGAACATTGACGATTCCGTTAACCACGATCGAAATATCGATTATAGATTTTCTGGGGACCAGTGTATAAGATGTATAAGAGACGTGCTTTGGAGAAGCTTCACTCCGACGTTTTGTTGCAAGAGCTTGTTAGGAAGCCTAAGTGAGGGCAAGCATGCCCTTCAGGGCGTAAATTTATTGTCCCCACATCAGCCGAGCATTCACGTACCTCACGTTTGGAACTCCGAAATTTCTTATGATTTGCACAAATGCGTAGTGCGCGGTTGCCATCGCTCCCAGCTTCCAGATGAGAGTGATCAATTCTCGGACAGATTATACAATACCCAAGATTCTGTTCCTGTCTCGAATGATACTTGATTCTTCGAAAAGGATTCAATGTGGTGGGTGGGACGCAACGTGATGGTGCGGTTCGGGTGTAGAACGGAGAGCTGATATCGATGGTCGTTGTATGCTTCTAGCTGATAAGACTTGTCGTATATGGTATCGCTGTTCAGTGATTATTCAATACGCACTCGTCCTAGGCGCGCGGGGGTAACAGCAGTGAACGACGCAAAGAAATCACGCCATCGAGCTCGGATCTTGCAGGACGTCTGGACTCGACCAGTCGTTTGGGATGGTTGAGGATATCGGAGCGGAGTTTGAAAAGGACTGACGGCCACGTCTACCCCCTGCAGAATTCGGATACCACTGCCTTTGTCCCGCCATCTTGTCGCCATCCATTTGAAGTACTTGGTCCATTCTTCGCGTTTTTTTTTGATATATTTTCGACTGCTCGACTTCAAACTGGCATAGCTTTGACACACAATTGCTTTATGGACCGTGGAACATGCAGTGACTTAGCACCCTGTATTGCATAAAGTCTTATGAAGGTCCCCTCACCGTAATCGGAACGAGTTACGATCAGGGATACGCTTCTATCGAACCTATTTAATGGAAAAATGGTCGGGTACGGTTAGAACGTGGAAGGTACGTTTCTTACATGTCCCTCATGTCCTTCCTACGGCTTACTATCAGTATCGTTTGACACATTTGTTCGTTCCTTGGGTCTCGATTAGCCGCGTTGTAGTTGTACATCGCGTCCGACTCCGTCTATCTTGATAGTTTTCGTGCAACAAGTCTTGTACCTCCGTCTTCCCAACTTACGACGAACTCGGAAACTGGTACGAAGAACCTTTCATGAAGATGGACGCTTGGAGACCTCATCGAACCCTCCTTTCTTCCTCCGCCATATCCGACTGGTTTCAACGCGTGGTTCTGGTCACCGGTGACGACATATGGAACAATCGTACAACTCTCTGCTCTTGTACTGCTCAGACCGGTCCAAAGGGCGACGCAACATTCGCAATCTATTGCACGTTCAAAGCTGCATGTTTTCGGTTTGCTTTGACGAATGAGCTAAAGAAGGATAACATTAGAGTGAATTGTATATGCCCTGAGTTTGTGACGATGAAGTTGAATGCGCCTGGTGGAGAGACGATTCTGGAGGGAGCGAAGGTGTTGACTGATTGAAGTCTTTTTCAGGCCGGAGGATGGTGAGAAGACTGTTATGCTTTCGTTTTTGAGTCTCTCTAGTGAAAGACGAGGTTTACGGGTCCTTGTACTTACCCCGGACTCGGAACGGTACGGTATGAGGAGGCGTTAAAACAAATCCTGTATATGATACCAAGTTTGAGTTCTCATAGCATGCATATACCCGAAATACCTGCCACAGAAAAAATAAAATTACAATGGAACGAAATAATACAGCATAACTAGACGCTCTGATGGGGGTTCTTAACATCGCTGTCGCTATGATCATCAGCATCCATAGTCGTGCGTTTCGTGACCATGACCTAGAGTAAAGCGAGCCATGAATACTCAACAATTCGAGAAGGTGTCATAATAAACACCCACCTGGAGCGCATGAGAATCTGTCGTCGTGTTCTGTCTATCAAAGCTCTGCGCAAAGGTAATCATCGTGCCGTGACTATGTTGAGGGTCGTTGCGGTTCGCTGCAGGGTCCGAGACTATATGGGCCTTGGCTGAATCACTCCTCCCGGTTACCCAGAAAACAGCGGCGGAATTGACAAGGACGTCAGCAGCGCACGATCCCATGCATACCCAAGCGAGCTCGCGATGTTCGATGGTCAAAACGGCAATATTGATTGCGGAGGTAGCTAGAGCAGTAAGTGACGCACTTGAAAAATCGCGTCAGTGCAAAGGACAAAAAAAAAATATTTTACTGGGTGAAAAACTTACACCAAAGTGCGGACTGCAACCCTCCTGATTACCGGATTGTTAATCTTGGCGCGATATAAGGGCCATAGGAAAAGGCTGTTGAGAAATACGGTTGTATAGCTGTGGAATCGCGTAATCAGAATAAATGACAAAAACTGCTTTCGCGGCAGAAACTCACAGATCGAGTGTGAGTAAAGGAATGGAGGAAAAACGTTCCAGGCCAATGACGCACGCGCCGGAGGCGTTGAATTCGTGTATCTTCCCTGGGTAGTCCTGTTCAGAGTTGCTGGGGACGACCCGCCAACTATAAGCTTACCAACGAGCATGGTAACGCAGACCGCAAAGTAGGCAAGATTTGTAGTCATACAGATCAGGTAGATTGGGGACCGCAAACGACTACGTTTCTCTGCAGTCGACGACCAGACCAAGTAGACCTTCTCAACTACAGAATACTTGTTGATTTACAAAGGTAGAGAAGTGCGGACGAGGACGTACCAAGGAAACAGTACACGAGGACCTTGGAACTTCCGTAGAAAGTGATACACAGGTAGATGGCGGCGGTACAGACGTGGGGATTAGTTTCAAGGCCGATCGCGAAAATAAGCACACCACCTTTGAGTAGATCAAGGGGCAGGAGTTGGGATGAGTTCTATTTTAAGTTTATTGACCGGACTCACTGGTAAAGAGGTAACACCAAGAGTCGCCAAATATGAGAAGAACACATAACCGGGGCCAGGAGACATCCCACAGCGATTTTCCCCAATGGAAGTATAAGATCCGTCGGGACAAAAAGTGGGCTAATATCGACAAACCTTTGATTGCGAAGTGAGATAGAGATAACTGTAGTAAGAGCTTGAAGACGTACCGAGGAAATAGATCAACGCGCTCAGTGCTTGTAGCCCAGTGCTGGGGAATATGCTGCCAGGCATGGTTGTGGAGGCCTAGACTGGAGAAATGTTGGCCAAGAGCTGTGAGATTTATATTGCGAACGAGCTGAGATGGTGTGGCAGTTGGGGACTTGACAGTTCGTCGGTCATAAGCCCCGATTTCCGGCCAAATTTAGACACTGTTTTATAGGTGGCCGAGTATATGGATTGCCATCGTGGGAGAGAGATAGTACCTCATATCAAGCTGATTCGCCTTGTTCAATTCTCCTCGTACGTGTTCTGAAATCGCCGCATCATTCAAGATGAAAAGTGGCAAACGTGGGAAATTGAAACCATCACCAGTCCCCCAATCACGTGTGCAATAATTTGATCTAGGGTCGTTCAGTGATTCGTTTTTCATTTATTGTCGTCTCACGCAACCGTTAGCTTCCCGCTATTCGATAACCATGCAAGGTGTTCGGATGAGCCACTATTTGCTAAAATCCTTCTGATGCGGTTTCTTATGGCATCACCTTCGTTTTCGTTGCCACCACTCCTAGAAAGGGCATCTCTCAGGTTTTCTTATGCTTGCACTGTGAATACTTTGTTCGACGGGCGCACGATGATCGCCAATTTCTGTCGAGAAACTCGAGGTGAGATATTGACGAGCGAGCAGTACAAACATTCTTCCAATGAACCAATTAGGAACAAGTTCCAACAGCTTTCTATTCGTTGCTTTTGCTCATTGGACCTTATGGTTGTCATTAGCAAATTCCAAAAATGGATAATTGATGACTTCAAATGGTTAGACCGCTGAAGGCTAAAATGTTATTGGAATAGCTGGACGTCGTGCTCGAGGCGTTTGACTTTGAGTCTCTCACTATTCATTCGTCCTACACTACAACTGTCCCGAGGCTGACATCCTTGTCGTACATAGAATCATAATCTGATAATTCGCACCCGCTACGCTACTGTGAAATCCATCTCGAGCCTCGAGCTCCTTTGACCCGCACTAGTAAGTACTAGCACTAACATGAGATAACTATTTCCATTCGCAGTACGCATCTGCCGCTCCAAACGACTCTCATGCTTCGGGGTTTATTTGGTTGTTGACACCGGCAAGACTTTTTTTCTCAGCTGATGTCTGAAAGGATTCTACGAACCTATACCTGATACATGGCTGTCATCCTATCAATATCACGACTGCACCTTTGGGTGCAGGCAGGCATGAGCTCGTGTCAAACCGTATGTGACTTGCTCTAGAACCAGATCTCTATAAAGTACATTTCGCCTCCTCGATATGAATACATAAGATAATAATGGAGGTACCCTTGTTCGGCCCTGTGAAACCGATCATAGATTGTATATGTGTTAGTGCCTTGCCCTTGGCACCATCTGGCAACGCCGCCGCCGCACTATCTAGCGCTGATACGGAGAAATATCTTCTGTGATTTCCCAACTGATGAAGCTCAAAATTGGCCATCAAACTTACTGACAACATTCAAAGTGTCAAACACAAGGTTTCTCTGTCTTTCAAATATTTAGTTGCATCGCTTGGATAACGGGAGATTGCAATCTGATAGAAGCCTCGAGTATCTGCTTTCACGGTTGTCAGAGCCTGCATCTGAATTATTTGTTACAAAATCATATCATTTACGGTGCCATAGGGTAGTCCTTATGTGAGAGAAGGAACCTGAAAAAGATTTGAAGCTATTTATTACTTGGGGTGTTAGAGTGGCTTGTGAATAGATCAGGTTACAGATGGACATCCTGTACAGCGTTGGGCGGGCGGTGACTCGTGGTGAATGCCCTTGGAAAAATTCAGTGGAATGGAAGGGCATGTTTTCAGTTTTGGCAGCCACCCTTGAAATTTCTTTGAAATGTTGAAAGCTTGAACTGACGATATTTCCGGATCAACGTCATCGGATACTCGCGATAACTCTTACGCTAACGCAGCGCTTGCCACCAAGCGCCCAGTATTCACATCGCGCGCCGACTTCTGAGATCTGACCTGGTGCCGGAATTCCTGTACTGATTCTGCATCAAGAAATGTTGTACCTTTCCCTGCCAACCGTACCTGACCAGGACTCATGATCACCACAAGTTTGGGTCTATACTTAGCCCACTAAGTACAAAAAAGCGCACCACTATTTGGCTCATATCTCTGTATTGAATACCACACCATCTACTATAAAAAATATAAGAGGCCCTCAGTATAACTATCCTTGAGGGGAAAATAAAAGAAATGAGATGATTGGTGTTTATCTGCCCAAGATATCTGCGATTTAGAGCAGCAAACTTCAAAGCCATCAATGTTCCATACATCCTACCCACTAGCCACCATCCCTTTCTCATTCACCTTAACCTCAAAGCACCTGCCAGATGTCCTTCCAAAAGTCACTATTCTCCCCAAGCTCACCTGCCTTTGGAACTAGGCATGTTTCACTCAAAGACAGCAATTTCCAAGCATCAACCAATAATAATAATATTATTTGGGAACATCAAGATTCAATCTCAGAGGGAACATCAATGCTCAGTGAATTATTTAAAAGTGTGTTCATCATATGGTCTATAGACTGATTAAAAAAAAAAAAACCCAGATTGTTGCCAGGGAAAAACAAAAACAAAAACAAAAACAACACGAATCTCACTCCATCTCGAATCGTCTATGACAGTGACCCAACTTCGGACGGTCAATACACCCCAGGAATCAATCTATACCTCACCACTTTACTCCATGCCTCCCATTCACTTCCGAATTTTTTCTTCATCAAAGCATCTTCCTCGCTCATACATTTTAACAAGATCGCGAGTCCCCCTCCCACACGGACAAGCCATGCGTAATCCCAACGCTTTCACCCTAGTTCTGAGTATCCACCAGTGAGCCATCGCAGAGCCGATAAAGTTTATCCAACTCCCAGTGCAGGGTGTCGCACGATTGAGTACGGGCCAGTTGTTGCGAGCTTGAGCGGTTTCTTGAGCTCGTATGCGTACCCAACAAGGGCACGATAACAAAGAAGCCTCTCAACGCAACCGGCAACGGAGAGCAAACTGCCTAGTAGAACGCTGGGGGGATATTCCCGGTCCGTTGTTCGAGACGAGGAGTGGAAAGATTGGCTGGATTGGGAGAGATGGGAATCGCGATGAAATGATGTGAAGGGCTTTGTTTAGAGAAACGACGTCATACATCATCTTACCGAAGTTTGTGTAACGATCATGATCAGTATCAAAGCTGATGGGGGGAAAAAAATCAAAGCAGAACGTACCCTTTCGATGGGATTCGCGTATATGGTGAGGAATGCTACTAGCCAGGCACGCATGGTGGGAGTAAAGCCTTCTCGCAGCGGTGGCCTCGGTGGAAGAGATTTGGGAGGACCATTTGGTGGGGTCCAACAACTTCTGAACGATACAGCGGATGCGAAGACGAGATAGGCTTTCACTGCCGCTTTGAAGTCCTGTCGTGGAGCCGACCCGCGATAGAGTACTTACATGAGGCAAACATTTCCACTCACAATGCAAATTTTGCCGTTTCTAAAAATCATGCCGCACCCTGAAAGCTCTTCCAAACCGATTATGACACATGACCGTCATCCTGTCTATAGAAACCCCGGGGAACGCGTAAATGGTCGTCCTCATGTTCGTAAGCTTGGATGGATACTAGCTTTGTAGTAACTCGTATGAGAACAATAATAGAACGTCCTGACAAACGTACGGAGAAAACGTGCGAAAGTAAGTCGATAAAACAACGAACATATCCAAGTAGGGGCATAGACCATCAATTAATTCCAAAACGTGCGTTTCTTACCTTCGACGCCGGAGAAATTGTGTCAAGACCCTTTGGTCGATCGCAGTATTTGCAGGAGGTTGGTAACCTGAGTTATATCAGCCCCCAGCCTGCCCCCCGATGTTTGAGTTCCATCTGGAAGTAGATACGTAGAATAGAAAGTCGACGGTGGGAGCAAGCGGTACCGGATATTCGATAGGGACATATGAATTGCAGACCGAGGCATGAGCATAGTTCTGTTGGGACGTCTGACGCGCGATCGATTGTGCTTATCTTATCGCAGTCCCTCCCTCTTTTACTTCTAGGACATCGGCTGGTACCTGTAAGCCGGGCACGGTGTTCCAGGAGCTCCCCATCCGCCAATTCTTGGAGTGTTTCTTGAGTTCATCGGATTCGCTGTGCCCCATAGCTCCAATCTCCCTTGAGAGCTCAGGTTGGGGCCTACTTCACTGAACACTGGTGAAAGGGATGAGGAAAGTTTCTCTACGACTTCTCTGGCGTAGTATGAAGGAAAGCCGGGGAATCTTCCTGCTGGAAGAGGGGTCAGAGTAGTGCTCGGGGTGACCGACCTCTTTGAGACGTGTGTATTGGGTTGTGAATTTTGAAATGAGGAAAGGTTGAAGCAACACCATACTTATACACAGCTTGATGAAACATGGTCCACTGTCTTTGAACACACTTGTGAACGCCCGAAAAATTGTAATTTTCACTTGCGGGCTGCCGTGGCTCGTTAGAATGCCTGGGTATACTAGATCATAGGCGGACCCGCCAATCCACGAATCGATTCCACAATATAACCTTCCGCCCGTAGGCGAGAGATGGCTCGAAACCACCACGTTCATCAAATTTGCGATAGAGAAGAGGTTTCAACGCTGCTTGTAGTTCAGAGAGGATCGGAACACCGACAAACGATTTCAGGCGTAGTGTTTGACAATTTTCACAATTTTTGCCTGTGGGGGGAGCCAAACACAGAATGCCGTTGGGAAAGACATACGTAGCGTAACCAGCTGGTCCTCTTCAGCTTGAAGAGCTATGATTGCTGCTTCGGGGTGACGCGTTGAACGTCGGATCGGTTCGCAAAAGCAACGCGTCATCCTTTCGGCTAATTCCCACAAATCCTACAAAAATAACCTCGGATAACTTCCGCTTTTGGTCACGATTCAATATACCTTTTCCCAGCTGATGAAGACACTCTCGGATGATAGCCGATCAAGCATCGACTTTCAGTCTCTAAGGAAGCTTCAAGATGCGCATATAAACATCTAGGACGACGTCGAGAAGGTTTATTCAATATTCCCTCGGTCTTTCTCTCACCTCCATCAATATGTCTGACTACAAGCGCGTTATCCTCGTTACCGGTGCCAACGCCGGAATCGGTTACGAAATTGCAAAAGGTTTAGCAGAGAAAGGTCATACTGTCTATCTCGCAGCGAGGAAAGAAGCTGCTGGAAAGGAAGCCCAGTACGTTACAGTGACTTTGACTCGTGGTCCTTGAAGACAAGACTTCTTACCACCTTCACCTGCAGGGAAAAACTGAAGAAAGAACACAACTTGGACGTTAAATTCGTCTTGCTCGATGTAGGAGACCCAAAGTCCATCGCAGCCGTGAAAGACGTGATTGAGAAAGCTGAAGGAAGGCTCGACACTCTCGTTAACAACGCAGGTACGCCAACCTCGCTATTTGTGATCTCTGACCATCCCCTCACACCGATCTTGGAATTTCGTACTTTGGAATTGCAGGAATCAGCGGCATGGGCGACCCTCAAAGCGCATCCGAAATGGATATGTCCGTCTTACGTTCCGTCTTTGAAACCAACGTTTTCGGCCTCATCCAAACAACGACGGCTTTCATCCCTCTTCTGCGTAAAGCTAAACCAGGATACGGGACTATCGTTCAAGTTTCCATGAGTTGGGCGTCTTGCACTTATCAGTCCAGACCAGAAGGCAACACGACGTTCGCGGCTTATTGTTCGTCCAAAACCGCGGTGAACATGTATTCGATTGCTTTGGCGAACGAACTCAAGAAGGAGAGGATTAGAGTGAACTGTATCTGCCCCGGGTTCGTTACGACAAAGTTGAATCATTATAGCCCTGGTGGAAAGACGCCGGCGCAAGGAGCGAAGGCGATAATTGATTGGAGTCTTCTAGGACCGGAGGACGACGAGAAGACTGGTATGTTCTTCCCTTTTTCGTTTATCGTGGAAGCCGGCCTCACAGAGCTAAATGATAGGTAAATTCTACAAGGAAGAGGGCGTGATTCCTTGGTAATCGAATTCGTGAATCCCAACTCAAGAGCACTGTATGCACATTAGTTTTATTGTATATGTATTGGCGAAGCGACGAGAAACAAGTTGAATGGATCGTAAATTAAGGGAATTGGGGCAATTCAGTTGGCGTTAACGAAGTATGTTATGGTATCCTAACTATGATTGACGTATACACCTATTATTTTATTATCGACGAATAGTGAGTCTACAGTAAACTAATGTCCTGTTGTAAAGAAGTTGCGTAGAGTGCTAACGTATGAGCAGAAAAGATCCGACCAAGGAAGAAGGGTGTCACCGAGCGAATATAAACGTGCAAGCGAAAACATGACCAAGAACCATCAAATAGAACTGAATGAAAGAACAAAAAGGAAAAACTCGAAAAAAAAAAACGTAAAGATGAAGCAGACATGAGAAGCTCCGGAAAACCGCATGTCCGCATGCCCCTCAACCGAAAAGAAAAACAGAAAAAAAAAACAACACGATTTTTACCTGGCACTGGCAACGACCAATGCGGGGGTAGCCGGTCGAGAGTGTAACAAAGAATTGGACACGACCCCATTCATTCCACTCTTCTTTCTCGACCACCACCCTCTACCAATCTTCCCTCTTCCATCACCACTCTCTTCAGTCGAGCCCGTCGAACCAGACCCTTTCAGCGAATGTTCTCCACCGGATCCAGCACTGTGGTGGCCGATACTACTCGCGCCGTCTTCCAAACTGTACACAGACGAAACCTCTCCTGCTGCTGTACCAGACCGAGAGCCAGCACTATGGGCATAACCATTCCGTCTGCTTATAGTCTTATCTCTATCAGTACCCATACCCCTGTGACCATGATCGGCCTTCTCCCTCTCTCTCTCCTGTCTACGCTTCTCTCTCTTCAACCTCTCATCTCCAGCGTCAACGAACAACTCAAAGGGGCTCTCCCTCTCCTTATTGATCTGCTCAGTCGGTTTGACGACCTTGACCGGATTAAACAGCGCCTCAATCAAGATCTCCGTAGTCTTCGGCCCATACGCCAACGGCAACCGCGATACATCAAACGGGACTTCATATCGGTCTTCGTCTGAGCAGTCCGAATCTGAATCTGAGGCCGACCCATCATGATCGTGGTACGCGTCGTCGTCGCTGTCATACGGAGACCCTTCCCCATTGTGATGATGGTGGTGATGGTGATTAAGATTAAGATTATGACTATGGTGGTGGTGGTGATGCTCCCCATCCCTTACACGAGATCTGGATCGCTTTCGATGTCTATGCTTGGAATGCGGATGATTGGGATCCGGAATACTCGCGCCCCCAAGTAAATCCATTTCCAACTCTTCCTTGTTGTAGTACGGCCCCCACAGTTCCAAGGCTCGTGGACGTGTCCGATAAATGTCGCTATCTAACAACCCAGCTATTCCATTCATGATTTCGCCCTTGGGAAGAGGTGGAGCGATATAGTCAGAATGCCCAGATATGAAGGTAACTTCAGTCGTCAGCTGTCAAGCAAGAAAAAACCTCGTCAGCATCAGAGCCATTTTTTAAAAAAAAAAAAAAGATGTAGAACGTTACCTTGAGCGTCGCATTCGTCTTACTCTTCCTCAACAAATACCTTCTCGTCACTGCTTCCCCAACACCAGCATACTGAGCAAGATCAAGATAGATAACTCCAAGTCGTGGAATCTGAGGAGCATCTGGGTCGCCTGATATGACTTTCTGCATCACCGAGAGTTTGAGCATGTTCGACTGCAATTCAGACGTTTCCCTGTCAATATCTAGTCTGACGATAACATCCAACGAATGTTCCCATGTAACAGCATGTTCCGTGAGCTTGTAGTAGGGCGTGACACCCCTAGCTGGTGAATACGTCGGCTTCGGTGGTGGTGGCGAGAAACTGGGTGTATGAGGAGCAGGTGTGGGTGTATGTTCAACGCTATCAGGACTATCATTCGTATCGTGACTGCCAGTCGAAGAGGACGACGGATAAGATAAGGAACTGGCAGCACTCGATCCAGAAACGTTCCTGGGTGATAGTGATAGCAGTGGTGGTGTTGGGAATGCAACACTACTAGGATGTCTGCTGCTTTCCGCACTACTACTTGTGGAAGAGACGACGACGGAGGGTATCCCACTGGAAGTGTAAGATGATATATGGGTATGATCCGGTACCGAGACGACAGACGATGCCAAACTCGTTTCACCGCTTCCAGGGCTACCATCCTCATCCACTGAGACCGCCCTCCCTTTCCCCTTCAAATCCTTCTTCGAAGTAGCTGATCTACCCATCGGCCTTGTTTTTGCTTTTTCCACGCTCACTAGAGCTCCAGCGCTTGACCTGACATGCTTGAATTTCCACCGAACTCCAAACTGGCCATGCACGAGCGGAACGCTTGAAATTTGGTGAACTTGAACATGGACATGGAACAACGCGCTTCTAGGTAACAACTGTCGAAGATGAGCTCGTAATCCATGTGCGCTAGGTTCTGTCGGTTTTTCTGGGAGGTGTCTGGGTGTATTGCTACCTTGGCTGTGCATGGTCGTAGAGTGAGGCATTTCGTGAAGATGACGGGGATTTTTTGTTAGTGTCGTGTCATCTGGTCTTCACGAATTCGTAGCTGAAGTGAAAAGGTCAGAGTGAGCTCTGACGTGGAAAGTGGTGGTATATGAACAACACAGGAGCATGCGGGATCGGCGCTGACCCGTCTAATTGATCATGGCATCACGATGACAAAACATGTATCGTGTGTTGAAACAGAAACAGAATATGATTGGCTGAGGACAGTCCTCGGTAATATCGGGCTTCGGGGTTCCGCGCGGCTACCGGAAGCGCGTAATCCTCATTGGTATTACTGTAAAGAGCTCAAATATTCCAGTAACTTAAACAATGATCATGTTCGCTACATACATTGTTCGCGGGGGATACATATATGTTCTACAGCCTAAATAACAGCCTCTTTTATTCAACCCAATTAATTAAGCTGTTGAACGTGGGGAGGGGAAAGTTCGAAACAAGAAAAACCGACTACCAAACAAAACTTCCTTCACTAAATCTCTAAGAATCCGTGAATCAATGCACGGGGTGCACGAGAACCCTAGAATAAGTGGTGGTTAGTTCAAGTTCGATGATACGGACGCGTACATGAAACTCACTCCGATGGCTGATTGAATCTTATCTTTGATGGCACCACCAGCTCCAGTTGAGCCAGTTGCACCAGTTGCGCCACCGGCTGCCCCAGTGCCCGTCGATCCAGAAACACCACCAGCTCCTGTACCAGTGGAGCCGGTTCCGGTTGTACCTGTCGTGCCTGTTGACCCAGTACCTGCTTCAGTGCCAGTCGTGCCAGTACCGGTCGTGCCAGTTGTGCCAGTACCAGTCGTGCCAGTTGTATCAGTACCAGTTGTGCCCGTCGTGCCGGTACCGGTCGTGCCAGTTGTATCAGTGCCGGTGCCGGTGCCAGTGCCCGTTGTACCAGTACCGGTCGTACCAGTCGTATCAGTGCCGGTGCCGGTACCAGTCGTGCCCGTGGTACCAGTTGTACCAGTACCGGTACCGGTTCCAGTCTGGCCTGTCGTATCGGTACCTGTCCCGCCATTAGCTTGCTTAACCACTACACAGTTACCAAAGCCACTGAGGGTAGTGAACGACTAAGCAGATCGAATGTATCAGTTTGTAGAACCTTCTCTCTCAAGGAAGTTGAGAGTTACTCACCATAACACAAAGATCTCCAGTGGTACCACCAGTGCACTTCACACCAGCGGGCATCTGGACTGTGATCTGTTCGTTTCCGGTACGAGTTGGTGCGCGCTGAGATGTGCAGAGTGCAAAGTACAGTCAAAAAATGCGTTCGTGGGTAGCACTCGAGGAACGCTTACAGCAGCACCGTTCTTAGTGACAGTAACATCTGTGTTAAAGTTGCCTGTACCACTCGTATCGAGTCTCGCCTGTCGAATCTCACGAGATCCGTCTAGGCCACTGGAGAAGAACAGAGGGGGGAAAAGAAGAGTCAGCATCAAATCTCGAAGCAAGTGAACAAAAAGAAAACCCACGGGTTGAAGTTGTTGATCGTCATAGTTATCGACCCATCAGCAGCGGGCGTAATCGTCTGCGAACTATCAAGGTTCTGCGCAACATCCACCTTTCCACAGGGGTTACGTGCTGTACGCTGAGCGTCGTTTCGAACAGGTGCCCCTGCAACACCCAAAGCAGGTGAAACGACAGCGTGGCCGTTGACCTTTGCCATCAAGGCGAGAGAAAGAGCAATGAAGGTGAATGGTCTAGACAACATGATTACCAAGAAACTGTGTTAAGGAAATTCAGGAGATTCTGAAGTAAGACAGGATCTGAATGAAGAGTTTGTGAAAGGTCGAGGGAGGAACCTGTCCTAAGAAAGAAAAAGATGAACTGTAGGGATGAAAAGGAGACTGAGGCTGGAGAAACAAGAGGCATGAGAGAGCTAGCTTTTATACCACTAACAGACGGTGCTTCTGCACGAAAAAGGACGCACTTTGACATCGGCCATCTGTTGGCACCAACTTCTTCGTCGCGACGGAAATGTATAATGGGGAGTGGTTCTTGTTATCCCATGACTAACCGCGGTGATGGTTGAAACGGCTGTTGTCGCCGCTTTGTTCGGCAATTTTTTAGACTTCAAGCTGTACGTAGGGTGTACAAATGATTAGAGACGGGTTGCTGTTGCCATCGTACACCTTGTCCTCGAATATGAACCACCCCGGGCCACTTTATTCCACAAAGGAGCTCGAGGCTTCGGACGGATTCCATAGTGGCGTAGCGGGTGCAAATCAATTGTTGATTCTATATGTCAGCCTCGGGACAGTTGTCAAGTCACCTTGCTGTGTAGGGTGTGTTGTTCATCGGAGTCATGAGAAAGAAAATGCCTCGAGCTTGAACGCACTACACAGATCCATTACGTCCAGTGACTCTGAGAACATTTCAGACCTCAACGGTCTAACCGTTTAAATCTGTCAATCCTCCATTTTCGGAATCTGCCAATAGCAACCATAACTACATCCAATGATGAGCGGGGGTAAGCAAGCAACGAATAGAAATAAGCTGTTGAAGTTCCTAATCGGTTCATTGGAAGAATGCTTGGTGCACTGGTCGTCATTATCAGATTTTGAACTACATTCGAGTTGCTGACAGTGATTAATGACCATCTGGCCCTGTCCAACAAAGTATCCACAACGCAACCATGAGAAACTTGGGAGATGTCCTTTCCAGATATCCTGTGGCGACGGCACTGGCAACGAAGATGAAGGTTTGTGGATGGGAACAGATGCAATAGGAGAAAGCGTGTACAATGCCATCAAAGTGACCTCGACAGTGACACAGATGTTCTTGAAGCGAATCATCACTCGGCCTGTGGTCCCCAAATTTCCTTCAGAGTTTCAGCGAATAATGGTGAGCAAGACTCCATCGTACAGCTTGGTTGTCGACTAGCGGGAGCTAAAGCCCGGGTGAGGTAACGGTTGTGTGGGAGAGCAACGAAGAAAAATGTTCGAGATTCAATCACTGAATGACAGTTTCGTAGACACCTAAATCAAATATGCGGGGCGACTGGACATTGGCATTGCACGCGTAGCTTCTATCGAAGGACGATAGTTTCCTTCCCGCGCCGTAAATGATGCCCAGGATGGATTGAAGAAGGAATTCCGGGTGCTATTAACCTCCCGAAATATCAAAAGAGCCGGGTCATCTTCATGGAGACTTGCAAGAGAGTTTTAGGCGTATAGCCATCTGGACGATGAGGGTAGAGACAGAGACGGGCATCATCACACCGTGAGAGATGTGAAACACATGATCCGTCATTAATTCCATTTAGAGACGCCGCAAGGTCCGGATCCGGATCCGTCAACCCTCGTATCCAAGTAGGGAACAGTCACCTTCCTCTATATCGAAACTTGTTCATGGACTAAAATCTCAATCGAATATTGGGTAGAATTCAAAGTCTGAACTTCTCACCTTCTCTGGACTTATCGACTTCAATGTATGTTTTTCCTCGAAAATGGACGAGGCGTTCAAGTTTTCGATGACGGCTCAAAGCTGCTGAGGTCTATTTGTGCTGGTCCAACTCTGAACTGATTACTGGTAAGTATCCATTATTCGATCTCATATCTCAGTCAAGCCTCAGACAAATCCCCCCGAGACCTGCGTTGAGCTTCGTTTCCGACATCGCTGCACACAAACGGGCCACTTCACTTGCAGACTCAATTACTCTGCTCATTCGGACTCGCCCCTTTGGTAAGTCCTGCCACCTGGTGTATTACCTACCCAAAGAAACTATGCAATATCACCCTGCAGCTGTCTCGAAACTAGCTAGATGTGGAAATAGCCTGTCTTGCAACGTTCGTTAAAGCTCTGAAGACCAGCGCCTGTTCTCATTGGCCAGTACTGCCTTAACCTGCCGATTCAGAGCCGTTCACGATTTACTACCTGACGGTTCAAGTTGGTAACTCTGTTTACTGGCTACCGAATTCACATCTGGTCAATTCGTGCGTCCAGATGTTACGCAAAATGTCTGTTCCATGCTGGCTTCGATACAGCTCCGTTACGAATTCCTGCTGAAACGAAACTAGAGCGAGTAGTATTTCGGCGGTTTCTGTTAGCTTGTGGCTTGTACTTACCCTGTCGCGTTCCGGCTGCTCCTGGACCTCCTCTTTCTCGCGTATAAAGGCTGCAAATGAGCGATATCCTCATTCACTTTTTGCTCCACTCCTCAGTCTCCAGCATCATCCATTTCTTCAAAATGCCCTCTTACAACCCCCTCTTCACCCTCAATGTCGTTAAATCTGGCCTCTTTGGCGTTGCCATGGCCGGGTGCTCTCTCAATTTTCAAGGAGCAGCCGTCAGCGTCTCCAGCTACCCCGGTGGTTGGCGCACTCCGCAAACCAAGCAAGCTGTCGCAGGATACATGTTCAAGTGGGTAATTGCGAATTGCCTCGTAAACATCAACGTTACTTACACAGATACAACTTCCCGGGACGTAACGACAACAATCATGCTCTCACTCGTAACCCTGATGACACCTTGGTTTTGGGAGCTGCTGCAAATAGCAGAAATGACCCGTAAGCTCAAGCTCAATGTCCTTCGAAGTGTAAGCTAATTCGGATCGACCTTGTGGTAATAATCGTCAAAGTTTCGTGATTCATCGTGTTTCTTGTGGGTGAGACGTGCCGACATTCAATGGGTGTCAAGTTGTCTGCAGATTTCAGCCTGTGCGCCCAAAGTTCTGGCGGCTCTCTCTCTCTCTCGTTGCTCGCAGGGGTGGAGCCTAACTTTATTCTTTTGCCTAAGCTTGATATGTTCAATCAAACATCGGACTTTCGGGACAGATTGATATGTATAGAGTAGCTTTTGCTTGGGTTTCTTATTGTTATACTCGCTTCGTGCAGATCTAAAAAGTAGGATGTATGTGTCACAAACTTGTCACCCATGGTCAATTATTTAATTTCTTGACTAGATTTGCTTAGAGTCTCAATCACCGACTTTTGAACTTCGCAACTGCCGGACGGATAGCATTTGAATGGGCTGATTTACTATATATGGTGCGTGGAAAGATTTTGGGACGGGGTTGATCTTGAATCTGATCAATCATCAATCCAAAGTCGTTGTTTTGCGTTTCAACGCTTCTGCTATGACCTCTAGTTTGGTGTTTAGAAACCCCTCAGCCAGAAGCTACTCGGTCTCAAGCGCAAGTCCGTCACAGACCTCTTCTATACGCGATTTTCATCGGAAATTCTTCAGCTCTAAGTTTACCGGTAGTCCTCAAACGGCCAGTCGGACGCCCTTGAGGAGTCTGCCTGCCATCGCAAAGGAGCTTGATATCGCCCACGTCTTTGTCAAGGATGAGTCATGTCGCTTTGGATTACCGGCTTTCAAGATTTTGGGAGCTTCTTGGGCTATTTTCTCTGTGTTGGCAAAGAAACTGAGAATTGACGTAAACGATGGAAACGGGGTGGTAGATCTCGAATTGTTCAGACAACAGCTAGCGGTGAGAAACGGAGAAGAAAAAATTGTTTTGTTTACCGCGACAGATGGTGAGCCAAGCTTAAATTTCTATCACGCTCGAACCTTGATTCAACGGTTGAAATAGGAAATCACGGAAGAGCGGTCGCACGAGTTGCGAAGATGTTTGGTTTGCAGGCGAAAATCTTCGTACCCGAAGCAGTTGAGGAAACCTCACGGGATCACATACGAAGCGAAGGGGCAGAAGTCATGGTAGTGCAAGCAGACTACGACGAAACTGTTCAGATAGCCGCAAGAGAGGCAGGAGACAAAGGTGTTTTGATTCAGGATACCTCCTGGCCTGGGTATGAAGAGATACCGAAGGTGAGCCTTCGGATATCAGATATCTAGATCGATTAACTAATACCCTCGGAAGCTCATCGTTCAAGGATACTCTACCCTTTTTGCAGAACTAAACGAACAATTAGCTGAGCATCGCATTTCACCTACTCTCGTCGTCGTACCTGTTGGGGTAGGATCGTTAGCTCACTCAGCGGTTCAGTTCTATCGCTCCAAAGACCTTACTTCGGCGCGTGGGCCTTCCCCTTCCATCCTCACGGTCGAACCCTCCACCGCAGCCTGCCTCAATACTAGTCTTCACACAGGCAAGAGCACGTCCATTCAGACCACCCATACGGTTATGGACGGACTCAACTGCGGTACTGTGTCTTACTCGGCTTGGCCTGATCTCCTCTCTGGAGTGGATTTATCCGTTGTGGTATCGGATGATGAAGTCATACAAGCGGTAGAGGATTTGAAGGCCCTTGGGGTTCGTGCAGGTCCTTGTGGTGCTGCACCCCTGGCTGCGTTACGAGCCCTACCGGATGACGTTCTCGATAAATCGACCGTGGTGGTTTTGATATGTACAGAAGGGCGCAGTGTGATATGACGCCATGATTAACCCTTCGACATCGATTCGTTTCCGCGCACTCCTGCTTTCCCAGGTGTGAGGTAAACTGCTGTTGTGCCCAGGACCCCTGGCAATGCCCGAAAATGTATGGTCCCTGAACTCCCCCTTTTCTTATCCGGATCCAACAAAAAAGGAAAATTCGCATCCGGACATTGACCCAGGTCGCCTCGAGGGCTCGTTTTTATCCGGACCAGGACCTAGGCATGGCGGAAATGTTACTTCTTCCTTCACTATACGCTAGACCCTCCCCTAGCACCTCTCCATTAATGGACGAGTGCTCGTGAGATTTCTTGGTAGTTGTTTAGTGTGTCTGAATTCCTGAGCTTCCTGTTTCCCTTACGCCAGGACAGTCGGTCGATGTGAACAAACGGCTATTTTTCGGTTGACTTTCAATATAATTCAGCCTCCGAGAAACCGTACTCGTCCAAGGATCTTGACACTCGCGGTATCATCCTGATTCATATGATACCACACAAGACTGTTTCCTCTTCCCGATATTGATGCCCTCTATCATCTTATGAGGACCCGCTTGTTACTCGGAATCCCATCGCTTATTCTTCTCGATCCAGCCTTTTCTACATAAATTGCCCTTCACGGTGTCCGTGATGAGCTGAAGTACTGAAAGGTTCAGGCCCACCCACAATGCTCTTTACGCCGACTCTTCTTTTCCTCGCCTCCACGTTGGTGGCGGAAGTCTCGGCTCACGGGTATGTTCCTCAGATTAAGATTGGCAATCAGTATATCCCTGGGTGGGATATTACGAAGGGTGTGTTGAGTCATTTTTATTGCAAAGGTTATCAAAACTTTATCGATACTCAATCCTGACTGTATAGACCCGTATACTACCCCCCAAGTAAGGCGTCGCTGACTTTCCAGCAGAACTATTTAACTAATCTGAGTCGTTCGACGCAATTTTAGCCGTTGCGAGTAGTTCGTGGAACGAAACTCGTAAGTCTCTTCCACCCTACACAACTTCTTCCAACCAACGCCATTCCATGTACAGGATTCTGGGTTTATCTCCGATGTCACTTCCCCCGATATCACTTGTTCGATTGGAAACCAGAAGCTTCCTCCAGTGCGTTTTTCCCTCGAAATTTTTGTCTATTCTGCCTACCCATCATCACGTTTTCCCTCTCGTTCTCTCTACAGGGCCCGATCCAGGCGACAGTCGCAGCAGGCGCATCAGTTACGATGCTCTGGAATACCTGGCCTTTGGGTCACTATGGACCTGTCCTGAACTACATGGCAAGGTGTCCTACTAGCGATTGTTCAACTTGGAAGGGTGATTCTGGGTCACCTTGGTTCAAGGTGGGTTGAAAAAAAAAACAACTTGAAGTTCGCGCGTTTATTCAGTTCTCGACTTACGCGCCACCTTTTTTTTCTTTGTGGGCTTAGATCCAACAAGATGTGTACAGTAACGGTGTATGGGCTTCTGACACGCTAGCCAAGAGCAACTTTACCTACGTGGTTAACATTCCAAAGAAGATTGCTCCTGGGGCTTATGTGAGTTTTTGATCTCTCTTCCCCCCCCTGTTTTCCCTCGAGTAGAACTGATGATGTCTATGTTCTTGGTTTAAACAGCTGTTGCGACATGAGAATCTAGCCTTGCATGGTGCTAGCTCTCTCGGAGGAGCCCAGTTCTACCCAGGTTTGTCACCTTTTCTTTTTGTCCTCATCGGTCGATTCAGGAAAACTCATTTTTGCGGGGTGTAGTTTGCGTTCAACTTACAGGTGCGTGTGGTTACATTTAAGCCACGGATGTGGGGTTTGAGTTTGTACAATTTGGGTTTTCTAGTCACCGGAGGCGGCTCGCTCAATCCGTCTGGTCTGAGCTTCCCTGGGACGTACAAGGTCTGTTTGATCAACTTCTCGGCCGCCTGCGCGTTCCGTTGTTGATAGTCGCTATAGGCCAATGATCCCGGTATTCTCTTCAATGTTTACCAGGGCGATGCTGCCAATCAGGTATGGTTGCTTTGTTGATGGTCTATGAAGCACGACCAACTCATCCTCGATACAGAAATACGTTCCCCCTGGTGGATCTGTCTATCCTGGATTGAACTAAGTCTGAAGGAGGTCAATTGGCCGGACTTGTCAAGTGTAATGTCGTTCGAATAGGAAGATCTTTAGTTTGGGTTGTGTGTCGAAATCTAAAACAGTAAATAATTGACTGATGTACATTGAGATACCCGTGAATCGATGATGTTGTGTTTATCAGACAGATAATCACCAAGGAACTTCCCCATTCGCACTCCAATATTTGCCTGTGCCCAGTTCTCGTGAGCATTCGTTATTCACTACGTACACGAAAGAACATACCAGTCTTTTCGTCATCCTCAGGACCCAAAAGGCTCCATTCAATCAAAGGTTTTGCGCCTTCTGCCGGTGTCTTTCCCCCAGAAGCAAAACGATTCAACTGGGTCGTCGTAAATCCAGGGCAGACACAATTGACTTTGATTCCATCCTTCTTGAGCTCCTTCGCCAAAGCGACGGAATACATATTGAGTGCTGCTTTGGAGGTGCAGTAAGCCGCCTTGGGTGCTAAACCAGGTCTACCGTTCGATTGATAAGTAAAGGAAGCCGACTCCATAGAGTTTTGAACGATATTTCCGTAGCCGGGTTTAGCTTTTCGTAAGAGGGGGATGAAAGCGGTGGTAGTTTGAATGAGACCGAAGACGTTGGTTTCAAAGACGGAGCGAACGACGGATATGTCGAGTTCGGATGCGATTTGGGGGTGTTCTGTGCCGCTTATTCCTTAACACCAAAGTAGAGCATTAGAAACAGAGATCACTTGGAGAGATTCTGTTTACGCACCTGCGTTATTCACGAGAACGTCTAGTCTTCCTTCAGCTTTTTCGATCACATCTCTCGCAGCTTCGATAGATTTGAGATTTCCTACATCCAGTTGAACGAATTTGACGTCTAAATCGTGTTCTTTCTTGAGCTTTTTCCTGCGCCAATCGTAAAGTTGGTAATTATGATCAATTCCATTGACTGAGAGACATACTGAGCCTCCTTTCCAGAGGTTTCATTTCTCGCAGCTAAATAAACGATCTGACCCTTCTCAGCGAGACCCTTGACGATTTCGTACCCGATCCCGGTGTTGGAACCAGTGACGAGGATAACACGCTTGTAGTCATCGGACATAGGGCGGTCGATAATGTGAGATAACGAAGGATGACTCTGGGCTGCAGTTTCTTTTATAGGCTTTGCTTCTGCGGGATTACTGAACGATTTCCCGGCTGTTCAATCGGAAAGTTACCGAGAGGTGGAGATGTGTAACTTGATGTCGGTAAGAATTAGGAAACGTTCTGACTGAGATGAATGAGTTCATGGAAAGGATGTAAGGACAAAGCGTTGGCATCCATGCATCACTTATCACCGTGCGCTTTACTGTTCCTACTCGCCGAAATTTTTGACATCGACGAGACCGTCGGAAACGAGTAACAGCGTCACGGTTCGACGACAATCACAGTCTGAGTTACAAAGTACTGAAGTCATTTTTCGGCCGAGACCGGACAGATCTCGACTCTCTCGCAAACTGCATTCACCGCGCCACTCGCTGGAGGATTTGGGCAGGGTATGTTTTTCCCGTTCAAATTCCGTTGACAAAAAATATTTATAAAGACTGAACACCATTACAGTTTCCCCAAACGCAAACTACTGATAATCCGATATGCCAGATGGAGGATTAAATGCCTCTGGACCACCCAAGTGGAAATTTCTCTTCTTTCCTTGGTCCAAAAACAACTTACGGGCCCAGGCGGTTCCGGTGGGAAGTAGAACGTCAACGCGACTCGTCTCGAACTGAAACCAGGATATCTTGTGAAACTTTTCAGGCGCATGCTCTTCAATCACCAGCGCGACTACTGGTGTCTGTCAATCCCCTACGAATTCTTTGAGGGGTTGAAACCCAAAACCCAACAAAATCAGAAATGCACGAGGGCTGTCATCGAGTATCTGCGTGTCAGAGGCTTTCGAGTGCATGCGCCATATCGATCCGTCCTTTGTAAGAAAATGTTTGTGGCCGTCGATGATCACGGTTTCGAAACCCGCGCGATGTTGCCCATTCGCAGTAGAATCCGAGATATGCGAACGGCAGTGCTTGTGAACTTGACATACCTGTTCTCGTCCATCTTTCCACCTGGGACCTTGTTTAACCAAGGGATGTTCTGGTTCGATGCTGGTATTTTCGCCATCTCTTTAATCACTCCTACCACTTCACCGTTCGCCTTCTTTACTAGTGCTTTTCCATCCACAGTAGTCGTTGGAAAGCGAGGGAATATGGAGAGCTGAGGGCATGGATCCAGTGCGAACAGCTCGCTCAACTAGCTCGCTGTCCTGCCTCTGCGTGTTAGCTCAGAGGCGAGAGCGATCGTGGCTTTTAGACGTTCATTTTTCCCGAACTTCGTGGTATCAAGGTTGACGTCAAACATCTGCATGATACTGAATACCATGTCCACCGTTCGCATCCACGACGCCTGCCAAATTGCTTGCTCCCGCCATCTTGGGTGACCCCGGAACTTGACCTTGGCCGCGTTACTGGTTTGAATTTCGTGTCTCAAGGTCACGCTGAATTCTGGTGTTAGAGCCGTGAAAAGCAGGTTGCACTCCTTCTATCCACCTAATATAGAAGGAGGATCTGATAAATCGACTGACTGGTTCGTAGTGCGTGCTGAATGTAAGGGCGCTAACTGAGTTCGTGTGCATGAGGTATAGTGAACATTGACTCACGGGTCTGACCAATTTGTGGGTTTCAACAGTGTTTTTAGCGGCATTCAACCAATATGATCAAATTCTCTTCATGACCTTCAATAAATGATTCGGCACAAAATCCGTATTTCCTTTAATTGGAGAAAAGTCTTACTTATCATAAATTTCGCAGTTTTCCAACAACCTGTGGACCTCATCGCCTCCCCGGAAAGAACTCCTCAAGAAGTGGAAGAGAACCATCGCTTTCTTTGGTGCGAGAGCTTCCTGAAGCGTCCATCCCCTATGAATCCAATCTGTCCCCTCACTCAAATTGACGAGACGCCTGATGCCTCCGGGTAAAATGACGCACACCATGCTAGACTCGTATATCTTGTACATGTGTGAAATTTGGAATGCTTTGTCTGATTTGACCGTCTGTAACAGGCCGAGACGATCCAGCCAAAGGAAAGGACCGGTAGAGAGCTTTCGGCCAAAGGAGACAGCTAACGCGACACTCTTCAGAACGTCAAGGCTGATCGGATCTCCATCTTCCGCTCCTTTGACACAGAAAGTACGCGTTTATTAGAAATTATCTGCCTCCTTTCGATATGACACGACGCTTTTGCCGCTTGAAGTTTGGTAAGTGGATGGGCACTGGAGCCGGTAGGGAGGGCTGTTGACACCTAAGAGTTGAAAACACAAGATATCGAGTCTGCGTTGCGGTTTCAGACCCGCAAAAACCTGCTATTGATATGATATTACTGTAGCATGGAGTCCTTATGTTAAGGGATCGGAAACGTGCAAGCAATATTCATGAAGATGGCTGTTTTTACGGAATCCGCATGTTAGGAGATTAATGAGCGTGGATGGGCACTGGGTCGTGTAAGGGAAAGATCCAAAGGGAAGTCCTTAGCGACTTGGACGTGCTTTTTAAGGTGTCGAGGCTTAGAGTTTGAAATTGAAAGTCGAAGTTACATTCGAGTAGTGGTCGTCCATAATCGCCAGTCAGACAAGTCCCAGAATGAGCGCGTGGATCATAGCGGGGTTTGATCACCAATGGAATTGCCCTCCGACGAATAACTGCACCCGCTGGTTAGTCCAGGATCCAGACAGATATTGTAGATTGTACTACATACTACAGGCCTCTTGGGGTCATAGTCGCACTCCCGGTCCTGTCCAAACCTTTTTCAAGGGGAGGTGTGGTTCAGTATTGGTTGGCAGATAGCAGTGTGTCTTTTCCGAAGGAGAGAGTATTAGAGGTGTTTTTCTGGGGGGGGCGAGGTAGCGTTCAACAGATCTATTTGCGTTACTGAAAAACGACAGCAGCCCATTGAAGACCAAGTCGCTTCATATACTGTAGATGCGTTCGTACGAATTCCCTTCTGGTCTCATACTCCTTCCTTGACTCCCTTGAAGAAAACTTCCACTATCGCCGACTCGAAATCATCTACGACAAAATCGACCGCACGCGCTTCTGCAAGGTCGCTTCCAACGAATGTTTCGCTGTCTCAATTCAGTGACTCCACTTACAAGTCCCGCGTGCAACTTTTCTTCTTATGCCCACTGCTTCAGCTCTTTGACAATCTTGCTTGGGGTATTCCGCAGATACATCCTTCTCCAGCTAGTGTGGGCCCGGTCGTGAACGAAATCCAACCAGGTGCTCAAGTTGGTCGACTTCAACATAACTAAGCCAAGCATTCTCAAGTATATGGTGTAGAGGAGGTTCGTAAATCATTTGCGGCAGTTGTAAACAGTTCTGTACTGCTGGGGGATGGATTACAATCGTGCCAGTCAACGTTCAACGACCGGCAGCTCTTTGCCTTTCCTGCCAAGCTTCAATCTCAAGTCTCTCCAATTCGTCTAGAATCCTGTCCCCTTCTTTGAGATCATCGGGATCTTTAGGAAGACGTGAAAAAAATCCATGAGTCAGACAGGCAAAGTCTTCGTCTTACTGAGAGGAAACGACCAACTCACCCATCGACAATCCGTATGAGTTTTGAAACATGACACGATTGCCCCAGTTGTCTTTAATGATCCGGTATCGACTGCGGGGTTTGGAGTCGTTGTCTGCCATCTTTCTCGAGGGTGTTCCAGTGAGCGAGTGACTGGTGGTGAGTCCCGTCGAACGGCTCGCATGCCTGCCTTTATAGTCCCCACCGCCTAGCAATCCATGTAGCATATGCATTGTCAATTTGCAAAGAGGATTTAGAAATTAGGGGCCCTAAACCCTGATGTGCCTGGAATTGGCTTGGAGGAATCTCCTAGAATCTCGCAGAACCCGAAAGGCTCGTAGCGGGCCAATATACATCCTGTGGCCCTGCTACTGCGATCGCCGATGTCCAGTGACTGCGAATCCTTGAACCTAGTATAACCGAAAACAGGGATGTGAGTCAGATTCGCTTTATGTGAGGTGCCCTTGTACAGTAGAGCTTGTGAGCGTACGGGTACCCAAGGCGAATGATCGCAGGCTCGATGAAGATTCATGGCAGGAGAACGAGGAAACGATAAGGTTATGATCAGGCCTGAGATCTGAGAGGTTAGGGTTGGTTAGGGTTAGGATCCGTAAATATGTACAAACAGCTCCTCGTCGTCCTGACTCGGACGTTCACGGGGCTCAGTTGAACGTTGAACGTTTACCGTTCGTCGCGCGTTTCTCTTGACGAATTCTGTGACCAAGGATCTCATCTGACTAGAATGTAGCTCCTCCTACAGTGATCTCTATGATCAGTCCCGGGCCCTGGTGCCGACAATGCATCGGACATCATGCTTGCCAGGAGAATTGACCGTTCATATGAATCGCAGCGTTTCTCGTGATGTTTTCCATCATTGGGACTACAGATATGGAGAGAAAATGTCGAAGGACCAGCAGAATCTAGGCTCCTAATCATTGCTGTCCTTCTTCCCGCTTTCAAGTCGATATGTCAACTGAAATACGGGAGCGCACTATTCCTCGAAGCCTTAATTAACCAATTCCCGACGAAGTGCTTTAATTTCGCTCTTTCCGTGGGGTAGTTTTAACCATGTACACTGGATTTCGGGACTATCTATCGCAGACTGATGTGTATCATCGTTCACGAATATCCTGTGTGAAGGTATAGGTGTTTAGATGGCAAGGTGGTCGAGAGCGGGAAAAGGTGGTCTGTTGACGACCACGATGAGTGCCGGCTTGTTTCCGAGTACGCTTTGTTTTCCTTTGCGCCCTCCAACGCGCCCAGGTGACCGGAGTTGAAACACGCAGTTTTGACGAATCCGTGCCCAGACATAGTGCGATACAGCAGCCTATATACGGTCTCCATTCCCAACTGCCATCTTTCCATGCGCTCTCTGATAATCATACCTGTGATATTGTTTTCCCATCTTTATCTGAACAACTCTACAATCAAAGTTCCTGTCACTGACGTCTTCCTTTTCCTTCTTCGTTTGCATCAAAAGCGAATCCGGGAACCCATGCATTCATTTCCGTGGCCCATCAAAGACGCCGACATCTGGAAATTGATGTGGCTGTAAGCTCTGCGGGAGATCAAGGAACTGCGTCGTCTTATAAAAAATCGAGGTGTTCACGGGTATCTCATCAATTCCACCTCTACTACCCCCACCTTAATGAATCTGTCTCTTCCCAGTCTGTGGTCCCAAACCCAAACTTTTCTGACCTCTCTATCTCTCTTTAATCTCACATTTCAATCCTCTCCGTCTGTTCATGGATCGCTCGACGCCCTAAACAAAACCATCGGAGGTCGCCTCCTACCTGGCCAACCCTTTGTAATACCGTGCGCTCACCATCCGGAATCAGACGAGTGCAAGCTGATTCAAAAGGGCTATCTGGATTCTGGTGAGTATCTTTTTTCTTCTTCTGATCTTTTGTCAAGGAACAACTAACGTTAGCAATTTCCTAGTCTTCCGATCAACTGCCCCTGGAGGATCTGGATACATAAACACACAATGGGAGACCTGTCAATCTACAGGGGAAGGATGTTTGCTCGACCACACGAACCCGCTTGACTTATCTACGGTGTCGAAACAAAAGGGCGGATGTGGGATGGGGAGTGTTTCAGAGTATTATGTGCGTCAGGTTTCTTTTGTGTTTTTTTTTTTTTTTTCGCGCTCATGGCTCTTTTTATGCACGCGGTGTTAGATCGACGTACGCTCATATAAAGATGTGGAAGCAGCATTTCGTTTTGGGAAGGAGTTGAAAGAGTTTGGTATGCCGATTGTGATCAAGAACACGGGCGTGCGCTTCTTTTTTGCCCCTTCGTTTTCCCCCCATCCTTTCTAAAACTTGTTTACGGGCTAGCATGACTACAAAGGTAGAAGCAGCGCCCCTGGATCTCTAGCTCTATGGGTAAGCTCTTCCGCACTCCCACCACACGTGAGATTTCGTTCAAAGCTGATACGAGGATGGGAATCCAGACACATAACCTCAAAGACGTACGTGTGTTTTCACGCCCTTCTTTCCAGGCTCGACTATTTTGATCGTCGACGCTGACACGGAGACTATCTTCAAAAAGATCACCTTGAATTCCGCGTTTCAGGCGGAAGGATGTTCTCCTGCAACATCGGAGAAAACATACACGGCGGTAACTATGGGGGTAAGTAGCCATCTTGTTCGGTTGACTCGGGGAGCTATCAGCTATGGAATTGTTTCCGATTACTTCATTATCCTAATAGGCCGGTGTTCAATGGCATGAGGCGTACGAATTTGCTGAAGAACACAACATAACTCTCGTCGGAGGCAAGTTTCAGTCTTAACATTTCGTACAGCTTCCACAGCCCCCCGCTCATCTCCTGTTAACTGTTACCACAGGGTCGGACAAAGCCGTAGGCTCCGTCGGTGGTTGGCTTCAAGGGGGTGGTCATGGCCTTCTTTCGAATACTCTAGGTCTCGGAGTGGATAGAGCGGTGGGTCTAGATGCCTCGGGAGCAAGACGTAATTCGATGACCGATTACTAACAATCGCGGTTAAAGTTACAATTCAAGGTCGTCACCCCAAGGGGCGAATACCTAACCGCTAATGCCTGTCAGAACCAAGATTTGTTCTTTGCATTGCGCGGAGGTAAGTACCCGTTGTTCTGTTTGCTGTATTCCCTTAAGTCCTTATCTCGCCCGTCGCATTTAGGCGGAGGAGGAACTTTCGGTCTTGTCCTCGAAAGCACCATTCTCGCATCGTCTCGTTTAACGATTCAAGCCGCTTTCGTTCACCTTCCTGCTCCCGATCCATCTCGGCTATGGGGAACGATGACTTCACATGCACCCTTCTGGGCATCCGAAGGATGGGGTGGAATATCAACCTCGGATATTGCCATTTATGTGAATCCGCGGTTGAGTTCAGAACAGGCTAAGAAGTCAATGGAGCCACTATTGAAGTTGAAGGAGAATAGTGAAGGCGTAGTGACTCAGATGATGGAATTCCCTAGCTACTTCAAGTTCTTCGATTGGTTTGCGAATGCGAATGTTGCTGTGAGTGTAAAAAGTGGAAACTTATGTTTCTTTCATTGTTTATTAATTCCTTTTGATTCCCCCCTGCTAGGCTGCTGGCCTCCCGCTAGCATTATCATCTCTCCTAGTCCCTACTTCAGCTCTCACTCGTTCCGAGAAATCTCGGGAGAAGGTTGTAGAGGCCCTTGCTAAAGCGAGCGAAGTCGCTCCGAGAATTATTATCCACAGCTCTACGCCATTTACTTACCGTCCAGATCCGGAACATCCAACATCCGTGACGGAGAAATGGAGAGAAAGCATATTCCATATGACAATTGTGTCTTCATGGAGCTGGAATGCGACGAAAGAGGAGAAGTGGGAGGGGTATCAGCGAGTGAGTGAGGCGACTGGAATTGTGAGGAAAGCAATAGGAGACGGCCCTGGTGCGGCATATCTGGTGAGGTTTTTGGTAAACTTCGAAGAACGGCTAAGCATTATACTTATACTCTTCTCAGAACGAGGCTGATGTTTATCAAGAGAACCATGAAGGTGCGCTCCGACGAGTACTGAGTGTTTCTTCCTCTTCCTCACATTTAATCTAACAGAGGTGTTCTGGGGGACGAATTACGAGAGGCTTTTAGAGATTAAGAAGAAGCAGTTCGTTCTCTTTTCTTCTTCTCCTCCAGAACCAATGTCTGATCGCCGACTACTACCATTTAGCGATCCCCAGAGCTTACTCGACTGTTGGCATTGTGGTAGGTCCCAGTTTTCTGTCGCTTCGACACGCGTTGACTCTGCTTCAAGTTGGATGGAAGAAAGAGTCGCAGAGATTCAAGTGTTATCTATGAGTCTAGCACCGGCAAATTTTAACTTCGTTGCCCGGAATTCTATTTAATCTCCTCCCTCTCCATTCCGTGTTGCGTAGTTCGAATTGTTTTGTGACACAGTGAGCCCTTGTACAACGCAACGTCTCCTACGTAATAAAAAGGGGTTTAGTACTAGTATTGCTAGCTTCGTCGCCCGTTATATATTTTTCCTAAATATTTTAGGTACCTCGAAGCAAAAATTGCCTTGCGATTACTGCCAACGGCTCAAGTCAATTCGGAAGACACGGTAGCGTGGAGTCCCGGCGCGCCATGGTGTACACACGTGACCGTGTTTTTAGTAATGGTATTGGATCATCATCCAATTCCGGGTGTCACACCAACCGCGGATGACCACCTTACTCTTTCCTCATCAAGCTTACTCCCTACTCTCTGGATCTCCAGAGCAGAACGGCTGTACCACCCTTCCAATTCAAATCCAGACTGAGAACGAGATACTTCGGATGACGATGTACGCCCACGCAACCTACTGACCTACCGCTCAAGCTGATGATGGTTTCCTGGTATCCCGAGACTGCTCAAACACATGCCACTTGAAAAAGAAAAACTTTTCCCGGAACGCCACTTGAAAGCTACTCATTGAAGAACTTGATCAAGTGGTTACGGCTTCGCCTTCACGACAGATGAACTTACTAGGGAGTACTTGCGGAATACGCTCGTAAGGAAAATCCCATCCCTACAACGACAACTCCCTTCATACGGAGAAACTTAAATACGGAAATGAATTTATATTCAACAGAGTCAAAGCACACTTGTCGATCCCTCTTTGTCTTTCGACCTCGTGCATCGCATGGAAACCGTCCACCTGTACGTCTTGAGGAGCCTGAGCGCTCTCGAGCGCTCACCACGTCAATCTTTACACTCCACTTCTGATCTATATCATGATTCATTGAAAATCTCTCTTCGTATCACCGATGCAAATTCAGTCCAGGGAACGGCCACTACAAATTTCTCACAGCCCGAGGCACCGTGAGCTCAGAGCTCAGTACGAACTGAATACGATCCATCGTCAGTAGTAATTCGTCCCTTCCACTGATGGGAAAGACCTCGCTTCGAAACCGGAGGTCGTTAAAAGTTTCCCGCCTATCGACCCTGTCACTCTTTCCTCTTGCACTGGTACCATGCCAGACCCGCTACCATACAATATCAGCATCTCTTCTCAAACTGCTTCCATAATCTATATTCCCGCTCGCGACACCTCCATAGATGCTGGATGGAATTCTACGTACAGTGCCGGTGCTAAAGATACAGGATATGGACGCGATCAAGGACTTGGAGCAGATTCTCATCGTACCTCACGTTCCGGCGCTTCTTTGGAGTTTTCTTGGGTAGGAACCGCTGTCTATCTATACGGAAACGCTGCTGCTGGATCGTACGGCATCTCAGTGGACAATCAGGACATTGGAGTGGCTAGTGACGAGGCGGTTCCTCAGGGAGGTTTATTAGGAAGCAAAACTGGTCTACAGTATGGGAATCATACGGTAAAGCTGCTTGCTCGAGGGTTGGGAGAGGTGGGATTTCAGTATGCGCAGGCCACAATAGGGGTGGGGTACTCTGGGTACGCTTTTATTATCCTCAGCGCTATTCTCGATTCAGGAGAAGGTTAACAAACACCAAATTCTAGAACCACCGTACAAAACCGGACCATAATGACAGTAGATGAACAACCCGGCAAACCACAAGCCAACCCGTTCTTCCGCTTTGATATTCAGCCTGACGCCAATTCGTGGCGACCGGAGGATCTTAGAAAAAGTAAACTCTTTTTTTCCGCCCTCTTTCCAATCCGAGTTGATTGACTGGCCTTCCATCACATAGCTTTATTTGAGAACGGGTCAGTCGCTACCGTTCCTAGACATATGATCACCAACCTCGAGGGCGACAAAGTCACTTTTACCATCTCCCAAGCATCCGCTTTTTTTCTTTATGGCTCAATGAATTATGACCATGGGATCAAGCAAGCCGCCATATATTCTAGTAAGGAAGGGGAAGCAAACGCAAGGAGAAGCATTGTAGACGATGGCTCGAACTACCTGGACTTTGAACAAATCATTTATTGGCAGAGTGGATTGGATCCAGGAGAGAATTATACGGTGCAGATGATTAACGCGAAGCCTTTGGGAGCCTTTGGGATCAATAAGCTTGACATTATCTTTGGGTGAGTCTGCTGTTGATTATGCAGATCCGGATTGAACGCTAATGACCATGTCCTCTTCTCCGGTAGCGGTTATAAACCAGAGTCGGCGGGTAACCCTGCGTTCTCAAGAACAGGTCTCGCTGCTGGGACAGTAGCTGGAATTGTGATCGGCTGTGTTACCGCGTTGGGGCTTGTACTCGGGGGATTCCTCTCTTGGAGGCGGTCGAAGAGGTGAGTCGTAACGATACAAGTCTGTCTTCTCCCGGGGCACTGAATTCTCGATCATTCCAGACAGCTAACGGAATCGAATAATCACCGGTATGAATCGACATGGACAGCACCTATGAGCACCTATCCCACTGGTAAGCAGCACTTTTTTCAAACGCGTTTTTTTGAAAAATCTCCATCCACTTTATCTCTAGGTCTAACATCACACAACCGAGTTGAATATTCTGCACACAACGATTCGACTTCCATGGTGATTCTCAGTTACGATCCTTTTGGTACTCAAACACCTCGAACACCACCACAGTCCCTTCGTGCGACGGACGGAGGACCTGTACAACAGGCACTCTTGCCACCCGAATATCAGACTACATGGGTTACAGACAGTACACAATCACTATTGGCCGCTCCTCAGTCTCCCAGGAGTCAGGCGACTGAGTCTGAGAGTGGGTCTGACGGAACTGGAGCTGGTTCAGGCTTCCACTCGAGCAGTGATGCGGCGACTTTTCTTGAGAACCGAAAACGAGGCTTTCAGCCGGCCAATGAAACCGGTCAAGACCAACCGTCGACATTCCGTGCTGATCGAAAACGGTAGCCCTGGTTTCAAACTGATTTGGAGAGACTTCACCTGCAGGATATCCTATAGGGTATAATATCTTATGATAGTTACAACTCGTTATAATCTGGACGGTTCTTACTATAATTTTTCTCTCTCTTGCAGCCTCAGTAACGATTGCCAAGATTTGCTTCTCGCCTAAGTTTGATGCCTATCAGTTCTTGCTGAAGGGACCCCGAGCCAATGAATCAACGCCAAATCGTTTACTTGAAACTTGCGCCCGATGGTTGTATCTGAAAAAGATCTGTAATTCAAGTGTGGGAATTGAATATTGATCGATGATCCGGCGCTTCCTCTTTGATGGTCACTCACATGCACACTTGAAATGCACACTTGAAATACTTCCAACCTGCAAAAGCCGTGCCACCATGACCCTTCGAGCCTTACCCGTGTTTTTCACCATTCAACGCCTGGACGACCATTCTCAGGGTCTAAACAATGGAGTAGAGCGCTCAAGCGCCCAAGTTCCCGCCGTTTTTCCAGCACCTTGAGTTGTAGCTCTTTCCTCCTTCTGAATTTCAGCATGTCCTCGCAAGACCTCCTCCCCTTAAACGTCACCATTTCCTCTCAAACCGGCACCATCCAATATCTTCCAGCTCGTGAAGGCCCAGTAGAGAATGGATGGAATACGTCGTACAGCGACGGAGCGGTAGATACAGGGTACGGACGAGCTCAAGGCGTCGGGACAGACTATCACCGTACGTCGTATGCTGGCGCGACGATGGAGTTTGGATGGACTGGGACTGCTGTTTATTTATACGGGAATGCGACTGCTGGATCGTATAGTATTACTGTCGACGATGAGGATATCAATGCATCGAGCGACGTTCCGCAAGGAGGATTGCTGGGAAGTAAGACGAGGTTGACGTATGGGGGACATAAAGTGAAACTGAGTGTGCTTGGGAAGGGAGAAGTGGCGTTTAGTTACGCGCAGGCGACTATTGGTGCTGGTAAACCTGGGTATGTTGGAAGTTTTTGCTCATTTGACTAGTATGGGAAATGAATCTGAAGGCGGGTTTTTAAAGGGATCTTGTGCAGAACCGAACGATAATGGCGGTGAATGAACTAGGGAAACCACAGGAGAATTCTTTCTTTCAATGGGGTCCAACGTGGGGACCGGAGAATATCACGCCGCAAGGTGAGCCCCTTCTCTTTTTGAAGATTTGTCTCCAGTCCCGCTTCGATGCTGATGTGGAACCTTTAGTGTTACATCCAAATGGCACGCGTACCGATAACCCTCGCCAAATGTTAACTAATGGTGTGGGTGCTAGTGTCACCTTCACAGTCAACAATGCGTCTGCGTTTTTCATATGGGGCGCCGTCAACTACGACCATCAAACAAAGGAGGCTAGGATTTGGTCGGCCGATGATGCTGCTGAAAGATCGCAAGCAAAAGTGACAAAGCTGAATGATAATTCGACTTATTTAGATTTTGAGCAGATCGTGTATTGGGAGTCGGGATTGGATTCGAATCGAAGTTATGTGGTGGAGGTTATGAATGGTCCAGATGTGATTGGGGCGCCAGCGTTTTCGTTCAATAGACTGGAAATTATTGATGGGTGAGTGTTTTTGGAAGCGTTGGAGCGAAATGTTGGTATTCTGAAATGTTTTTGTGTGCTCGCTGCCGCTGCAGGGGATCGAATTTAAACCCCAGCTCGGGGCGAGGAGGTGAGGGAGGGCAAGTAGTAGGACAAGGAGGGGACGGTAGGTCGGAAAAATCGAATAGTTCTGCCCGATTCGGGGTAAAGCCTCCCTCGACGCCACTTACGCTCTTCAGCGAGATAGCCCTACTATTGGTTACTATCTCGGTACTGAAGAGGCTGCCGAGGGGTCTGTAGTCGTAGCGAATATGTAGTAGTTCAGGTGGATGGCCCGTGCGTGCGAAGCTGGCAGTAGCACCGGTGACGAAAGTCATGATCAGGCTGAGGAAACGTCTTTCACACCAACCACCATCACTATGGCCCACACTCTTCCTGCTCTCGATTACCCTTACGATGCCCTGGAACCTTACATTTCTCAGGAAATCATGACTCTTCATCACACTAAGCATCATCAGACATATGTCAACGCGCTCAACGCTGCTGAGGAAGCCTATGCTAAGGCGTCAACTATCAGAGAGCGCATCGCTCTTCAGGCCGCCCTCAGGTTCAATGGTGGAGGTCAGTATATATCAATTCGAGAGCTTTTCGTCGAGTATTAAATCACGGCCAGGCCACATTAACCACTCTCTCTTCTGGAAAAACCTCGCGCCTCAAAAGGGTGGTCGCGGAGGTGCACTCCCCGACGGTGTCCTCAAGAAGGCGATCGATGAGACTTTTGGTAGCCTAGATAAGCTGAAGAGTGAATTTAACACCACCACTGCTGCAATCCATGGTTCTGGATGGGGATGGATTGTGCGTTGTCTTATTCGCCTTATCGGATGCGGATCGTGCGATTCTAAACTCACGTATATCATTTCGTAGGGGGTCAACCCAAGAACGAGGCGCCTCGAAATCACTACCACCGCGAATCAAGACCCTCTTTTGACCCATATTCCCGTTATCGGTGTTGATATCTGGGAGCATGCGTTCTACCTTCAGTACAAGAACGTCAAGGCTGACGTATGCTTTGGACTTTTTTTACATTTTGAAACTCGACATTGATATTCTCTTTAGTACCTCAATGCCATCTGGAACGTCATCAACTTTGAAGAAGCTGAGATACGTTACAAGGCGGCAATCGCTTAAACTGTCAAGAGGTCGGTGATCAGTTGGGATCGTTGAACATGTAGAAATGCCAAACGAACTATGTACATATATACAAGTCGGGAGTAAGGCCCACAGCCCGAGCAAAAAAGTGCCGAACCTTCTTTTTGTAAAGGATCCTTCAAAAAAAAAAGTCGCGTCGGATTCTACGTATCTAATACATATTACATAAAACTTGACGCGTCCTAAAAATGCACAGCATGACGACATATATTACTTCCTCTTGACGCTTGGGTCGGCCATGAGGAATACTCTCGTTCTCAATGCTTTTCCTCGCCCTCCTACAACGTTCTCCCTCAAAATTCACCCCATTACTAGGCTTTAGAGTAAGGCCTCGGTGTATACACACAAGCAGATTGATACTACAGGACCGATGGGACAATACCAAGGTCGAGCATTCGCAGTTCCTCTCCAGTGCCTCCTCAGATACGAAGTGGAAAGACGACAATGGTAACGGTATCGACGACCATACGGAGGATGAGATTACAGAACTGAAGGAGGGGGAAGGTGAGTGTCTTGAAGTATGTCCTAAGTACCAGGCTCATTATTGACCGGTTAGTATAGGAAAACTGTTACCTACCTCCTCTCACCTGTTCAAATTGATCCTACCACTGGACAGGATACAGAACGATTGGAGTACTGAGTCGAATAGCCCTCCTCGAAAATCCGTCCCAACTGTCCTTCTCCTTCATCCCTCACAACCCTTGTCACACCTCAGTCGCCTCATTCTCGCTTCATTAAGTCGCAAAACCCGACCAGAAAGTCTGGAAGTCAATTTCAAGAGCAGTGTTGGAATGTCACCACAGTATAGTCGCCAGTTTCAGTGGTCTGACTCTACAGATGTTGGCGATTTCATTCGCGACGCTGCTAGTGCAGCGGAATTCCTTATATGTGTCTCACGAGAATCCGAAGAAGGAGAGGAGAAGAGTCAGGACAAGGAGACTGTTATACCTGTACGCGTGCCAACGTTTGCAAATCGAACGAGATTCCTCAGGCGTCGTTTAGACGTGATAGACGTCGAGTTGTCTAGTATGGAGGGACTTAAACGGGAATGTGATGTTGAAGCTCACCGTGGTGCGCGTAGAATGGCGGTTGGGGGGTTTGGGATGTTGGTTGTGTATTGGGCTGCTGTTGCCAGGTTGACATTCTGGGATTACGGGTGGTAAGTGCTCTCCGTTCGTACTCTATCCACGGTCCGCGGTGAACTGAAGCCGAATTTCTGTTGTAAGGGATGTTATGGAACCGATCACGTACCTCTCCGGACTTTCGACGGTCATCTGCGGATACTTGTGGTAAGCTACGCGTCGTGGCTTTCTCATCAAGGTGGATGTTGATTATTTTGTAATTCCAGGTTCTTGTACCAAGGTCGAGAAGTCTCCTATTCCTCTGTCCTGCACCGCTCTGTGTCAGCTCGACGTCAGGCTCTCTACAAAGCCAAGGGTTTAGACATTGATAAATGGGCGGACTTGGTTCACGAGAGGAAGGCCCTTTCCAAAGAAATTGGCAAGATTAAGGAAGACTATGAACATGGGAAGTCCGAGCAGGAGAAGGAAAAGGATGCGGAGAAGGTGAAGAAGAGGCGCGACTCCCAGGAAGAAGAGGAGGAATCTGTTTGAGTCTAGCACGTCTACAATGTTACAACCACTGTGTCGTACGGCTGAACCTGTTTAAAGCTCAGATATTATCTTTTCTGTCCACTGAATTGATCAGCGGTGTCTTCGATTGTGAAACCCTACTTCCTCGGACATCATCCATATTCCAACTACCAGCAGAGAAGATGTCCGGCTTCCATCCTTCTGCTATTCATTGTCGTATCGTTTTCAGAAGGTTTGCAGCATGCAAGCTTCACCTTGCATCATTCATTTGCGGGAAAGGGCATACCCTCGAAGATAAAGATCACGTTAGATTATCTCGACATCATCCGGGTCCTCCACTGCCGGAATCTCTTAATCATCCTCACCCCATCTTTGTATGTTATTCGTGTGACTATGTGGTCATGGGAGTCTTGACACTGATTCAATATAAGCATGGGAGTTAATAACTCACCCTGTTTCTGTCTCTTCCCTCTTTTCCAACGTCCTCTATCGTCTACCGAACAAGAATGGCCGACGCACTGCACTCTCAGTCCGAGGTGGGCAACAAGATTCTCGACAAGATGCGCGCTTCGCTGCCCCGACCGCCCACGTTTTCTGACAAGATGGAAGAGAGAGCGTACCTCAAATACAGGCTCGCGCAAGCCCTGAGGATATTCGGTAATCAATCGAAGCGTTTTTTTTTCTCTCTGATTTCGTTTTGAACGTTTTTCCACTAGGGAAACGGGGCTTTGATGAAGGCGTCGCTGGCCACATTACCGTCCGTGTAAGTCCCCCCCCTACCCAGCGAATTCTACCACTTTTCACTCATTCTGTTCAACTACTCAGGACCCTATATCCCCAAACTGCTTCTGGGTCAACCCCTTCGTGAGTAGTTCTAATTCCAAGTTTTCCTCTCTCAACCCGCTCGCCGACCGCCGTCCCACTTTCCCTCGATCCATAGGGGTTCCACTTCAAACTCATCCAACCCTCTGACCTCCTCCTCGTCGACTCTGAAGGAAACATCCTCGACGAATCAGGTCCATACAGGGTCCTCAACGTCGCTGCGTTCATGATTCACTCCAGAATACACGAAGCTCGACCGGACGTTATTTGTGCCGCACATTCGCATTCGCTTTATGGGAAAGTGTTTTCGGCGTTGGGTGTTCCTTTGGATATGATTTCGCAGGATGCTTGTGCGTTTTACAAGGTTAGTGTTTTTCTTTTTTTTTAGTTTCTGAGCGGTTGGAACTGTTTTTATTGATGGACTTTTTTTTTTTTTTCTTTTCTTTCTTTGTTTTAGGATTATGCTCTGTACACGCAGTATGGAGGAGTTGTGCAAGATGAAGAGGAGGGCAAGTCGATCGCGAAAGCTTTGGGTTCATGCAAGGCGCGAAATTTTTTTTTTTTTTTTTCACCCATACATCCTGCTCCTTTTCTCGCTGGCTTGACAATGGTCTAATGTCAATTTCCAGGCTGCTATTCTCCAGGTACAGTTCCCGATTATTCATATCGCGAACGGATATTTCCCTCCAACTGACTCAAAAAAAAAACACACAACAGAACCACGGCCTCTTGGTAGCCACCGACAACGTTGAAGCCTCTGTCTTTTTTTATATCGCGTTGGAGAAAGCGTGTCAAGTTCAACTTATGGCTGACGCAGCAGCAGCGGCACGTAACGTTCCGACTGTGAAGATACCCGACAGTCGAGCTGCGGAGACTGGGAGAATCGTTGGGAGGAGTACTTCGGGTTGGCTTGCAGGTTCGATGGAGTTTAAAGCGTTGGAAGCTGAAGAGGGGGTGAGTTTCGAGTATAAACAGTCAAAGTAGGGAAGGATGGATCGTGGGATTTTTACATCGACGAAATGGGGGATGAAAGCCATTTCGAATTTTTTTTTTTTCTTGTCCTTAAAGATTCTTGAAAGCGGCTTTGCTTTGCCTTGCCTTGCAAGTTGGAAGGGGCGACCCTCCTCTCTTCCGTATGTGAATCATGGGGGCCTCCGAAGTGGAGGAGCTCATTTTGACTTCAGTTCTTTCGAAACTGCGGTTCTGGTTGGGGACCCCGTTTGGGGATATTCTTTTGGGTCTCGCTTTGTACCAAGGTGTTCTCGGATCCGCGAAAGAACCGATTCAGGTGGGTCGGTTTATTTGATCCTTTGGTTTGGGGTTGTACGATGAGGCGTGCATCCCGAGGACACCGGTTTCCCTTGAGCGCGATAACGAGCGACCACGCTTCACACAGAGCCCTGATATGGCACTTGACAAAGATGGTGCCGCGGGGTGGGAGACTAGCGAGTATGAGAAAGAGAGCCTTCGATCATGATAGGCTGATGGACCAGAGCAATCTGAGTGCTAAAATGAGAACTCTCCTCGAAGCATATGGAAACTTTTAGCGCAGACGACCCGGAATTTGGAAGAGTCATGACTACGAGTCTTCGACCGTAGAGGCTCTCGGTATCAACGGAATTATCAAGGGTTCTTTGTGAGCCTGTCCCTTCCCTACTGGTCCTAGCTTGTTGATGCCACGCTGTAGTACAGGGCCCACAAGCCGACCATCTTTGTTCATTGGGCCCGTCGCTGGTGAGTGCGGTGGAAGGAAGGTGGACTCGATCAGAGAGCTGTGTAGCATTTCGAATTTGATCCTTTCAGTGTCAACCGTCCCGTGCGGGCTTCAATCCGGTATTGAATCCCTTGGATTGTATTGATATGGGATATTCTGTAGAGATAAAACCGCTCCCGAGAGAAAGTTTTTTGCTCCTTGAGACCTAGTATTAGACCACTAGCAATCAGGTAGAGGATCAGGAGAAGACGCTTTGGCTATTGGTACGAATGAACTCTCATTTCAACAAATGTCTCCTCTGTCGACAGAAAAAGAATTATGCCCCCTTGAAGTTCGCCCATCGACAGCAAAGACAGAAAAAAATTGTGGACATCGTTGGACACAAAACTCCGGGCGAGGACGAGCTTTTTTGAACTTCCCCATACGCACGTGATCGATGATCGATGATTACCCGCTATTGAAAATTCAATTTCAATTTGTTCGGTGTTCGGCTAGTTCCACCCAATTGGTCTTCAACGTTGGCACGAAAATTGACCAGGAAAGAGAGAGAGAGAGAGAACCCGCCTTGATCCCATTTCGGAACAGAAGCAGAAAACAATTTGAAACAGACAAATCCAATTCAAACCAAAAGGACACAGGACACACTCCAACCCGGTTTTCGCTTCCTTCATATCTTGGCTCTGCACGTCCCTCGTCTGATCTGTTAACACGACCTCGAGAGGAAGCCACGAAGTTGATGAGCCGCTGTGACCTTGGATGGGAAATCGACCAGTGGTAGTACCGGTGGTGGTGGTGACAAAGATATGTGCGGATTGAAACAAAAAGGCAAAGCCTAACCACAAGTTGGCTCAGTCTAGAAATCAACGCAGATGACCGCGACGATCCGTTATCTGGAAAACTCGGAAGAACGGGCATCGACGAACTTCCGGGGAAAGCGGAACTCGCATCATGCCCCAGGGACTGACAATTATCGATTTATCCATAGATCGGCACCGGTTGCCTCATGATAAGTTTGAATCGAATCCACAAGGCAAGCGGCAAAGCAGTTGATCATCGATCATTGTGGGTCCGTCAGACTCAGAAGTGGCGTAGCCCTATACTTATCTATGTACACAAATAATCCTCATCCCAACATCTCTTCTAACAACTTTTCAGGTGACTCACAATGGCTAGTGGCTAGTGCTTAGTCCGCTTCGGGCGCGGTGGGAGGGGGGAGGTAAACAGCTACATTTCGTTAAGGGGATCTACGGCAGGCCGTTTCTGTTGATACAGCCTATAACAAGAAGGGTATTCCAAAAAAATGCTACAGAGGGGGGGGGGGGCAATTTCAGATATTATGTCAAGTCCACGAGGAACGGGAAGTAAAATAGAATAAAGAAAAGAAAAGAAGAAAAAAATAAGGAAATCGACAGCATGGAGTAATGGCTACAAGATATGAATGGTCACGGTGAGGGGTATCAGGAAAAATATTGTTGCAAGAAATGGAGAGAGAATTGAAAGGTTGTAAAAGAGACGTGATGGGTGATGATTAGGAACAATAGAGAGTCCGAGAAAACTCATAATACAATTTGTGTTTGGAGAGAAAAAACGTCCAGCGTAACAGCACAGGCTTCCATATCCGGAGCGAGGGGGAGAGAGAAAGCTGTTGCTCCATAACTAAGCCCGGGTAGTCGCAGCAAGGTTAAGAGCCCCAAGGATAACCTCCCAAGCTAAATCAATAGTGTCCCATAGTTCCGGGACATGTAAACCGAGGGCAACCATGTCCTGCCACACATCCCGGACGTGCATCGCATGAGCTGTCAAACGCTGAAGACTGTATTGATCATGCTCGCAGAGATATGTAGAAAGTTCGTGAAGAGTAGAGCGAGAGTCTAGAATATCGCGTACATCACGTCGCGAGAGGTTGGACATGAATCCAGAGGGCATAGGGAACAATGCTTTCAAAACTTTGTCCAAGCGATGCGAATACATGTAATTTATGAGCACCGTAAAGGCTCCTGGTGAAGGAAGAGAGAAGGGGATGACTGGGAGTTGTAAATTGTGCCCTTGAAGACGGGACGAAGGGATACGGATTTCTGGGAAGCGTGCGCAGTGAGATGCGATCACCAGGGCGTGAACGGGAACGATGATAGCTTGAGCTTCTGGGTTTTTGGAGGACAACACGGCCAGCGCGTGCGTGGGGTAATGAGGCTTCGAAGAGCTCGTTGGGGGGCGTAAAGGGATCGTAAGGAAAGCTGGTAGGTGTGATCTCGGCAGTGAACTGGGAAGATGAGATGGTGCCAGGCTGCTCAACCCCGACATCAACCTATTAGGTTGAGATTAGCCACGTTCAAGACGCGAAAGAGGGGGAGAACGTACTGTGATCCCTGTGCCAAAAGACCCTGTTGAATGTATTCAGGAGGGGGTATTTCACCACCAGCCAACTCTGGTGAAGCTGCAACGATGGCTCTCTTGGAAACTTCTTCATATTCAGGACGACTGAGTTTTCTGGGAAGCTGAACGGTAGGATTGGTGGAGGAGTTGTGTGAGGAACCGCGTCTTCCTGAATCACGGTAACCGTGTACGGGGAAAGAAGTAGGGTGGGATGCGACCTGGAACATTTTTGAGAGATGTAGACGTGTAAAAGTCGTAAAGGGGGAAAATTTTTCTGTGATAAACGACCGGTTCAGTAGGGATCCTTATATAGATCAGTAAACCTTACAGAAATACACGGTCGTGATAGAACACCTGGTCGGTTGATGGGATTCCCTCTTTTGGAAGCCTACAAAGGAATGCACGTAAATGGAACTAGGCGACCTTGCTCAGTGTTTTCTTGCATGCGCCCGCTTTTCCCTATGATAGTCTAGTCTTTTAATCCCACTTTGGTTTGCCTTGTTCTGTTCCGTACGACCACTTGAAATGAAATCTTGGGTCAAAGCACAAGCAGATATTTCAGCGGTTTTTGCCACAGTCTAGGGTTCTAAAGAACGTGCCATCAGTACCTTCGCCTCCCAACTTACGTTGAAAGTCACTGACTCGTTCTTCGAAACAACATACGTTCTTTGGAACGCCTCATGCCCGCGAAAAATTGTATCGGGAACGGGGTGGTTGAAAAAAAAAAAAAAAAACTCGCGTGGGACAAATGATGATTTCCTGGGAAAATTCGGTCCCAAACTGGAGTGCACCTCGTGACATAAAATTGTTGTACTCCTCCATAGATTCCTTGTTCTCTACGCTCGGTTCCTTGGGTACTTGGATACTTGGTTCCTTCTGAATTGCGCTTTGTGTACTCTGGCGGAGACCTTGTATCCTGTGGGTCAATTCACGCCGTGCTCGAGTCATGATTCGATAAGCGTTGCCAATGTTTTCTGATTCCCGAGTGGCCTTTGTGGATTCCGGTGCGACCGTGGCGCCTCATGTCATCCAACTAACCCTTTCCAGGCCACCTCGAAGCAGAAAGAGGGTCCATTACGCCAACAATTACCCTTGCTGGCCAACCACACTCCAACTTTTTCCGGTTCCGAGCTCAAGCGCTCGCCTGTACCCGACAGTTTGTACGGCAAGAGAACTCAAATTTTCTATTCATACTTGCTGCGATTTCCCAGTTCTCCATACCTGGCCGAATATGTCCCTCGCCTGTGGTCCTATGCACAGGTACATACGTAAGCTTTTGAATATTTCCGGCAAGCCCTTCAATAATTTCGATTCCTCAGTTACCTTTATTATCATCTCCAACCCTCCTGTTCTGAAACGAGTCGCAAGGTGCTCTGACGTCCGCTCGCCATTCTTGTCGGGCGCCGTTCCAATGTTAGCCCTGTACAGACCCCGAAATCCTAACTTGTAGTAAGTCACCTCATGTCAGAAGAAGCTTGATAAATAATTTTTCCTACCAGAACTCTCATCTATCGAAGACGCCACATTTAAGAACAAAGAGATTTAATTTTCCCGGACATCAAGTAGTACGCGTTAAACATCAGAGCGTGTTCAACGATTATCACGATAATCGCTGACACTGAAAAAGTCAAAATTCAAGTAGTCATTCGAAGGGGGGGAGGGGCGGGAGAAAGGCCAAGGTCCTCCGAGTCCCAAAAATATTGCCCAGCATTTTCTCAATTGTCTTCTTTCATAATGGACAGCAGCGATATGGAACTAATTGCTGTTCTAGATACACATGACAAGGTCGGCTGCGTTCCCGCAAAATTACCATGAAGAACAGGAATGGAGACCCCTAAAGAGCCGACGTCGGTGATCGGTCTACGAGCTACGGGTCCTCAAGCTTTACATTGGCGCCGCCTTTTCCTTGACGGGGACCCTCTCCTTTTTTGCTCGGACAAAGTTTATTCAATCCCATACGAACTTTAAATTTAGACGCTGGGCGCAGGGGTGTCGACCAATAATGACTCAACCGTTCGCAATATATGTAAATAGGAAAACCCATTCAAGCTGTTCATCTAATCGGGATCTCACGAAACAGAAATCACATCAAACTGTAAATGCTGTGGCACTACCGGAGAAAGAAGAAAAAAAAAAAACAAGGATGGGGGGGGACCTACAATGGGCCTACTACCGGCGTCTGAGATTACGCATATACGATAGAGGATGAAGGAAATCGAAGCCCCAGGCAAGGTCTCTGTTTTGCTTTGATTGAAAGGCGCTTTGTCAACAAGGTTCCCTTGCCTATCGACACCTACACCTCGTTCCTAACTTCTTGCTGCGAGGAATCCCGCTCCGACCCCCCTTTTTCCCCGCCGAAGAACCCCCAAAAACCTTGGTCGAGCAATCGTGAGTCACATCATTGCCCTGCTGGAGTTCTCACAAAAGAAAGCGCTGAGAAGGCTGTTGAGACCTCTGTTCTGATGGATTGCGACCGTGATGTCGATTCGTTTTGGCAAGAAGTTGCGGGAAGACTTTGCCAGACCAGACACGGTAACACTGCTTATGGTCGGACTTGATAAATGTGCATCCAGGGCTACGAAATTGAACCTTCTTTGAATGATGATCTGTCGAGTGTCGTTTGAAAAAGCCACCGACTGCTCACAGGAGCAATCGAAGCTGTTCTTGGGCTGACTTTGCCAGATTATTGCGTAGACGATCAACAGTCATTTGGCTCGGGGATAGGCATATGCAAACGTTTTCATGCGTCCCATGTGCTGCTCCTGATTCCCCCCCCTCTTAGCGGCAAGAGAGTGGTCCTTGAGGCCCACGAGAAGTCGCCCTTATTTTTTCGTCAAGGACAGGTCGCACTATCGGGTTTCCTTCTAACTAACGCTCAATTTCATGGATACCTTTGGAGCGGAAAGAAAGTGTCAAAGCCCTGTGAGTCGTTACCGACTTACGGCAAAAAAACTACAACACCCCCACTGTGCCAACGACTGAAAAAACAAAGCATTAGATCAATGGACCTTGTACTTATTCACTCGCTAGTTGTCCGGTCGTTCAATTAGCCTAGTTCATCCGGAGTGCATCTTTGAAATGAAATTGAAAAATACAAGGTGTAGAAGAATGGCGGGCTCGCACAACATTCTCATGCTTCTAAACCGTCTCTGATTACTTATTCTTCTTCAGACCTTCTGTATTGCTCAAGCGCTTGAAACCGCCCCCCGCAACAAAGCGAACTTTGACGCCCGGCGTCCCGACCGCTAACTTTAAGCGCCACACTTCGTTCTTCCTTCTATGCACGTGGCTTTGTGGTTCAAGCGCTCAGAGTCAACGTTTTCGGGTGTTCCTGCCTCGGTCTCTTGCACTCCGATTTGAAGAAGAGAGTCGCAGAAGCTCGCTTCCCACTACAAACCTTCGCCTTCCTGAAAAACGATGATATACTCATAAGGAGCGTTATGAATTGCCCAGTAGGCACACGCTCTCCTCCAAGGTTACGCAGCCTGGCAGAGCGCATAAGTCACCGCTCGGATCTCTTCCCTGCTTCCGCTTTACGGATTTATGCCTTGTTTTTTTCTGTAAATTTCAATCAGCATTGACGCGCACGACCAAGGAAGCAACCTGGTCCGGATCCATTTACATTAATCGGGAGTGAAAAAAGAAGGGACCTTGTCGAATTAATGTCTTCAAGCACAGATTAATATCACTGATCAGAAAAAAGAAGGTTTCGAGGAATAAATGGTCGTTGACGTCCAGAACGGAAAACGTCTGTTTATTAACTGTACGATAGAGTACAAGGTATGAAGATAATGACTAGTACTGGTATGTAGACCAACAACATCCAGAGGTATAAGTACGTAACACTTCTAATCTAATCAACCTTCGCCGTCGCCGTCGCATAAGTATCAAGTACAATCAATGTCATCCGACTTATCCTTCTTTTTCACGGTTTCCGGGTTTTCGTACGTGGGCTTATAATCAAAGGCCGAGACTTGAAAAGATTGCCTTTGATCCTGTCTTTAGAGGAGGTTTGATCGTCTGGGCGAGGTGAATCAGAAGGTGTCGCCAGTGAATGGCTAGAAGCCTGCGTGGGGTCTGTTTTCAGTCCTGGCCTCGGTGAGGAGGACGGTATCCTCGTCTCTTCAGCTCCCGCTTTCGTACGTGGGTTTTCGGTCAAAAGCCGAGACTTGGTAATCTTGTCTTCGTGTGACTTGACCCTGTCTTTCGAAGGGGCTTGGCGAGATGATGTCGAAGGTGTCATTAGTCCAGTAGCCTGTTTGTTTGTTTTCAGTCCCGGCCTTGGCGTAAACGAGATTTTCGACGCGGTAGATGGAGAGGAAGAAAACGGTTGTGACTGGAAGCAAAAGGAAAAGAACGTTATTTCAACAGTCCACAAGAAAGAAATTTGTTCCGCACTAGATTATCGTCATCAAGGTCAAGGTCTTCCGTGTTGTCCCACCCCACGTCTTCTACATCACCGTCACCTTCCTTCACTTTTGAGAGGAATGATTGCCAGGCATTTGACGTGGTGGGCTAGGGAGATGACGAGGATTTTGAGCAGTTCGTCAAAAGGTTAATTTTAACCTTACCTGACCAGTACGACGTTCAAACAACCCAGGAATTAATTCCCGAAAAAACTCTTGGTGTGGGGAGGAAAGCGGAGACTGAGGTTGATCTGACCCATGCGCATCGGTCATATTGGAGGGAGATGACGGAGGGGGAGAGATAGTGGTCACTGGGTTCTGAGAAGGATCGGGTACCTCCCTACGAGGAGGTCTTTGAGCTCGCACTGTCGTTGGCTGGCTAAGCATAGGAGCAATACCGACGACCTGTGAAGAAGTCGGGGTTGAGACGGTTTGATTCATCGGTCGTGTATTCTTTAGCGCCTGGATTGCCCATTTTCGCTCCAAGGCATCGATATCACGATTCACAGTGAAAAGGGCCGCTTCGAGTAACGGAATGAGTTTCTTGTAGGGCATAAGAAAGATGGAAAGGCTGGGATAAAAGATATACGTCCATCCTGCAGCATAACGTTCTTCAGGAAGATATATATATAACCGTGATTGGAAACGTACCGTGCCTAAAACCTTCAGATGACATTTTCGACGCCTTTTCCTCATCCATTACCAAAGCTTCCTTCCCGTCGATTTCCCTCACCTCTGCACCTCTGACGGCTATCAACTCTAGAGCAGTTTTGATTTTGCGGCGTATCCTATTACGAACCACAGCTTTCTTGCTCGTGCGTTTGATGACAGTGGTTACAAGGAGCGACACCGGTAATCGTTCTTTCGCATTCCGATAATGCAGCTGCAGTAAACGAGGAGGGAGCAGCTCTGGTTTCTTGAAATTGAAATCTAAATGTTGAACAGATCTTTCGACTCTCTCTTTCCATGACTCTATTTGCTGCGGGTCCTGGCAAGGATATCCGGGTTCGCGAGACAAAAGAGCAAATGGATAGGTATGCAGAATGAAGTCGTCGGAGGGAGATTTGAAGCGGGGGAAGAAGCGGTAACTACTTCCAACGCTTGGATGAGATGTGTCTAGGATGTTCGCTTTATTGATAAAGGAATAGTTTTCTGGCAATGATCCTGGGATCTGGCCGCGGATCTTTTGCGTGGAATTCCTTCAGCTGAGGCAAAAGGATCAGAAAAGGATTCTTACCAAAAGAGATTTAATTTTACCTGGCTTGGGCAGTCTGGAAAGTATGCATTTCTGCATAAATGGCCTCAATGGAATGATGACGGTTAGCAGCGAGCAAGCCGGTGGTCCCGGGTCAGCGCCTGATTCCAGAGTTGTGATAACGACCCGCGTAAGCTTAAGCGCTTAAGGCTATGTGTGCCTCCTTGGCGCACTATCAGAGCACGTAAAAGTTCTATCGTTCTATAGACTATGGGTATCTTCATAATTCCATTTGTAGAATCATGCATCAGCATGAGTTGCAGGGTATTCTCTGATGGGTCCAATACATGCCTTCTGGATGTTCAAAATTGAGTAATTCAGGCTTGAAAAATGCTTCTAAAGGTCTTTCAAGGTCCCATCCTCCATTTACCTATAAAAAAGAGCCATCAATTAACACACCCTTGGCAATAACAACTTTCTCAGAAAGCCCTTTAGAAATCTCTTTCACAATGTCCACTGGACTTGTTTTCCAACTCAGTCCTTTCTTTTTGTTTCCTTGCAAGGTTGAGCTTGAACTTGTTCATCTTATTCTGCTTTCAGCTGTTCAAATTTGAATCCAATGACTAAAATATTCTGGCAGCAGTTGAAGCTGAAATCACTAATCAGAATGCAATTGGTGAGAAATCATGGGGAAAAAACTCACCTCAAGAGGGCAGCCAACATAACAACCGCTTCCCCTTTCCTCCCTGTTGAGGTGGAAGTTTGGAACTACTGCTGGAGCAGCCATTATGCTGCAATGTCTGACAAAATGGGAACATGAGGAGTTGTATATGGCAAAAAGTGATTCTGACTCGATGGTTCTGAGAAAGAAGCAGCTGAACCCCGGAAATTAGCTTGAGCATGCAACACAGTTACAATTATGATCAATTTTTTACCCTTTCAACATGACTCAACATGACTTGATAGTCAAGTTGAACTGTGACTTTTTCAGGCTTGCAATTTGACCATGTATTTGCTCCCTTACATCCCTAATTCAACTTGTTCTGTTGATATTCTGTATGACTAGATCACTCTGCATAACTGACTTTGGGAAGAATGAATTTCATTTTCAACCTTATATATCTACTCTCAAAAAATGATAAAGATAAAAGACTTCAAGGCTTGAGTGGTCTTCAATGTGTTGATGAGCACCACTCTACAAAAATGCAGAAAATGCCTTTACTAAACTTTCACTGGATACAATTATTCAAACTGATCACAAGTCAACAGTGAGCTTTGGCCTAATCAATAACAAAACCAGTAATCTTTAATGAGGATTACCTAGGTTATCACCAGGGTTTGACACAGCTGAACTCTTGGAGGTAAGTAAGTGGTGCATGTCATCTATTTTAAAAAATTGCAACAGAAATCCAGAGTGCTTACAGAGCACAAACTGTACCACTTCTAAAAGTTTTCCCATTCAGTCCTGCTGGAATTATTCTTGATGTTTGTGACTAATACAATTCATGATTCTCAGACTCTTGGAAGGTGCTCGTCAAATTACCTAAACTACTGAAATTGAAGTTCCAAGCTGCAGAGGACCATGGCAATGGGTAGTACAAAAAAACACCTAGTCAAAAAAATCATATTTTTACTACACACATGCATTACAAGAAAGCCTATGTCAATTTCAAGCAGATTGTAAAGAAAATCAAACTTTATCATCAGCTCCTATTCCCCCAACTTCTCCCAATTCCTCCCCTATGGTATGAGCCCTATAACTCAACTCTGAGAGAGGAATACTATGGCCATTGCCAGAATGTTCTTCCAGCACCTGAAGTCCACTACTGTTGCTCTGATTGTTTTTCCCAACAACCTGAAGCTCCATGCTGCTCCCTTGTAGTGGCCCATTGCAAAATGCCTTACTGTCCTCCATTGCATGTGTTTGCATATGGAGGTTGGAAGCCTCTGAGTCATCACCAGCACCAATGGCATCCTCACTAGTTTCCTCCCTCTTTTCAGCTACCTCACCATTGATTCCTATGCCCTTCACTTCATAAATTGAGGCTTCTGGGTCATGAAAGCGGGGGCCAAGATGAGTTGAGATAGATTTGAAATGGTCTGGTTGTAACTGATGAAAGGCTTGAATATATTTCAAAGCACCCACCCATTTCTGAAAGACAGTCCAGGCCTGGCCATCTGTAAACCACCCAGCCCATTTCAACATTTGGTCTGGATCTCTGGCCAAGTTTTCATCCAAAAACCCAAGAAAGTCAAGACTTTGTTTGGATGTAATGAAAACTGAAATTGACAAGTGCAACTGCTGGAAGCTATCATTTGATAAAGTTGCATCAAAACCACTGCCAGGCAATAGCAGGTTCTGATATATGTGGTCTGACAATGCTTCCACAAAAGACACCCTCCAATTCTTTTCTGTAAGGTTCCAGTGTTCTTTGCAAGCATTCAACAATGGCTCAAGGTCTGATTGGGATGTTGAAGGATTATTCAAAAGGTTTTTAACCTCATTGATAGGCATACTAACATGGGTGTGACCTGGAATTGGCTTGAAATAGCCTAATGGTAACCCATTAAGCTGTCATATACCTGCCAATATGGTTGCATACTCTGACCACCATGCTGGGCCAACAGATTCTGGATTTTCAACTATAGTGTTGTTCACAGAGGCAAAAAATTCACAGGCCTCCTTTGATACAAAGAGTGTGTGATGAAGGTTGCAATGTTCAGCTGATGAATCTTGGAACAGTGGAGCAAAGGATGAAATTAATTCTGATATCAGCTGCTTTTGAGAATCCCTATCCAGCTTGTGCCAGCATTTGGTGAAAACCTCCAAAGTATGTCCATTCTCAGCCTGGCCTTTTGAATCAGGAGCAAATAAACCCCCAATAGAACAAAAGAATGGGGCAATAAAATGATGGTTTTGGGGCTCGCTCAGTATATGCTCACAGAGTTTGTGAGCTTCCTTTGCAGTCTCAACAAGGAAGGGTTGCCCATTAGTGGAGATTATGTGTCGAAGGTATAGGATTTGGGAAATAAGAGCCAAATTGTGTGCTGACAGTGAATCACCAAATAATTCTTCTAGGGAAAAGGGATATGACAGTGCTGGATCAACATCATTTACATCCCATGCAAGGTTTTTGAAAGGAAAGCTCCACCAATTAAAGACAGAGGGCATGATTAAATGTGGAGGGAGCTCACTGCTGCTCAGCACATTTTTCAAATGTGGTTGCATGGAGAGTATGTCTCTAGTCTCCTTTACAAGCCATTGAAATGCCATTAATTCATAGAAATCAGGGCAATGGTATATTGACCTAAACTGCTTCACAATTGTGAAATCAAAAGATGACCAATTGGTAGGGTTGAGAAAGGTCTTGCATATGAAATCATTATCTTCCTTGTAGATGTGTGCCATAGTGGAGGAATGATCTACTTTGTTCCTGGGACCACTGAAGACATGAGAGTGTAGGAACTGTCTCAAGTGTGGAATGCGATAGGCAGCTAAGAGGAGATGAGACATGAGCCATGATTGTGGGGATTTGTAGGGGCAGACAAAATAGATTGGTGGTAAAAGGTCAAGAATGGGTGGTTTAAATGGACTTTTAGGGAGCTGTACATATGAGACAGAGAGTTGGAAGATTTGCTGGATCATACTAACACCAGGAAGGATAGCAGTGACAGAGTAAAATAGGACAGCAAGCCCAACAATACTTAGAGCAATGGCAAATGGAACATGATGTGTAGCCCACAATAGCTCCAAAAAACCTGCAAAGAAAAAGAAGAGTGCAAATTCAAGCAGGATAGGGAGTGATGTGAGGATTGCAGGGACATGCCATTGCTCAAAGCTCTGGATACGCAGCCATCGGATAGTCAATGCATCACTTGGCTTATGTGCAATAGCTGGTCATTGATGCTCTCGAAGCCACTGCTTGCAGAGGAGTGCAAACAAGGCATCAACCAATGCAAGAATGAGGCTGATGGACCAGAAGGTGTTCATTCGAATGAGTGATGAAGTAGGAGCAAAAGATATGGGTGGGGATGGTACAGGTGAAGGCTGGCCAGTCAAGTGCTCAGCAATTTGTGCAAGAAGCACAACTGTGGAATCAACGGGATCATCCTGTATCCAGTGGAACGATTCTAACGTGAAGGCAGTCACAACTGCAGAGAACAGACCAGTCTATGGAAATGCAACAGCAGAAGGCAATACTCAGAAAAATAATTATAAACAAAACGTGAGGGGACTCACAAAAACCAGGAGGGTGTCAATGTCTTCCTTGTACCCTTTGACCAAGTCCTCATCACGATCATTAACTAACTTCATGACTGCATCCCACGAGTCTTGAAGTGTAGGTTTCTTGGGTTCAGAATTCTGAGTGTAGATTGAGCTGATTGTAGAAGGTTCGCTATCAGGGCAAACACTTACCTGCACTGGTGGTGCATCTGCATTTTTTTCCGGTGCTCCTTCCTTCTCAGATTCATGCACTGAACTACCGGCCTTTTCCAAGCAAAATTGAGACGATTTGATCAGCACAGCCTCAAAGAACCTACAAGGAGAATTGTACCTGCGCTCCAGCACTCCCTGCCTTCCCGTTCTCACTCAGTGGCTTCTAGAGTGCAAGTTGCGACTTAGAAAACCAGACTACAACTGAGGTAGTCCAAAGACTCGCCTCTGCTTCCCCATGCTTGTTAACATCCTCGGTAGTTGACAATTTTTCGAGAGCAACCTTATGGATAGTAAAGCAAAGTTAGTTACAGCTATCTAACCAGAGGGATGCATCGGTAGTTACCTTTGGATTCTCGTTTGCAGCCATTCCCAGCAGTAGATGAACGTCGAAATTCGTACAGCAAAGTGAGGGTAAAAGGAAGGAAGCACCGCAACGAGACCATGAGGACTTGAAAGCTTGAACGTTCCCACATTTATTCTTGGATATAAATCAGAGCTGGACTAAAGGCGAATGACAGGCACGGTTGATGGACATAGCAATGGCAGATCTGAACCTCAAGGTATCTTTCTTCTCAAATGACGCTCCATACGGTGTGTCTGAGGAAGGCCTTCTCGTCACTCAGTGGTAAGGAAATCCAACGGGGTACTCGTGCTTCTTGCCAACTCTTGCGTTGTGTATCAGAGTACTAGTAGCCTGGAGGTCACTAACACGCTTTCTTTCTCTTTCCCAAACTTGTCTTTCTTGGCTTTACACTGGCGCTCACTCGCTCCCAGATAACTCTTCCAACCTTGTGGGTTGGGTAATAATACATAGAGCGGTTGGAAAGTTCGACACGGGAAGTGGTGAGTTATGCTTGTTAGTCTTTGGTTGTATTGCCTCGTCAAGCGGTCATTATCCCAGTCACTGTGCCGTCTGTAAATGTCCGTTTTGGCAGTTTTCGTTCATTCATTCACTCGCTGATCAATGTGTAACGTGTACAGAAGGAAACTGCATCTCAGTTAGAAGCCTCAGATTCTCCGGCATGGTCCTCTCTGACTCTCGTTCGTCTCATAATTCATGAAAGCGTTGGACTGAATAGAGATCTGTCGATTCGGGCCAACAAGAACCTCGATTCAAAAGCTAGATGTGGAGGTTATTGGTCTTAATGATGCTGTTTGAGAAGGCCAAGGACTACGGTGTTGTATGAGATATAAGAAGTAAGGAGGAGAAGGTGAGGCGAGGCTGGGGGAAGTAGAACATTCTTTGTTGGAAAACTCGTAGCTATAACTCAGACAAATGTCACGGTCAAGGTCTGTCAATTGTCCAGTACTCGTCAAAGAATGTGAGGTTGTGTCGCCTCTTAGGATAAACAACTTCTATCAAGGGCCGTGCCCTTCACCAACGCCTCCTCACGAGTCATACCCTTCTTTACGCGCAGTTCATCGTTCCAGTCCCTCCAACGGCTAATACATGCCTTTCCCTACTGTCCACCGCAGCGATAGACGCGTTGAGTGGTCCGGCAGAGTTTCGAAAAACGGTTAAAACATTCCTGCAGGTGTCTGGACCGATGATACATCTCTGGCACTTTGCCTCGCCTATTCGTTGTCTACATCAAAAACTCGATTCCAACCAACCATCGGAAGGCGAATTCCACGAACATGACCACATGGCTGCTTACACCAACTGAAAGTGGGAGGCGTTTTTTTATCGGCTGTTGGAGTTGGTAATACGGTGTCGGGCGCGATTAATCTGTACTCGTGGTGTGATCGTTAGGAGGCGTTTGAGAGGCATATTGGCGAGACTCAGGAAAGACGAGGGAGGAGTAGTGTGACGACTCATCCTAATGAGTCTGTCAAGAATGATGCGAGGGTACGGATCGGGACGGTTTCGATGATCATACAGGCAGCGTGTTCTTCCTATGGTGAAAGCTCGAAACTGTCAAAAACTTCAAGTGCTGGAGTGCTTTGCAAACTTTTCCTATCAAGTCCCAAACTTTCGCGCCTTCATTTCCACCGAATACACCTGAAGCTCCGGAAGTCGAGGACAAAGAACGATATTATCGATTATACCATCCTGCTATGAAGCTAGTGGCAGCATCAGAAGCGATGCTCTCGTCCTCACGGAGTGAGCTCATACCTTATAAGCGTTCCTACAACAAAACAACTTCGACATACGCTAGTTGCGGCGTTGTACTCTTTCTTGGCTACGTCAACATTTGAAGAGGGCCCCATATTCGCAGTCAACTTGGGCGATGATGCCGATACTGTCGGTGCGGTATATAGTAGTTTACAACGATGCTGGTCTGCCCATAGGCAAGACGATGCACCGTAAGGAGCCCTGCAGTTTGTGGAATGAGCGACCTGCAACATAAAGTCCTTCAGCATGAAGACAAATAACCGTAATTCTGAACGCACCGCACCTGAAACCTTCAGATGACATTTTCGACGCCTTTTCCTCATCCCTTCCTTCCCGACGACTTCCTTCACCTCTGCACCTCTGACGGTTATCAAACCTAGAGCAGTTTTGATTTTGCGGCTTTCTTGCTCGTGCGCTTGATGACAGTAGTTATCAAGAGCGATACCGGTAACCGTTGTTTCGCAATTCCGGTAATGCAGCTGCAATAAACGAGGAGGGAGCAGCTCTGGGTTCTTGAAAGGATATCCGGGTTCGCGAGAATGGATAGGTATGCAGAATGAAGTCGTCGTCGGGAGATTTGAAAAGAAGCGGTAACCACTTCCAACGCTTGGATGGAGATGGGTCTAGGACGTTCGCTTTATTGATAAAGGTATAGTGTTCCGGCAATGATCCTGGGATCTGCTCGCGGATCTTTTGCGTGGAATTCCTTCAGCTGAGGCAAACGGTTCTTATCAAAAGAGATTTGATGGTACCTGGCTTGGGCAGTCTACAAAGTTTGATGCATTTCATAATTGACCTCAAAGGCAAGTAATAAGAGGTCAAGCAGCAAGCAAGCCGGTGGTCCCAGCGGTCAGCGCTTAAGTTCAGAGTTGTGACAAAACGACGGGATATCCTTCGTTTCTGTCATGATATCGCAGGATACGGGTGATTAAGAATAAATATATCCTCTATGATCTAAGTTATGTGCATCGTTGTAAGTAATGAATGACCTTGCGAAACTGGGAATATATATCCACAAGCTGCCAGGTACTATGTATAAGGTAATGTATACGATACGAATAAGGAGAGGGAGGTCGAAGGGGGGCTATTCAAACCCACAGGCGAATAAAGGCGAACGAGGGTATGGCTTGCTGATATTCGGAAGGCAGAGGGGAACGTGGTGGAAATGGAGGAAGAACTTGAACTTGAAAGGCGGATGCGCCGCTGGATCGGTCGTATGGAAGAAAGTTGGGAGCATTGAAAAGAAGAAAAGAACGGTTCCACTGTGCGAAGTCCTGAGCTAACATGCAGATGTATAGCGCCAAGTGTGGTCCAGGAGAGAGAGACAGAGAGAGAAGCACGCCGCCAGTGCTTAAATCTGCTCTCCAGAAAATGCGATATCTAATCAACCGGCCAAAAAAAGGTCAGCATCAACAATGGTCGGTATCGTTCAGAGAGAAAAGAGGGCACATAAATGACGAAACCATTGCCCGACAAGTAACGCGAATAATCTCCGCAAGCGTCGCGAAGCGCGTTCCGAAGCACGAGCGGGTTCGATGTATAATTTTCCAACGTCTTGCATGCAGAAGCGATTCACTGGTTCGAATCGCAACAGTAGTCAGTAGCGAACTCGCGGATCAATAGCAGTGTAGGTAGATCGACAACTGTACTGGAAGTTCGAGAACATTGATACTCCAATCGCTCGTCAAGGACCCAAATCATGATTCAAAGGTCAACCAGGTTTCCCCTAAAAATCGAGTCTTTTGAATTATATAGTTTCGTGACCTTAGAGGCGAGAGAAGACCAGTTGAAGAAGGGTAAAAAGTAGGCATACCCGAGGGTCCCGGTCAGGCACCATACAGCCCAACTCAATCACGCTCTAGATCCATCGTGACATCCACACCATCCTCTCCCATCTCTCCCTCACCCTCAGCCTTGAAAAAATCAGGCCCATAATCCAAAAACAGTTCCGTACCCGCCTCAAGAGGACGCACTTTTCAGAGAGAGAAAAGTCATAGATTAAAATGGTCAGAAATAACACCGTCATCATCTGAAACGAAACCTCACTAGCGTATATCCCAATCCTATGTTCTCCATTGACGAGCTTCACTAGAGGAAGAGAATCAGTACAACGAGAGGATCAACAAAAGAGAAAGCTCACCAGCAGCTTTACAATTCACCCGTTCCGAATCGTGATTGATATACCTAGCTTCGTTACCAGCATACGCAGCGTCTATCACCAAGGACCCGTTGAGTTCATAAACATAGTTACGTTTTCGATGTGAAGAAACGATGCTATATCGTTACGTCAGCAACTCAGCGAAAAAAGCAAAACGGCGGCGAGCCAAAAACTCAGACGTACTCTCTAGACAACGCAGTCAAATCAAATATCAATTGACCAACGTATTCTTTCAAAAAAAATTGACGCACAAGTAAGCTCACCACCAGACGAATTTGAAAATAAAAACCACACACCCAAGATGAACTCGGACGTCACGACTGGCTCAAGCACGAAACATCCCAATCCCCAAGCACCTTCTCTGACTTTAACCACCTTGGTGGAAATTTTTATCCATACAAGACCGAGCAGCGAGAGAGAGAAAAAGTCCCAAGGAAACATAACACACCTTCTTCAACTCTCGTTGTATAGAAACGTTGTTGCAACGAGTGGAATTGGGATCTTTGAAAGGGGTAGAGACAAAGAGTCAACGATCACGTTTGTCGTTCACAACCCATGAATTACCTCTACAGCAACACCAAATAAGCAACGCTGTTTCACTCCAAGCAAAAAAAAAGGGGGGGGGGGGGAACTAACCTCGCTTCGCATCTACCACACAATTCCGGATCGCACTCCCTCCTAGCCCTCACGCACGAGCAACGATCCGTTCGACATACTTTATACCCTCGTCCCAACCTGGAACACTTACAACCTTTCCATCGGCGTAGACCTGCTCGACATCAACATTCAGCATTCCAAGTGTCCCGTAGGCGGGGGGGGGGGAAAAGACCACGTACACGAACCATCACACCGACAAGCTTGCTCACAATGAGCATTATTCTCAAAACATGCACATCCCGTTTCTTGCGTACAAGGTCCATCATGAGAGCAAGGCAGCTTTCTGATGACAGTCACTTATGTTCAGCCGCGTTCCAGTCAGAAAGACGATAGGAAAAACAACTTGCGGAGTAAAATTTTTAAAGTCATGATCTAGGGGAAATGAACATGGTGGTCAAGACAAAGAGAAGAAGGAGCGAGCTAACCTTCAAATGTCAAAGGATAGTTGCGCGATGATCGTTGGTTTTGTGGTGGTACAGGGGCAACTACAGTTTCATCTTTTATCATCTTTCGTCGCCATCTGAACACCTAAACTCGAATTGAACAAACAGCAATGAGATGTATGGGTATAAGTACCTCGAAGCATGGCTTGTTACAGATAATCGCTAGATCACATGGGGAGGTGTCAGGAGAAAAACTGAGAACAGTGGTGAGCGTTGCAAGGTCGTTTGTTGTCCAGTTGGAGGGCTAGATCAAGTGGTAAGCGACATCGATTTTATGGGACGACAGAAATGCTTCACCAAGGCTGACTGATAATAAAGAAAACACTGTCGCTCGCATGGTTGTATAGTGTCGTAAAGAAGTTGAGAGCTGGTCGCAGTGGGTACGGCGCTTGGAGGCGGAGGTGATTCATCGACTATACAACGGCATATTGAGATCTTGTTGACGTGATGGAAAGACGGCACACACAATGAGTATGACAGCACGAAACGACACAGTTTAAGCGGTTGCAGAGCAGGCTTGAGCCGAGGCTGACATCCATTGCGGGTGTGAGATGTTTTTCAGCTAGAAGAGTCCGGGGGAGAAAACCAGTGCTCGCTACAGCACTTCTTCCCGTAACGCTACTTTCAAACCTCCGGAACCAGTCGCTATACTTGACGTCAGACCATACACCTTGGGATAAGTCCTGGTACGCACCCAAGACTCTCCTTATACAAGATCCCCCTTCGCCACTTGGAGTCTAATAAGGGCGCAGGTAAAACAGCCATGCTCTCAATCTCTTCTGCAGTAAGCCCACAACCTTCGACAAGTTGTCTGACAGTTTGAACGGTCACAAATGCCTCTATGTGGTTCCGAGAAATCGGCATACAGATGAGAGTATAGCAAGAAGCTCGCTCACCTCCTGAATCAAGCATATACCACGGATCATGCCAAGCACACTTTTTATGCTGGTCGGCATAGTCTTTCCAGTTGAACTTGGGGTCGTCTGCGAAAGGAAGGAACGGTAGAGCATTGGGGTCGTCGCCGACCATGATATTTCGCGAAATTGGAGGACACGACTCGTATGCTGGAGTCGAAAAACATGACATTGATTCATGAACTTCCACCGTCTGGACTACCATAGAAGCGCTAGTAACCGTCGCACCCTCGCCGAACCGAACCACAGAAACACTGTGTTCACCCGGTTCATCAAGCTCCGATGAGCCGGCTGCTGGAGATATATCATCCTCAAAAAGAGGGTGCCTCCTTCGGCGCACTATCGGAGCACGTAAAAGTTCAATCGTTTTACGGGTATCTTCATAATTCCATTCGTGGAATCTACACCATGCATCCTTGAACGTCGATTTGACCAGTGTAGAGGTATCGGTGGGCTTGTCGGGTTCGCATTCGAGAGCATCGTAAGGTCGCTTCAAAGGTCTCTCTTGTGTTGATGAGCGTTTCGGAGAGTGGGGAGGCGTGGCGAGGTCTCGAGTCGCAGGAGATTCAGGAGGTTGGGTGTGGACGTGATCATGAGGTTCTTGGCAGTATTGCGGGGTGGAATCCGACACGACCGTCTCCAAATCCTGGTGTGGGGGTGGCATATCGACCATCAGCGTATCCTCGTTTTCATATCCGCCAACTTCTATCGTAGAACCCTCCGATTGACCTTCTTCTTTCATCTCGTCGCCTTTTCGAGAGCCTATGGCTCTCTCATCTCCACCTCCGTCAGATTTATTGCAGTACTGCGATGTGACACTGTCGCTTTTTACCAAATGCTTCGCCTCTTTTTGCGGTTTCGATGAACATTCCCTCTCTGCAGCCCTCTTTGCATCATTTGTTGCGTGCGGACATCGTTTCAAGTGAATTACCATGGCCACTTTCTCTCCCCAAACAGGTGAGGTGTTTTTGAGGGCTGAAGGCGGATTCTGGAAGGTATATGTTATTCTTCACATGTACACAAAATCTCTCCTCACCTTCAGCAAACCATGACTGACTCTCTAGGTCCTTTTCAAAGTCTATAGCTGCATCCTGCTGAATCTCCTGGGACCTGTTTGACTTTAAACATCCGTAACAGTATGCTTTGTAATGGGTCGCATCTTGTTTTTCTCGGTGAAAAAATTCCCATAGAGGTCCTTGAGTGCGAGCCATGGCAGTAGCGAGCGGCGCAGGTCGAAGTCGAGGGTGTTGATTTGGACAAGTCGACATCGCGACACGCGTTGACGGTTTCTCGATTCACGTGGTTTCCAATTTCGTTACCTTGCACTGTGCAGTTTCCCCACGGCGCTGGCTCGACTACACCCCGTCCTCAGACCCAAGCATTAAGAGTAAAATATCGTTCCTCGTACTAGGCTTGATCTCCAGATCCTATCTCAAAGGTAAGCCCAATTGGCTTAAATAGTTCAATTCGGATTTTTTTTTTGACAGAGGACTCTTTACTTCAAGTTTGCGCTCCATGGCTTTCCGGTTGAATACTGCGCAAAGGAACCTCATTCGGTGACTTTTACCCTATCTTGCAGTGCTCATTGAACTTTGTAGCCAAAAGTATGTATTAGAAGTTCCCGACTATGGCTTTCTGACAGACCGTTGTGTAGGGGACTCGAGATCCATGAACTCACGCCATGAATTGCCACAAATTGAGAACGAGGCTTGGCTTGCTTCAATGAGGTAAACTCGCTGTCCCATTAAACGCCCCCTATGGCAGCATCTATCGATGACCATTAATGTCCCCTATACTGGCTATGGCACTCTCGGTGATGGGGAGAACAGCCATGGAGCTAGATATGAACTCTCCTGCAGCCCAGCTTCGAAGTCTGATCCTTCTGGATTCTTGGACGTTTATCTCGTTAACCTCATTGCATCATCGCGACTTCCTTTCGCCGAGGGGTATATTAAAAGCTCACCGAAATTCCCATCGTTCCTTGGGCTCTCCATCCATACTCTGAATCCCTCGTCTCGTCTGGGAAAAACCGCGGGTGTCAGTTAACTTACCCGAAACTTCCTTCGCCTACGCCACTTCGTCTCCCCGTGAACATAGGCTTCCGGTTTTGAATAGCTTCAGGGATTTATTAAAAATCGCTGCTTTTCTTTCGTTCCATTCGAGAGCTTCTCCCTCGTCCCTTGGTGTGCTTCAGTCGCAATATGCTCCCCCCATCTTTCACCATGATAGCTCACCAAACTCTTCTTGCTGCAACGTTGCTACTTCTCTGCCAACACGTGAAAGCAGAAACAAGTTACATCAGCGACTTTGTAGACCCAACTTTCATCCTGGCCAAAGACTTCCCATTCCATACATACCAAGCTGAAGTCTCCATCGTAAAATGGGCCAGACAGTTCTCCTTGAGAGGACCGTGGTGTGAGTTCTTTTGATTTCGCGTTCGGTGTTCAATTGGGAGATGGAGACTAAACGAATTCCTCGTCCAGCGGTGATGGACAAACCCGTCGCTCCCCCTTCTGGAGACAAACACGACTATCTGAGTTGGTCACCCTAGTGCGTCTCTTTCCACCTTCTGTTTACGACACTTATGGAACGTTCCTAGCTCTTGGCCAGATTGCAGCAGCGTCGGAAACACTTCAATTCTAACAGACGAACAAGGTACCGTTACCTCATTCCCCAAGGAAGCCTTAATACCTATCTTCTCAGTATGGACCACATGCCCCTACAAACTCCGCGACGGACAATTCAACCCTGACGGTCGACTCATCAACGACGTAGGCCACTTCGACGACCTCTCCAACGCCGTCTTATATAGCTCCATCGCTTACGTGATAACCGGTGGCAATTCAAACTCTTTCTCAAGGAACGCCGGTAAGGAAGAACCTATTACTCACTTTGGTCTTGGAACTGACTTCTTTTGTGTCGTCTAGTGCGCTTCATCAAAAGATGGTTTCTTGATTCAGATACGAAGATGAATCCTTCTTTGACGTATGCGCAAATTTTGCGAGGACCTGATGGGCAAGTCGGTAGACATACTGGTGTTTTGTGAGTAATAGGAAACACGATTTTCTCCCCCTATCGTCAGACTTGATCGTCTTCCTCAGGGACATGAAGGGTTTTGTGAGAATAGCAACCGCAATAGAAATATTTCGGAAGAGCAACAACACCGACTGGACACCTAAAATTGACAGCGGAATGGTGGATTGGGTCAAAAATTACACTTCATGGATAGAAACGGACCCAACGGCTCTCAAAGAAGCCGCCGCGTTGAAGTAAGCGTTCCCAGTTATCATAAAGAACTAAACCCTCATCCATCTCCAAAACACCAGCAACCACGGAACGTTCTACCACGTCCAACTCGCCGCACTCAAACTCATCGTCAACGATCGAGAGGGAGCGAAACAAGTCATTGAAAATTACTACAACAGCCAATTCTTGACTCAAATCGAAGAAAACGGCGAACAGGTCAGTAGTTTTGTGTTTTTTGTGCGCTTTGACGACTTTGTTTTTACTCCACTCATGGACAGCTACTAGAAGCAGCCCGTACAAGACCGTACCATTACCACACCTACAACATCGCAGCGATAATAGTACGTTCAACGGAATTTCCCCATCTCATACCAAGCTCTAAAAAAAACCCAGAGTCTTGCTCGGATCGCACAATACATCGACCCCGAATACAACGTCTGGAACCGAACTTCAGCAAAAGGAGGATCACTCAAGAAAGCCATGGATTTCACGCTATCTCTCGATCCAGCCATTTCAAACGAGACTTCCGCCGTCATCGAGCTATACCCCTACGTGACTGCTATCGGAGCTGTTTTTGGGGATCCGGATGGGAGATATAGGAAATGGCTGCAGGACGCACATCCAGACTATGCTACCGATCCGCACTTTCTTTGGAATCAACCGTTTGTTGGGGGGCCTACGGCGACTTCGGCTGCGGATAGAGCCAGAATGACTCGGAGGATTAGTAGTGGTGATTTGGGCCTGAAAGTGACCCGAGGGAATTGGTGCATGCTTGGATTGTTGGCGGTTGGGTATTTCGCAGCAGGGGTACAATGATATGACCGACCGAGGGGAGCTTTAAAGCTTCGATCTATAAAGCTTCTGACCTCCAACTGTTAGAGCGGTTTTTGCGACCTCCTGCTGGATCAATTATTATAGTCTGTAGGCCTATAAATCTGAGTTTAAACTTGGGAACAGAAATAGCCTTATAAGGAAGGTAGATCCAGCTTGGGATCATTACAAATACAAAAGAATAACAGCCTATGCTTATCTAGAATAGTCACTTATTCAACACATATTCAACTTCTCGAGGTATGACATCCAAAAAATCCTTCGTTGTCTTTTTTGGCTTCCACCCCAATCTCTTACCTCGATTACCGACACAGCGCACGTCCGATGTTATCACAGAATACATGAATCCACCCTACAAAACGAAAAATAAAATAAAAGAAATCAATTATCAAGCTTCGAAAACTGATGGGGAGGTGACATTCAAAAAAAAAAAAAGACTCACATCACCGAAATGCTCCTGCGCTTCCTCTTTCGAATACGGCGTCGAAACCGGACTCTTGACTTTCCCCATATCAAAGAGAGCTCCAGACATCCGGTCGTAAACGTCGCTATACTGATGTTCATCGGCACAGGCGAAGAAATATCCCTCTTTACCATGGGGAATCTCGTCAGCCAGGGCCGCATTGAAGAGCAGAACATAAAGATCAGCGACTAGCATCGTGGTCAGAAGATGCTTCTAAACACCATGAGAAGGAATCTCTCACCCTCCTCGATATGAACATTGGGCCAATGATTCTTTCCCTCAAGCGGGAGAATTCCCGCACCTCTCTTGAGGGCCACCGGAACAAGAGCGCTAAAGAAAGCGGTCGTGGCGTTCGCTATCCCAGCTTCGACGAGAGGATTACGAGTGATATCGTAAATGATACCCGGACAAACTATATACGTTTTGACGTACCCTGCTCACAAAGCATCGTCAATACCGTGCTCAAAGGAAGATACAGCATTTGGATGTACCTTCTTGGTCTGCCGCAAGGACTTTGAGTTCTGGCTGGCGGTGAAAAGCATCCGGGGGTATTTTATCCAACTGTGCGACGTCCTCATCATCCCAGACGATACCCTCTGCACCGTCCTCTTTCGATCTGTCCCACAGAATACCTGGAGGAGCTTCATTAGGAGTGGTTGGCCTTTTGGGAAATAGAACATACCGGTTCCCGACTAAATCGCAGGGGTAGAGTTTGAGCTTAAATGTCTGAAGTGAGAGTAGTTTCTTACGGTATGAATAAGTATGGATGCTTGTCCAGTAGTTTTGAATCGCTTCTTCAGTCCTTCCAACACACCCTCGACAGCATTCACGTCGTCACAATCAGCCTATGAAAGATAACAACTTCCGGTCATGCACCATTGTTGAAACCATCGGCGTCGTACACACCATGGCTAGCACAACATCCGCCTCTGCGGCTTCTTTCGACATCAGGTCCTGGTCGGAATGTGAGCCGATAATGGTCTTGACGCCAAACAGGTCATTAAGCTTTTTTGCTTTTTCGGCATTCCGAACAACCAAGCGGAACTCGATTCTAGACCTCTCCGGGAGATTGAGGAGTGTACTGAAAACGCTTCCGCCTATGTAACCTGGGAATTCACCGTGAAACAGAGAAAGGGATGGGAGGATGGCTATTCTTGACTGACCTGTTGCACCAGTGATAAGTACGACGGTTTTGAGGGACGGTTGGGTAGACATTTTGCGAGGGAGGTGTGAGAGATTTGATAAAGAATCAAGTTGTTGAAAATGTGCGTTATATATGTTTCTTGCATTCTCCGGACTTGTGGGATTTCAGTTGGGCTGGTAGTAAGCATTGGTAAGTAGGTCGATATAACCTGTCTTCGATTTGACAGGGCCGCAGTTACGATGATAGTACCTGTATCCCGATTTTAAATACCTTAGAAGCAACCACTGACTGACTTGAAGTTGAGCTATTGTTTTGATCGGGTCGTGATTACACGATGAGAGCGCCCAAGGTGTACCGCCAGGGCAGCTCGGGCAATGGCATATTATGGTAGTTGAGGGGGAAGAGGCGGGATCCCGGGGTCTTTAACAAACAAGAAAATTCGCCCCGCCCAAAAACAACTTTTGAAGGCAAAGATACGAAGCTGCTGGAAGTTCCCTTTGTGATAAGGCAGGAGAGACCCAGGGGGGGAATTGAGATCGCCAAAAATTTTCGGGGTGCCCCTTGAGATCATGAGAGAGCACCTTCATTTCGCTTTTCGGTTGATTTCCTTGCTTACTCTATTTGATTGATCCCGCCTTGAACCAGCCCCGCAGAGTTCCGACGAGACGACAGATTGAGCCTAGCGTAACCTGTTTAGTTGATCAATGAATTTGAAGTAGGACAGAGTACTAAGCGATGAGCGTGGCGAGTGTGACTCTGAGGAGTAAGTAGAGATGCACGAGCTCGGTGCATGCGATACGAATAACGCGTATGACCAAGCTTTTCTCACCATCACAAACCCGGGGACCGGGCCGATTAAATAATCTACAAGCTTTCTACGAAGGTTCCAGATCACTTTGGTTGCATTATTATTTCTGATGCATGCATAGATAGGTATGGTCCTTAACCATGGTCAGTGTGAGGTTTAGGGCTTAGATTTTGGTTTTTTACAGGCTTGAACCGCCCTTAGCCCTGGTTATATTACGCGTCGCACTTCGTCGAGAGCCTGAGATCCGCCAACGGATGGGGCATTCCGACTAATACATTTTTTGTACCTGCGACAATTATTCGCAATGCCTGGGGGAGTAAATGACCTAGGGAGAGTAGAGAGTGCTTACTGTTGGAATTATTCGGAGCCAATTAGATTACGACAGGGTTGACCAGGAGGGAAACTTCAAGGTTGGCCCTTACGGAGTTTTGTGCCACACATGTCTAGACGTTTGAACATGTGTCAAGGGAAACCATAGAGAGCTTAAGGGTTTTATTTATTAGAGAACCTGAGCTTGCAGCTCACACCCTTAAGCAAAGACTACTCCACCGTCCACCAATATGGTTTGTCCCGTAAGATAATCGGAGTCGGGACCCGCGAGGAAAGACACCACTTTAGAGATATCTTCCCCAGTACCGGTCCTTCCTAAAGCTATGGTCTTGGCCCCAGCCCTGAAAAGTTCTCCCGGTGCCACCCCATTCATCTTCGCGAGTGTAGCATCAACGTCCCGGGTCATTTGCGTATCGGTATAACCAGGACCATAAGCGTTCACAGTGATTCCGTGCGGCGCAAGTTCTAGAGCAAAACCTTGCGTGAGGCTCCGTACAGCAGCCTTGGTAGAGCTGTATACACTAATGGATACGAACGGCCTGTACGAGGCGATGCTGAAGTAAGCGCGTTAAGGATAGATAAGATAAAGTAAAATGGATCAATAAGTTCAACGAACCTAGCTGCATTGATGATCTTGCCGCTACCTCCTTGTTTGATAAACTGTTTTGCAGCAGCAATGTTGCTGTTGATGACACCAAAAACATTTGTTTCGAACATCTGCCTCATATCCGTCTCGGTTGTATCCAACAAGTGACTAACCCGTGAGATTCCAGCGTTCGCAACGAAGACGTTCAATGGGCCCAAGGATTCAACAGACTTTTGAACAGTCCCTTCGACCTCGTGGATCTTCGTCACGTCGCAAAACGTTGTCGTCGCTTCTCTTCCTAAAGCTCGAATCTCACTCTCTACCTGGGTAAGAAGTGGACTCTTGAACGGAGGAAGAACATTTGGAAACTAAGATGCTCACTTACCTGTCCCATTAAGTCAGCGTTGACCGGGAGATCGGCTATACAAATATTGAACCCATCTGAGGCAAGTCGGAGGGCAATACTGCGACCACTACCAAAGTTTGTAAGCTACCGGTGTGAGTTAATCATCATATAACATACATTCCTCGAGCGGCGCCGGTAACCAACGCGGTACGATTCGACATGACTGAAGCTCGAGTTGGTGAGCTAGCGAAACCCCTACTCGCCCTGCTTTGAGCACGAGTAAGACCAAACAGAATTCTTGAAGTTGCAGACGAGAAGAAGATATGCATAGTTGCGAGTGAATTTTACAGCCCGGTGAGGTCACGAAACCAAAGGTTCCTCTATGCGAGGATATCCCAAGGTTAAAAGGGCTCTCCAGAGATGACGCAACCGCAGGAAGTTAATCAGCTGTTTAGATCACTTATAAACAGGACCACATGAGGGAGAAAATGTCGACCTCGGCGATTGAGATTGAGTAGCAGTAGTTCCATCAAGTTTAGCTCGTGTTGAGAGTTGATGCATCGCTAGCGAACCGAGGCGATATTGAAAGTTTGTATGACAAGACCAGGAAACCTCAAGTCACAGTCCATGCGTCCTTCGATTTCCTGTATCATGTCTCCCGCTGATGTGGAAAATTGAGTCGTCCAGAGAATAATCTTGCGAGGTCGAATGTTAAGGATGTAGAAAGATAGGTGTGTGAGAAACCAGAAGAAGAATAAATTGATTGCCAGCACCATAGTCATGAGATGCGAAGATGGTAGAATATCCTCGTCCCTTGGGTCAGCCTAGACTCTTGTTAGTACTGATACACTCCATAGTATTCAAACGCGTTCTTGTGGATGTTATTCGTCATCAAATTCCTCGTCATACAAAATGTGAGTCCAGCGAGCACCTTGAGCACCATTATCCTATTCAAAAAAATCCCCAGGCTCCTGATCTTCACGCAAAAACTATCCCTCCATCCACAACCAAAGTCTGTCCAGTCATATAATCAGAATCCGGACCAGCGAGGAAGGACACAAGTTTTGCTACATCCTCCGGAGTCCCATTCTTTCCCAATGCAACAGTTTGAGCTGCTTCCTTCCAATGTTGCCCTCGCGGCATTCCGGTCATCGTCGCCATTTCCGTATCAATCTTCTCCCACATCTTTGTGTCAATATTCCCTGGCGCATACGCGTTCACAGTGACCTCGTGCTTCGCAAGCTCTAATGCGAAGCCTTGTGTAAGACTCCGCACAGCAGCTTTAGTGGAGCAGTACAAGGCTAAAGGTGGCCACGTCTTATAAGCCGCGACACTGAGAAAAGCGCAGGGTTAAAAAGACAAAGTGAGACCACGAGTTCAGACACGAACCTAGCCGCATTGATAATCTTGCCCCCTTTCCCTTGCTTTATGAACTGCTTCCCGGCAGCGATGTTAGAATTGATCACGCCATAAACGTTTACTCCATATATCTGCTGCATGTCTTCTTCGGTTGCATCAGAGAGTGATTTGACCTGTATAATCCCAGCATTGGCTACCAAAACGTTCAATGGGCCTAGTGCTTCAACTGACTTCCGAATAGTCTCTTCAATGTCGGACATCTTTGTAACATCGCAGTGTGTCGTTAGAGCTTCTCGTCCCAGAGCTCGTACTTCATTTGCAACCTATGAAAGGGGAAGTAAAGTTAATCGATCGTGATTCGTAGAACAATCAAACGCACTGCTTCAATAGATTCAGCGTTAGATTGAAGGTCATTGACACAGATGTTAAATCCATCTGAGGCAAGTCGGAGTGCAATGGCGCGACCACTGTTGAAGAAAGATCGCATGTCAGCCCTCCATCATCCAACCACCCTTTCGAAGTTTCAAGAACGTACATGCCTCTACCAGCTCCAGTGATCAGTGCAGTGCGGTTAGGGGTCGCTGCAGCTCGAAATGGAGAGGTACCGAAACTCCTACTGACAATTCTGCAGGTATGAGTTGTGCAAAATAGTGCTCTTGAAGACGAGATGAGGGGATACATCGATTGTTAAGGCCAAGAAGGGTCCGGTTTCTACCAAGCCTTTATCCCGACCCTATGAGAGTAATCACAATACCGCTCATGGGAACTACTAAATCACATTGTAAATATGAATGTTGAATTCCATGCAGCCTATTTAAATTTACGACGAGCGGTCAGAACGATCCCTTCCGAATGGAAACTTGCTCACCCGAGGCCTCAAATTTTAATGTCCAGGGATGATAATGTCGATCAAATTCCTGACGACGACAACTCGACGAATAATGGGAAGTAATCCATGAGAACGTTGTGTAGGTCATGGGAGGAAAGTTGCTGAGGTATCCTGCGAGCTATGTGTCGCTGGCACCTTGAGCTTGTCTTGGGGAGAACTTGGGGAGCGTATGATGATACAGTAAAATATAGAGACAACCCCTTACATAATCCTATAATTTTCCTCTCCTCATCACCCTCAGCGTTTTCGGGAATCAATATGCCCCACGGATTCACGTATGTAATAGGTACTTCCATCAACGCCCAGAATACCTCCTCTGAATCGGCTTTACTGACTTTTTTCGGAGACAGAACACATGGAAGACGATGACGAAGTCTCGAAAACCGTCCCTCCATGGGTAGATCTCGAATACGCGGTTGGTAACATCGGACGCCCCGTCGGTCGTACTCAAGCATATTTGTAGCACATGAGAACCCTCGCAGGCCTTAAATCTCGCGTTTACTTTACCAACCTCTCAAAGGCATCTGCTCAAAGCCTCCAAGCCAAGTTCAGATCATCGCAAAATCCAGAAACTGAACAGGCCCAAGTCTCCTGTCAAACTTCTGGAATCTTGGACCTCGTCAAGGAAGAATTAGGAGGATCGTTGGAAAAAGTTTGCTTGTTGGATCCCAAAGCCGAGAAAGAACTTTCACCGGAGGATGGTGATGGAAGGTTCGAGTGGTTTTTGTTCGGAGTGAGTGGCACTCATCTCTGAAGTGGCTTATAACCTCGGGTATCAATTGATTGGTTTTGCAGGGAATTTTAGGTGACGATCCCCCTCGAGATCGAACGGGCGAACTGCGAGTATTAGGGTTTCCTGGTCGCCATCTCGGATCCGTACAGATGACGACGGATACTGCGCTCGGCGTTACCAAGCGTGTCGTACATGATAAAGGTTCGTTCTGTTACTTGCCCGGGATGCAGTCAACTTACTTCAAATAGTTCCACTGGACAAAATTGAATACGTCGTATGTGGTTAGGAGCATCTTCTCTACGAGGCTGACAACAGGCGTGAATCAGGATTTCCCAACTATAACCTTCAACCCCAAGGTACGCGTGTTTCAAGACTGATGAAATAATCAACGGCTAACTCGCGAAACCCAGGAGAGCGTAGAAATGCCATTCAGTTCGTTCTTTTCTTGGTGGATTCCATCTTCTCACATCTCCGTATAGGATACATGATACAAGGCCCCGCTCGTGAACCACTTCTCCCACCTGGCATGCGGCAACTTCTCTACGAAGATCTCAACAAAAGCTTCGATTTCTAGCAAATCGTATAATCTTGTATACCGATGCAGTAAAACCAAAAACCGATTGAATTTGCTGTATATTACAATGTGTAATACATATGCATATGCGAGGATAGAATAAGAGTAAACGAAACGTGCGAGGTATGCAGAGAGATGATACAAGTAGTACGTTAGGAATATAGGAATATAAGAACGAGAAAAAATGGAACTAATTCTTCTACAGCACATATATATAAGGACACTATTGCAGATCCAATTGAAAGAATCCGAGAAAAGAAGGGGGAAAATGATAACAGTGACAACAATACTTAATACGTGATTAGAAGTTACGTCGACTGGGGATTGCCCTCATCCCATGGCGCAGGCACTCTCGCCACATCAACAAGGTTGGTGTCCGCCCGAGCGTCATTCAGTCTATCCCGGTCATTCATAGACATCCGAGCCTTACAACGATGAAGTCTCAACTTCGTACGTTTAATCCCTAGAAAAATAACCAGAATCAGCACAAAAAACGAAAGAAGTGCAAAATAACACTAACAAGTAGCAATCGTCGCACGATCTTCATCCATGAACGGATTCCCTGTTTGTAAAAGGTCATCTTGAAGAGCGTATAAACACCACAACGACTCTTCATACAGCTTCTCGCATTCATCTGGGGTGGATGCTTGATCGAGAAGTTCTTTGCGAGCGGCTGTTCGGCTCTAGATAGATAATGAGCACTAAGAATAGAAAAGAAAAAAAAGAAAGTGAACGACGTACGAGTAAAAGTGCGCGATCATACACCAACTGATCCAACCAACTCTTAGGACCATCATACTGAGCTGGTAACCACGTCTTCACTAACGCAGCACGTTCATTGCACTTCATAAAATGCTCTTTAAACCATCTCAACGCTACGAAGAGAGAAAACAAATCAGCTTGTGAAATACCCCAGTCAACGAAACGGACAAACCATCATCAAAGCCCTCACTAACCACGAAATCCCCATCCGGATGCCTCATCTTCATATGCTCCTGGTAATTCCTCAGTATATTCACACCCTTTTGCGAAAACGACATGAGAAGCATATACACCGCAACACACGTGACAGCGTTATACTCCGCTTCCATGTCTGCATTCTTTCGCTTTCGCGCCAACTTGTCTCCTTCTCCTTCGCGTTTGGTAAATTTGTTGGGGTCGGGAAGAGGCTCTGAAAAATGAACGTAGACCGCTGTTCAGTACAATAAAAAAGATGGGTAGCTTGCAACTCACTCTGCGGAACAGCTTTCACGTACTCATACATCTCATCTGCCCAATGCGTGAGTACGTCAGTCTTCTGGGCTAATTCCTCCAACTCTCGAAGCATCTTGTCTTCTAAAGGATCGTTCGAACCCTCGGCAGCATCAAGAGATATTATCTGAGGCCGTCGCGGTGAACCGGGTACACTGCCAGGACCGTCCTGTGTGGGTGTATACGCTTCTCTCAAGGAAGACGAAGAAGCTTGTCGTCGTGCACTACTTGGATTATTCGTACCAAAGAGCTTCTTGGAAGCTAAACTGATAGCACGATGTAACGCATTCGAAGCTGCTCTCGATGCTATACTGGAAGGAGAAGATGACAATGGAGCTACTGGAGCTGGCGTTGCGGCATTCGGAGGAGGAGGGAAGGTTATAGGTGACGAGCTTGGGTGATCAGTTGTAGTGGGTATGTTCATGGGTAAGGGATGATCGTATGGAAAATCGTCCATAGAAGGTGATGGAGGAACTCGACGGTCTTGAAGAGGCCGTCTTGGAAGCGTATTGAGTTCTGTTAAACGTGTCAATGAAATAACAAATCCTCATAGGTAGATAGACGAGAGCCTACCATCGACAGCACGATTAAACTCTACAGCGCGTGTGTCACCGACGAGCACATATTCGCGTCTGAGAATCCCATCTTCCTCTGTTTCTCCAGGTATGACAGAGCCTTCTGCAGAACCTGGCCTCGATGGGCCTTGTTTAGGTGCGATATTAGAAACATGTCGTGATATTGGAGGAGATGTACTAGGCCTGGAAGAAACAGGTGTTGAGTGTCGCTCTGTATGAGTCAAAGAGATTCATACCCTTGTTCTGGGAGTGGCTTGTCTGTTCGCGGAGGGGTGTTTTCTGCTGTCCCTTGAGTAGACGTCCTCCGGAAATTGAACCTGCTTGGAGGTATCATCGCATTTTCATCCATAACCTCCGGAGGAATGACTTTGTGGCCCTCCGGTGTCGAAGGTCGCCCCTCCGCCCATTGCACCATTTCTGACCCTGTACTTCCAATAGAATTTTGCTGAGAAAGATCTTTGGGTCTAGGAAACTTGCTTTTGGCCAAAGCAGTGCTTCCAAAGAAGTCTTCGAAGCTTGCGCGTTCAATAGGTTTCTGTTTGAGTAACATCCGTATCAATTTCTTGATATCGTTTGGTACAGGTAAAGCTTCGCTCCCACCGCCACCACTCTTGGCTGATGTCGAGTTGGGATCTTCGTCTGGAAATTTGACACCTTTCGAATGTTCAATCTTCTTCAATAACTCGATATGATTCTGAGCGCGAAAAGGAGGCCTCCCGACTGCCATCTCGTATAGAACGGCACCTACCGACCAAAGGTCGGCCTTTGCGTCGTATTTCTTGTACCCAAGAATCTCAGGAGCCATGTACAGCCTAAAAGAAGGTCAAAACCATGGTCTTTCTCTCGAAGAAAACAAAGCAACATACGGGGAGCCGCACAACGTCTCAGCCATCATTGCATTCGGAAGCGACCTTGCAAAACCGAAGTCGGCCACTTTAAGAACTGGAACACCAAGCGGGTGACCACGAGCGAATTCTGCTGGACCGGCTGGGCTGAGTAGAAGATTCTGAGGTTTGATATCTCGATGGATTAAATCTCGGCTTCGAAGGAACTTTAAAGCGCGTCCAAGTTGTCGAAGAAAACTCCGCACGACAACTTCGTCGAGACCACCAGTTCGAGGATGTGGATAGTACTGAGGTGGCGCTCCCGGACTGGGAGTGTATTCGAGGGTTTCCACTCGACCGCGTTTCTTGATGTAATTAGTGAGATCCCCGCCGGAGCAGTATTCCATGACCAGATAAATATAGTTGTCAGCGCGCTACAACACAGAAGTCATTTAAAGATGACATTGAGGACGATGAGAGAATAAATTTACGACAATATCGATCAGCCTGGTTATATGTCGATGAGATAACAGTTTCAATATTTGTATTTCACTTTGAAGATTTTCAAAAAGTTTGGCGTTTAGTTTGTCGCGTTTGACTGTCTTGATTGCAACTGCTTGACGGGTTTCCTACAGGTTGGAGTCAGGCACCGCAACAAGAAATACTGGAGAGTATACGCCACTTCATGGTAACCTTTGTAAACAGTTGCGAAACTCCCTTTCCCAATCTCCGCCCCTAGAACGTACTGTCCAACCTCGTGCTCATCCTCACTCCTCAACTTCCCTAGAGTGGTCGATTTCTTTGAAGTGATAGCTGATGCCATTTGACCCGATAATGATGATTAGTTCCCGAAAGGTAGAATCGAATGGAAGGTGATTCCGATAATTTAAAGAGTGTGTTGTGAAGCCAGGAAGAATTCTCAAGTGCTAAGATTTCGAGAACATCCAAGGTGGACGTTGCTGAAGAGGTCGTTCGCTAATGTAGAGCGTTGTAGAGGTGTGCAGCTAAGGGCTCTGCAACATGGCCGTCTAAACGAGGATTTTTGACCGTGATGCTATGCTGACTCATCGACAGTCAAATTTCCCTAAAAAAGAAATCTCAGGTTCACGCACCGAGCCAGAGCGGTACACGGACAGGCCCAAACTAGGCAGCCTTATTGGGGTGGAATCGTTCTCGGTACTCGCCTGTGTATGCATGGCCGCTTCTGCACAGTAAAACTAGGCCAAAAACCTCACGTCGCAGTTCTTAGTTTAGGTGCCGAGTTTGTTGTGGGAGATTGTCGAGCAGGTCAATCTCCGCACTGTTAACCTAACCGTACGTACAGACTACAATAGTACAAATTGAATCATTCCGTGGGTTGCTCACAAAGCTTGCCCAATTCTGCCAGTAACTTAATGTCGTGTTCTTTCTTCATGATGCCATTAGGTTTCATCCCAGCTTCTTGGAAGAGCAGGATGTGGGCCAAAAAGACTGGATACCGAGCCTCTTCATGCGTGCCACAACCGTCAAAATCAACCAGATAGCCACGCAAACCACCTCCTGCCTTCTCTTCCACCATTACGTTTTGTAGCCTGACGTCACCAAAGACAATGTTGTTTTGGTGAAGGACCTCGAGTGCGCTTTTGATATTGCTGTACGCAGTTTGAGGAAGAAAACGTTCTTGATATGGCTGGCCAAGAAGGTACTTGTAGGCGTTTTGAGCTTTGTCCAAGTATTCCATAACAACCATATACCAACCGCCAGCCACTTTCTCGCAATGAAGGAGTCGAGGTGCGAGGCCCTGATCTGCGAGCAGCTTATGAGCAAGTTCGTTATAAGACGGCGTGAACTTGACGATGACGTTGCGACCATCATGGAGCATCTTAGCATGGAATAGAGCCATCGACACATCGAGACGTTTGTAAGTACTTGCGGCTATTTCCTCGTCTTCGAAGATATCTTTTGCAACCAGTTTTCCCATGAAGGTCAACTGCCCACATGATGGGCATTTAAAATCTGGAAGACAGACAGGATTCGGATACAAGAAGCTGAAAGTGGTGTCGGCGGTCTACGACCAACATCAGCAATAGAATTACACAAAGGGATAAAAAAACAAACCACTGAGAGATTGCGATAGTATTCGTTCAAGCGCTGATGACCATCCTTGATGATTTTAAGGGCACGAGCAAGGCAAATAGTGTCCTCTTTCACACGCCGACCACCGCGAATGTTAATCCGGAACACGTCCTCGACTAGAAGTTTGTCCCCAGCCATTACAGCGAGGCTGACTTCAAAAAGGGTGCTTGCGATTGCAATAACAATGCAGGGGAAGTTGCTGAGGACAATTTCCCCACGCTCTATTCAAATAAGGAGTCACAAGGCGAGAAACCGCAACGCCACTGGCCTTTTGACAACTTTGCATCAGGTGAAGTCGGGAGACAAATTCTCGTTCGTCTTCGTCATTGTAGAACCGCGCGCCCTCGCTAGCTAAGCTAATAGCCTGATCAAGGACGTCGTCATCTACTTTAACCCGTTCAATGTTGTCGAAATCCTCCGTTATTTTCGTGAGTTCAGTTATCTAGTGGGCGACCCGCCATGAGCAGATCCCATGAAGATGACTTGTAAGCGTCTTCCGCTGCGGACGAAGGAGTCACAACATGCTTTCGGAGAGCTTCATTTCGTGCTGATCATCATAATGAGGATGTGCTTCCTGGAGATACATTTAGACGGACCTTTGAGGTCACGGCGTCGACCGTGGAGTTCTTTCGGGAGTGATTGGATTGGTTTTATCTCTAGATGAGAACAAGTTAGATGCGCTTATACCACTGTGCATATGCAGTAAAGCACCTTCTAATACTGTCCAACAATCAACGACTTACCCTGAGTAGCGGTAAGACAGCAACGAACCTTGATTGTTAACTGCTACGACATCAATGTTAAGATCCTCGTCCTCTTGATCTGATACTTCCGTCTCCCAAACTTTACGCTGCAAATGTCCAATGTCCAGTTCTTTTAGACCTCCATCCATAAGTGACGCCATGACCCGTTCTTGAAGAGTTGGTGTTGGAGAAACCAATAGGATCTGGGATGAGACAGAGGTAAGTGTGCATGGAATTGTAACAAAATTTTTTCTAGGTAAGTACCTCCTTAGGCCTGTATAAGGTGAAGTGGTAATTCACTTCCAATTTTCGTGCAGCCGCCTTCATCTCCTCATCTATGGAAGCTTCCGGGTCATACGGTCTTCGCCTGATATACTGCCGATTAATCGGCCGTTGTGCGAAAGGAGAGTCCGGCCAAAGGAAGAACCAAACTACACCTTGACGCTTGACCATGCTGAGTAGAAAGGGCGAGTTGAAGAAAGAGGAGGTCACCAATTTCCACGCTTATGCCTCCAAGCGCCCAACTGTTGTGCAGGAAACTTGTACAGCGACGGGAGCCTCCATTTCTCTCTTGAAAAAAAAATGTCAGAAATGATGCCCAAAAAATACCTTTGGTCCCAAAGGGGTTTAAGGCCTTGGAAGTAAATGATACTCATGGGTGAGAGTGCAGGCCATTTTTTAGAACACTGTTCATGCAAGTCATTTTAACTTGTCCAATTTCTGAAAAACTTTTCTCACTTTTTGCTATGTATTCCCAGAGTCCTTGTTTACTTTTGGTCATTGCCCAGGCCCCATAGCTTTTCTTCTGGCTGCCAGAAACATTGTAGCAGAAAGGAGGGTAATTGCCAAGGGCCAAAGTGACTTAGTGGGGCCTTAGTTGATGACGCTTCACCTTCTTGCCACTGCTATCATCATCACTAAGAAGACCACTGTGCTACTTGGTCAAGAATGAATCAAAGATCTTTAATGGCTTCATATATAAATTCATGTTCATGATTTGTTATATAGAGGGAGAAGCAACAGTGGCACAGCTATAGCTATTACTATCCATATCCAACCAATGCAGGGTGTAAGAATTGATTGGTGGTTCTGGAGGGTGATATAACAGAAGTTCAGTTCAAGATTACAGACAAATTTGGATACAGTGATGGTCTTGAATGAATTCTTTCTATACAAAGCCAAAGTATGCTGAGAATAAACAGAAACCATAAATGCTTCAACTGGCACTACTACTACTCAGCTATCAATGCCATTTCTCCTCTTTGCCCTCAAAACTATAAGTAACATAGTTTAAAGCAATAATAGAGAACAACATGTGGAAATGTTTCTGCCACTCACAGTGGATGGTATTGAGCACACACAATATATCCAATATATTCGCCCAATTCCATTAAAGTCAAAGACACATATTTTCAAAGACACAGTACTAGCAGCAGCAGAATAGAGTTTCTCTATAATTGGCATAGAATAAAATTTTGGTACTGAGTTAGGTTGGTATTAGCATTAACAATATTGATGGTGGTTGAAATCCTTGAGGGCTCACTATCATAGATCTAATAGCTGTAATTAATCTAATAAACTCAATTAACTCTTATCAAGTGGAACTCCACATTATCCTTACAGATATGTTGTTTGGTAGATTATGCTAGAAGCCTTGAGCAATTGTTTGCTGCTGCCTTGGACTCGTATAGGTGTTGATAACAAGGATCAATTTGATGTTCTCAAAGATCAAAAATTATATCTATCAAAGAGACTTTTTTAACTCAATAACCTTTAAAAGGAATACTATATGGATGTGTAGCCCCCAACAAAATGACATTTTGAGGTTGCATATCCACAATGGGCACAAGGCTGAAACAATAGTTGGAACAGTGTCTGAAAGAGCAGATTGTTCCATTGATAAATGACACTCAACAAACTGACACCTCAGTCAATCAAAGCTGTTTCCACCTTTAAGCAGAGGGCTAGTGGAACAGTTGGGCTGGTAAGCTTGGTTGTGTGAAGTCATGTACATGCTACATGCTGGGATTTGGAAAAAAAAAAACTGGGTAAATCTTGGAAAAGAGCTTGAGAAACCCTGAGGATGATGTCTATGGTAAGCCAGATATCATGGTTTATTTTCAGGGTGATTATAATATTCTTGAACAGATAAATTATCTCACATATTTGAGCCTGTTGTGAATGTATGAGAGTACAGTAATCGGTCTGTATGTAGTTTATTTTGCCCAAAAACCTGGGCTACTCATCGCCCAGCATGCCACCAACTCCTTGCAGCCCTGAGGTACAACAATTGACAAGAAAAAAGTTGAGAATGCTACGAATATGCTGAACTGATCCAAATTTCTGGCATTTTTGGTTGATTTGTAGCACATTTAGGTTTTTTTATGGGGTTCTTATGAGCCCTTGCATTAGTGTGAACTCTTCTGGCCAGGCACGTTTCAGAATTTAGACAAGGTCCTTCTGTAGGCTGTGCAGTGGTTGCAGCTTTGACATTTTTTTTTCAACACCTTGACAAAGGTAATACCCACTACTTAACAGTAGCGGGAATCAAGGTGTCAATCATCGAGTCGACCTTCGCGCCCTGTGTTATCTCGAAACTGGCAGTAGAGCTCTTAATGTTGTAATTTTAGCTGTGTTATGCGAATGACTCTGATTTAATGACAACTGGCAACTATCGGTGACCATCCTTGATCACGAATTAGTCACTGCCAGGACAGCTTCCTGTGCCAAAAGTATTTTTGCGGTCAGAAACCGGAATGGGGTGTTCGCTGCTCATGTTCTAATCCAGTATTGTCCCAGAGCTCCCGGATCGTGTTAATTTGAATAGTGATAGCGTGCTGCGCCGTTGGTAAGAGGGGATGCACAAACGTGCATTCGAGCGACGCCTTTTGAAATTGAATACTTCCAAATGTTTCCATGGGAACTTAACCAGGGAAGGAGATGGGAAGAGCGAATATGAGGTACTCAGTACTCACTCTCCGAGGCTGTGACTTGTGAAGGTCGACAAACTATAATTATAGGCGAGTCAGTAAGAATTCAATGACCTAGGAAAAAAATGACTTACTAAGGAGGTTGGGCCGGTATTTGGATCTCCGAGACCACCAAGAAAGTCAAGGTCAAGCTGAAAAGAGCACACAATGCTGTCAAAAGACCTGTAACAGCATTTACAATTGACAAACCCATTCAACATCATCACTGGTAGAACCAATGAGGCAAGCTGACGCACCAAACAATTAATGGTACGGTTAACACTCGAAGAGAGTAACAACAGCCGTCGCTTTCCAGCCGAAGTGAGTAGACGCATCGAAGAAAGGGCGCGCATCGGATGTGTACCACTAACAATCTGTTTGAGGGTAGATTAATGAGGAATCGGTACCAAGGCAAACATAACAGACACATGGATCTGCGTAGATGATCAGAAGCTGGCGATGTACCTTCATCTTGTCATAACTACATCGTTGGCCAGTTTCAGAACCATTGTCTGGTTGTCAACTGAATATTAATATTCGAGCCTTCGTTAACGTATGCGCACACTGAAGTGTCCGAGTGCGGGAGGACATCATCGTACTAACAGTCATCGCAAAGTCGTGAGGAAGATCGTAAAGCACAGAGAGCTATCAGTTACATACTTGATGAAGGATGTTTGAGAATGTGAAGATAGTAAAATCAAACAAAAAGATGCGGGTAACGGGAAGATACAAAACAAAAAATTCATGAACCCAACGCGGCATGAATCATTGGTCGTCGAGAAGAAAAGTGGCAAGTAAAAACTATAGATGTCGACAGAAGATTAGAGGGAAAATACATGTAGTGAAGGGTATATGTTGCACAAAAATTGTCTGTTATGCGGCTGCAATGATATCATAGTCATAATGGATTCCAGACTCACAGGCAGCAATATTACTTCCTCTTCTCCCCGTCAAAAAATGCAACCAACTGTCCAACAGGAACCTTCCCAACCGGCTTAGGCATAGAAATCTTCCCGGTCGCTTCCTGTCTCCTCAAAACCAACGGATCAACAAACCCATTCTTCGAGCCTCCCTCTATCCTTTCCGTAGACTTTGACCTCAACTTCGGTCTCAATGGTGCAACCGAAGGCAAAAGCCCTCCAAGTGCAGCCACAGTATTCGGTGACTGAGCTTGGATGGAAGACAGACCATACGCAGATTGCGCCCTTATACGATGGTTCGACGGGGAAGAAGGAAGTGACTTGGTCGTACTGGTTAAATCCGGTGTATGACCATTAGACCGAAGTCCAGAGGAAACCTTCGCAGCCTTGGACTTTCCAATCGTCTCATCTTCAAACTCACCGGCACCTTCATCGTCCTCGTCAAAACCACCATTCTTTCCGAGTCCTTCCCCTTCCGAGTCATGAGATGTGTAACGTCCTATGTTCGAGTGTGGTGTGGAGGGACGATTCCTCTCTAAGCTCTGCTGTTCCTCATAATCGTCTGGAGGAACTATTGGTCCACCTAATGCGACCGTGTACCGTTTCCTTGGGGTGGGACTAGTACTCGACTGTCTAAGCGACGACGACGAACTTTTATGCGGCGGCACAGGAAGACCTCTGGAGGTCTTGCCGGGCACTGGGGACGTTGATGGCGAAGTCAAGCCATTGGTGGTGTTGGACCCAGGAATTGGAGAAATGGAAGATGTCGATGAATAGGACGCTAAAGAATAGGATGAAGTAGAGGAAGAGAGGGGAGGCAGTTGCGTGTTGCTAGCTGATGCTGAGGAAGGAAGTCCAGGGATGTTCATAGAAATCGGACGGGCGGTCTTGCTCACAGACGATGGTGGGGAGTTGGTAGGGGAGAAGAAACCGCTGACCGAAGAATCCGGAGCGTAGTCGCCAGTAGGATAAGGAAGTCGGGTACCGGTTGATGCTTTTGAGGTCATAGGTGGACTTGTACTGTGCCGAGCAGAAATTGAAGGAACGCGTGTGCGTGCTTGTGGTGTTGCACTAAACGTGGTATCAGGATCGACAATGTCAGCAGTGGAAGATGTAACCCTTTCATGCTGAATGGAAGTCGAAGCAGAAGGAGAGATGGTCACTTCAGCAGATTGCCGCGATTTGTTTGAGGAAAGGTTTCCGGGTGCGATCGTCATCCGTGCCATCTCTCGTCCGATCTCACCGATACGGCCCTGAAGCTCGACAATTTCTTCCCGAAGTTCCCTCATCTCTTCAGACACGACTTCCGAAGGGGACGACGTAGGTTGAGCAGCTTGTTGAGATGAGGCAGCCGTGTCTTCTTTCTCCTTCTCCTTATCAACCAGCCATCGCTCCACATCGCTCATACGTTCTTCCAAAGCGCGAACATGGCCAACCGTCCACTTCTCCAACTTCTCAAAACGCTTGGCGATGGTGAGAAGGGTAACATGGACATCTAGCGTCCCTTGAGCGTTGAATTGGGCATAAAGGGGAGGGGCTTCTCGAGAAGGAGACGAGGAGCTGGCTTCCACAGAGCGCATGGGTGAAGGTGAGAGATTAGGCGCCATAGTTGAACGTGATGGTGTAGGTGAGGCTGGGGATCCAGGCGCAGGACGGCGTGGCTGCTGGGGCGTGTTGAGATTAAGTAAGGCTGGATCAGGATACTTTGGTTGCATATTCGATGTCGAATCCTTCTCCATCTCTTTGTCTTTCCCTTTCGACTGCTTCTTTATCTCCTTCTCTCGTGATTTGGCGTCTTGAATGACCTGCTGCGCAGGCGTTAGATCTTTCGTAGGAGTAAGTTTGTTCTTTGCCGCTGTCCACCAGCTCGTACCATCCTTTTGAGAAGATGATGGAGATGGTGGATTAGGCATTGTCTGAGAACGAGACGGTGGTGGTGGTAATGCTCTAGTACTTTCCATCATCGCAAGAACCCGATCTTCAAGTTGTTTGCGCTCTTCTGCTTCTCGACTGAGAATTCTCTCGGCCTCTCTCCTAGTTCGATCTCGTTCTCTTTCAGCTTCAGCCTCTAGCTCTGCATCAGATGGTAGGAGGCTGGGAGACCGAGGGGCGATTCCACCAACGAAGTTTCCCATTCTCTGAGCTAAACTTACTGCCATCTGAGAGACAGAAGAAGCAGGTGATGGTGAGCGCTGCAAGTGTCGAGCTTCGTCGTCATCATCATCGTCGTCATCGTCGTCAACAGCATATGGATCGATTCCGGTTGAGGAGCTGGGCACAAATCCATTACGCAGGGGAGATGGTGGTCTTCCAGATCCTTGTCCCTATGATCATAAATAGATAATCGAATCAAAAATGGACCTAGATGATAGAAATAATCAGTGGAACTGACGATATTAGGGCTAGTCATTCTTCGCTGTTGTTTGGTGATTGGGGTGGCTGGAGGGAGTAGATTATGCGAGGATATGGATTGTGTCGGTCGATGAGAGGCCATGGTCGTTGCTGACGGACGTCTACGCCGCTCCGAACCTTGAGGAGCTCGTTCGACCTCGTCGTGGTTGAACGACGAGGTATTTGTATGTGTTTGGCGTGTTGGACTCGTCAATTTGAGCTCACAGTATGAGTCTGACGCCAAGCGTCAGCCCCTCACACTGAAACCTTCCGAGTTCCGCTGCCTCCGACTCGTTCTACTCAATCTGTCCAAGTCCCCATGTTAATATCCTCAACGGCTGTCTCAAGTAAATTGTTTAGACGGGAATTTTGATAAAATCAAGTCATGATCAATGTGCGGGTTACAATCAAGGCTGTCAGATGCAACACTCGTGGTTCAGGCGATAACCTCTGTCTGCACTAGTTGGAGAGTAGTCCTAGAGGATTTTCCACGGGATTTGCAATTAATGCGGGCTCTACTGACTTGAACATAGGGCTAAAGGCATTTTGAAGTGTCACTGGGTGGATTTGAGACGCGCACGGTAAAACCAATTTGAGGCCGACCCTCTCAAGATGGATACATCATCGGCTTCCAGTCGGAGTGATGCTAGCGTTCTCCAGAGTCAGGGTTTGGGACAAGAGACTTAGTTTTCCGATGCGGAGAAATAGACAAGATATTTCGGTCGACATTCACACAAAAGGCTCTGATTCCTGCGTACACCCAATAGTATAGCTACTTGAATATTGATGTTTTACAACTGTCCATCTGCGAATTAAGACACTAGCAAACTATCCAAAAGGTCCGAACTCGAAAAGGAGAGCATCTGTGGGCACCAGCAGCGCAAGGAACGAGCAAGATGGCACCGTTGAAGGTATTCCGGACGCAGAGGCTGGGATCGGCAGATAACTTGTTAGTGTATTCTACATATAGCGATGGGTTCATCAGGAGGAGCTTCCTCGTGATTAAGACCTACCGGTGAACAGCACAGAAGCTACATGACAAGAGGTTTCAGGGTTCAAGCAGGTTCAAGAAGATGGATAGTCTGGTGGAAGGAGGAGACACAAGGATGACCAACAGAGTGGACCAGCCAGACAAACTTAGGACAGCTTACGGGTCATTTCCGCTAGTTGCCGTAGCCCCCATAGCCAGAGTGTTATCGGGGTTACAAGTACGAGCACGGTTGTTGTCAATGTCCCTGGAGGTAGTGGGTCAGTATCAATCATAAGAAACGTTCAACAAATACTCACTTGAAGATATACCCAGCGATCGTCTGTCCTGTTTGTTGAATGTGCCATAAGGGAGCATCAGAGCCCACCTCACGACCGGGTGTGACCAAACCGTTCTGAACCTCTCCGAAGAAGCTGATGCCTGCTCCCTCGAAGTTGGGATTGCACGGGTCGACCCGAACAGCTAGAGACAGAAACGATGCAAAGAATCGAGAATGGGTTGTGAGAAAACATTTTGTAGAAAAGGGCTCGAACGTAAACTTCAGTGCGAAGAGAAGAGCAAGAAACGGATGATGAGGATACCACTCGGACTGCAGCCTTTTCATTATACGCGAAAGGGGGAGCCCGTTGAAACAGAGAAAATCCAGGTCCGTAGGTAGCAGGCGCTTCCGACGCGACATTCGTTCCAGTCCAGTTTCGGAAGGTGTGCGTAAAGGAGCCTGGTCGAAGACTCGTCTTCAGAGGAGTTTGGCTTTAGCACAGATTGTTGTGGGGAACCAACGATTTTGACCCAGAATCCATGTTGCCCCGCCATGATTGAGCAGACATAGGTTGAGTCGCCTTGTCGAAGATAAAATGTTCGTTGAAAGAGGCGGTCGACTTGAAGCCGCGTATAATCATTAATAGTCATTTTAGGTGACGTCGGAACGCACAAATCGTGATACAGATTGGGTGGTTAACAGTACTGCTAGTCGTTGGTTAAAACAACATCGCGAGACTTGTGAGCTGGCTTCTGAAGGGCGATTAAGGTAATGTTGATGGATAGTTACGAGGCTTGAGCGGGCATGTCAGATACCTTCATCTTTAGCTAATTTTGAGCAGACGTGATGCCAGAGATAGTAACGCGAGCTTGCGCTGGAGATTGGGGTACGTTGAGCCTGCAAGCCTTTTTCCATCGGCGGATTGAAAATAAGTGGGTGTCTGAGACGTTCTTTCAATATATATCCTGGAAGTACTTGACAGGAGAGCAGTTCAGATCTGTCATCGGAGTTCAGGCAGGAGAGCCATTCGTGAGAAGATGAGTCTGACGCTGCTAGAACAATTCATAGTTGAGTTGTGCTGAAGTCATTCTGCACACAATCTTGATTCATCCTTGCGATTCTAGATCTCCTTATAAGGCGTCTTGTCCTTCAAGTTTTGAATAACGGTGACGCGTGAGTGAAATTCGATGAGCCCAGGAAGTTTCCTTGACGTGCGATTGTCTCTCAAGAGCTTGGCTGATATAGAAGGGTTCAATAGAGATTTGGGAGGTGACAGCGAGAGTTAACGTTCAGAACGTACAGAGATTCGGAAAGCCAGCCCAGAGTCAGAAGGAGAGAGTGGTCCGCATGGCGCCGCAGCGAGCCGATCAATCAAAGATCACATAATATTCTCGTCCCACGCTCGGGCCAAGGTGTCAACATACGGTGGGCATCGTCAAACTTCAGGTGCACGTTCCGCCCGCTGGCCAACGCTGGCATATTTTCTCCGTTGTGCACAGTCCTTTCAGTCGTCTCTCTTTTCATACTAGGTTTAATATAAGAACCTGAATGCTCCTGTGAGTAATCTCTGTACTTACACCTCCGCAATCCGGCAATTAATTGCTTATGCAGTGATAACTTGAATCAACCTCGGGGATTGCTTTAGTCTTCATTTTCGGTACTGAAAATCCGTGGTATCTTATACTGGGAGGATTTTGATTATCGGGTCTGAAACGTCGCTATTCTGGTTCGGTTCTTTGACTATACAGTGCTATCTTGGTTTAACTCGGGTTTATCTAACTTTCATTTCAGTACTGAAAATCCCCAAATCAGCATACCTCAAGGCCGTGGTGTCTTATACTGAGAAAGTTCTCGTTAACCGAATCGGAAACGTCGTTATCTCTAGGTTTGAAGGGCAGGAGGGATGGCATCGCAAATGCACAAGCGGAAGTCAAGTCAAGACGATGAAGAGAACAGTATAGTCCCTAATGAACCATCAGAAGCGCTCCCAAAAAGAAAATCTGCGCCAGATTCAAGGCTATTACCTCCACCACCCCGTTCCAGATATAATTCTACCCCCACACTAGCTTCTTCTGCGTCAGAGCAACCCACAAGATCAAGTTTTAACTTTCCAACTCATCATCCCCGAACCGTTTCCCCTTTTCGAACTTCGTTCTCAATCCCGAACAACACTTTATCTCCCCCCATCAATGGTCATGGCCATTCCCGCACCCGCACAGTCTCATCACCTTACTCTCCAACTCAGTCATCACCTTTGGCTTTCGATTTCCCTACGTCCGAAAAACAAGCCCAACTTGGTCCACCTGACATGGCCACATCAATATCAGCACCAGAAGCTGTTAGTATCGATAACGCCAACCCAAGGCAGCACGCTCGAAGGCATTCTCGAATGCATTCTCGAAATCTCTCCATATTCTTTCCAAGACCTGGAACATTACCCCACAACACCATAGCCGAAGATGGTTCTCAGGAGCTTCATATAGGTCCTGACGATGAAGAGTCTGCTCTACCCATTCCATCTGCAGATTCCAACATCAGCGTACCAGGTCGTAAACGCCCCTTATCGACATACAGTCCCATTACACCTCTAGGTGCTGGGTTTACATTCGGTGCTAAACCTCCACGCCCACCTGGATCAGGTAATCCTATCCCGCCTCCAATGGGAGCTGAGGACAACTCGACTTCATCTACTGGTTCACGACCTCGTAGAGGTCACCATCACAAACACTCCTTATCACATAATTTTTTTTCCTTCCTCGAACCCGGCACGAATCAGCCTTCGACAGTGGGAGAAGTGTTGCATACGCAACCTACTCCTCTTCCTGTTTCACCTTGGAACCCTATTTCCCCCTTCCCGCTTTCGCCTCCGCCAAGTAGAAGTTCTTCAACGCAACCGCAACCACAACCGCAACCGCATTTGAATGGGCATGCTCATGCCCATGCTAAACCTCAGCACCTTGAGAAAGAACTAACGCTGGAAGAGGAACCCCCGGAGGTTTTCGGTGCACTTGGTTGGGCGATATGTCAGTTCGCGTTGGGAGGGTGGATGTGGGTCGCTGGACAACAGAATGGTTCATTGTCTGTGACGGGGTTGGGATATTGGGTTGTTTTCCACGCGTCTGGCGTTATGGTTGGGAACGTTTTACCGAAGCGGTGGAGAGCGAGTAGCGATAAGCTGAGGAGCTCGTATGGGTACGTGTTTTCGTTTCGAGGGTTTCGGCAAGTATTGATGTTGCTCTACAGGGATGGTCGAACTGAAACCGTGTTTATGTTCGCACAATCCGTGTATCTGATGTTTGCGGCGGTGTATATATGCAAGGAGACAGTTGAGCATGTTCTTTTGACTGCTGGTAGCAGTGGTCACGGTGGTGGTCATGAAACGCATCATCATCACCATGCGGATGATACGGGTCATTTTGGGTGTGTTGTGCGTCTTTTCAAGGTCAAGCTTAACCCTTATCGTACTCCTCCGTTCGTTTCTAGAATTAATTTTCCATTATTATCGATATTTATGTCTCTCGTTTCCATCGTCATTAGTAGCGTGTTATATGGTACCCACTCAAAACTAGTCGAAAGTTAGTCGTCCCCACTGTACTATCCTCCGTGTCACTGACCTGGTTCGGTTTCGTGTTTAGTTTCCGGTAATCGCCTACCTTCAGTAGGCAGAATGATACGCTCTTTACTTTCCTCATACCATACGATTCATTCCGAACCACCCCCCACGACTCCACTCGGCTTTCTACTATCCAACCCCTACGTTTTGAGCCCGTTGTTATTCTGCCTGGGGGTCTTGTTCACTTCGCTGCTGGTCTCCTCGTGGGTGTCCTTAGTTTCGATCTCGCATTTCTTACACCTGATACTGATTCCCCTGATAACGATACCCAGGCCTAGTCACATCGCCCTCGATCTCACCCTGGCGGGAATAATGACTGTGGTGACTTTTAAACTCGCGTACAAAGCTTCGGTGATACTTGGTACAGTATTGCTGCAGACGGCACCTATGAGAGGACAAGGTGGAAGGATGGAAGCGTTTTTGAGGGTTATGCGTGAGGTACGTCCTTTCTTTCTTTTCATTTGCGTCTTTCTATTTTTTTCCCATTCTAACTTTCTCCCGCGCTTTCTTTGGAAAATGCAGATTGAACGTCATCCGAACGTTGTCCACGTAGCCCCGCCCCATCTGTGGCAACTTACGCCTACCCCGCCTAATCCGTCAAGGCACGAAAATTCTTCCTTGGTAGCTACGCTAGAGTTGCATGTGAAGAAGGAGTTGAGTGATGAGGATGTTTTGGCGTTGACTAAATGGGCTTCTGAGAGGTGTACGGGAGCGCTTGGGGCTAGAGGTGATAGGGATGATGGTTTTTCGGGGGCCAAGGCGGATGTTACTGTCGGTGTTGTGAGAGGGTGACTGGGTGAACATAACCGTTTCAGCCTTTAGTCCGGGATCTTTAGGATAGGAAATTGTCTCTTCAATGATTTACTCGCTTGTTATATTCTGTCTTTTCCGATCTGTGGTTCGAGGCGTAGGGATGATTAAGAACTTTTACACGCAGGATGGGTACTTGGGCTCAGATCGACTCTGTACAGTGGCAACCAGTTCGCGATCGGCAACAATCGATTTTCTGACTGACCAGTGATCCTATGTCTAGTTCGAATCTGGTTGAGTCATAGTGGTAGCAAAAACCTTCATAGATGGACTATATGCGCGATTCTGGATGTTCGTTCGAACAGCCCTCCCTCCCACATGCTGCTTCCAAAAGGATGCCAACTGGCGTGTTCGGTGGTGTTAAAATTACATTAGTTACTATTTCTCTACGCGACTCCTGAGGCCCGATCATTCACCTCGACGACCATGCATAATCTTATCTGGGCTTTTCGTATTTTTCTTCCAATCCTCTAACGTGAAAGACACGTCGGTCGACATTGAACGCTGTATGGTAATGGGATACTCACCTCGGTAACTTCGTTAACGGCTCAGTGACGGCTGTCATTTCTTTCGGTTCTGATTTTCTTTCCACTCTTCGCGGTCGTTGTTCACAAATGCGTCGAGGATCGCGTTGCCTTCTTCAATGTCATCGGGTGCTGCACAATAGGTACCGTCAGATTGGCAGTCCCACTGCAACAAAACCACAAAGAGACTATAACCGTTCGTTCTTGGACTTACTCATCTTTAACCCAAAAGAATGTTGAAATTGGGGGCGACCGCCATAGCTTTTGATGACTTGGTTGCGGGCTCGAGGTTAAGAGTTTTCAGTATTAGAAGACATTCTTGGTGGTGGTGGTGGGTGAAAGTTAAGAGTGGTTTACGTGGTCAGTTGCCACCTGAGACCTTTATACGCAGTGTTTCTGAGACAACACCGTCGAAGGTCCGTCCCGGTCAGGCCTTCAAGCTTCAGGCCCTCAAGATCTCAACTTCCCTCATACCTCAGTTTCCAACGTCTCAGGTATTGCCAAGATAGATTTGAAAACACGAGGAGTCAGTTGACGCGCCGTGGAAGGGTTTAAGCTATGAAGATAACGGTAGAGTTGAAAAGCTTCAAGACCTCTCCAAGTACTTCCACACTTGTGCCGATGCCTGAAGAGCAGGTATTATCCGTACTAAAATCTGCGTATAGGAGATAAATGAAAGAACTGCGCAATCCGGATGAAATTGACCGTCAAGGAAGACGCTGAGAAGGCTCTGTTGATGCGTGAGAACCCCGAGTCATGTCACCCAGTGACCCACGATGCGTTGCTCCTTTCCCTTTCCCTTCCCCTTTCATGTTCTTCGAGCATTCCGAGTCTTTTTCTTGAGAACCCTCGCAATCACCTCGCCGTCTCTAGAACGCTTTTCTTTTAATTCTCAAATCTTCTCCACTACATGTCAAGAAAATGAAGCTCTTGCCAAATTCTTGGACTCATCCAATCTGTGGAGTCTCTACGATCCGTGTGTTCCGACTAGAGATGGTCCAATGTGCGCTGAAGCTCTGCAGATCTGAAGGCCTACGAGTGTTCTCAATACTTCCTCAAACCCCAATTCAGAGCTACGAGCCTCACTACCTCACGACTGCTTACGCTGGTTTACTGGTCACATTCATGATTCGTGCATTCAGACATTTACGCAAAGTTTCTGTTCTACACACTGTCGAACACGAAATATCACGGACTCCTTCTGGAACTGAATTCGAATGAAATAGCATCTCGGCGTGCTCGCTCGCTTGGCGTCTGTCCTCTGTCTCTGTCCGGCCACTCCTTCGCTTATAAAAAGGCTGCAAACCGACCGAAATCAGGCTCATCATTCGCTTCTTCCTCCACTCTTCAGTCTTTAACATCATCTATTTCATCAAAATGTCTAACAAACTCTAGCGGGCGTTTCCTCTCATCACCGCGTATCTGTTCTTTTTCACTCGATTCCCGTGCCCCTATTCAAGCTTCAAGTTTGATGTTTGAAAACTCTTTACCCGTCACAGTGCAAGAAATCTCTTTATCCCCAGGTCTATTGCCGCAATTGACCATTGGTTATCATGAACATCGGGTTCCAACTCCTCGTAAGCAATAACAAAAGCAACAGCTGTATGCGGCTCAACGGTTCTCATGATAAAAGCTTAAAGCTTCGGAGGCCCGTTGAAGTAAGGTAATTGCCGTCGATCCCAGCTACGTTACGCCTCCCTTGCTCGCGTTTTTTTGTTGGTTCTAGCCAGAAAAGGCAGACAAAACGCCAAAAATAGAAAGGAAAACGGCCAAAAGACTGGACGCGTTACCACGCCCTTAACGGTACAGGCTCAAATACTCATGGGATATCACGGGGTAAACCGAGAAATACTGACAGATACCAAGATTACGACGGGATGCAAGAGCGTCAATCGTGATTCCACGACTGGATTTGCGCACATCTCGGACTGAGAGGTTACTAATGCAAGTAAATTGGCATTCACCACTGACCCGAGATTCGCAGTTTCGCAGAGCCCCAATCTACTTGCCGGGTTCAAGTCAGAAGTGTCTCGGATTAGAATTCATGAATTATAGGTACTAGTACAGAGTAAATGATTCAAAGGCCAATGGTACTATTCGTACGTGGAGGCGGTTATCGATCGTCGACCAAATCAAACTGGTGTTCGGGTCCGTGATCGTGTGCATGTTCGTGTGGAGGAGTCGAAACGGATGCAGTACCATGGAGAATTTGTTCGCCGTGGTCTTTCAACTCGTGATTCCCAAGCATCGCTCCGCGAGTTTTCTTCAAAAAAATAAGTAAACATTCATGCTTGGGTACACCACTTTCATCGTGATACAAGCTCGCCTCGCACCTTAGCATAACCGACAACTTGGTCTTTGAAGGGGACATGTTGCTCTCCCTGAGCTGGCACTTCAACAACTCTTAAGGGCTGCCCGTCGGGTCCTGTAGTTTCCCGAACGGTTGATCCGTCTCCTGGTTGTGTAGAGCCTGTAACGAGAGATGAGTACCGAAAAGACCTACAATCGATTCCACGATACCTTGTTGAGGAGCAGTCGTGTCCCGAGTTGGTTCAACGAAACCAGAAGGGCGTGCAGTATGCTTCTCGGCGGGGACGCCAGTAGCGACTTGAGCGGCGGTTCCAGACATTGTCAGAGGGATATATAGGTTCTAGATTGGGTTTCTAACGGGTGGTTGTTTGATGGAGAATGTCGACGCTTTGGTGGCTCTTTTTATGCAGCAAGTTCGTAGCGGGACGCTTTGGGTATGACATCATGTATTGGGAGTTAGTGTCATCGTGACGTCAAAGCTGTTCCCGCCGGTCTAAATCAGAATTAGAAAGCTCCTTTCGGCACGGGTCCGATCAGGTCCGCTCTCGGCCCGGCTCCCTGTGCACGTGATCTCGGGCTCACTTCCTGTTTCCGAGTCCGCGTCGAGGAGCTCAATCGCCAACCGCTCATCAGCGCCCAGCGTTCACCTCCTTCCCCCTTCTGGATCATTATCGGGACTGAGTATCAACGACACCTCTGCTCAAGGTTGAGGGACTGCGCAGATATCCCGTGGATAGCAAGAACGACAGCTCCAGAGAAATACACACTACACGTGTTAGACACGTCATTCAGCAGCCGTCGAACATTCTGGACGTCTTTTTTGCAGCGAGCCCAACAGAGATCAAGCTTCAAGTTCAAGGTTATCCTTTAATTTCAGTTATGGACAGTATCATCGCCGAAATCCGCAAAATACCACCAGTAACACGATTCTTATGCGGCTCCTTGATTGGAATAACTGGCCCGGTGCTGATGGGGATGGTATCACCGTACAAGCTGGTGTACGCATCGAGGTTGGTGTTTGGGAAATTAGAGGTGAGCTATGGATCTTTTCGCCCGTTTGCAGCGACGCGATTGATGGTCTACGGCTTACAGCTATGGAGGTTATACACCAGTTTTTTCCTGGGAAGTACGTCGTCCATCAAACTCTCCGCGAGATAGCAGTAGTTTAACATACAGCTTCTTAGGTGGTGGCATCAACTTCATCTTTGAAATCACCATGTTATAGTATGTTTTTTTTTTTTTTCCATTTTTTTTGCAGGCTGGAAGCTGAAATGTCACGTTTTCTCGCAAGTCGAACAGTTGACGGCTTGGAATCAGGCCCATACGCTCGGAAATCCGGGGACTTAACATGGCAGCTCTTTCTGTCCTCTCTAGGGATCATCGTACGCGATCCTCTTTTCTTCACTCTTCAGACATCCATTCAAATCTCTCTTTCACAGGCAACATCCTACCCAGTTTCCACATTCCTCTTCTTCCGCCCTCTCCTTCTCTGCCTAACCTACATCTCCTCTTCCCTCGCCCCAGCAGGCAGTCAAACCTCCATCTTCGGCTTAATGACTCTCCCAATCAAATACATGCCCTACATCATGCTAGCATTCGATCTGCTCATGGGAGGTCCTAAAGCCGCTGCCCAATCTTTACCTGGCGCTGTCGTAGGTCATCTTTGGTGGTGGGCGATATGGGGAGGGGATGCCGGTGCTGGTGGACAGTTCTCAGAACTCGGAAGGGCTCCGAGGTGGTTAGCGACTTGGTTGGGGGATACGAGCGGCAGGGGTCCGGCAGCTGGTGCTGGCAACACGGGAGGAGGTGTTCATGTTGTTCCTCCGAGAACGAGGGTGAATGATAATGCAAACGCTGGGAGGTCTGGTGGGGGGCATAATTGGGGATCTGGACAGCGATTAGGAAATAATTGATCGGGGATCGTTTTCTTTGCTTTCTCATTTTCCTATCGATTCCTCACTTGGAAAAGTTGAGGTTTTTGTTTTTTACATTGTACTACGGCAATCTATTCGCGTTACATCAAGGGGTATATGCTTGAAAGTTGATAGTTGTTACAAGGCTTAGTCTATGATCTATATGGGTCGTAGTTGGTGGACCATGTCTTTTGACGGATACTCAAACGAATGCAACAAATAAATAGTATTCTCGTGACTGGTCATGGTTACATATTATCCAGTATGATGACTATCGTCATTATCATCATCCAGCGTCGGCGTATCCGGTGAGTTTGGCGCAGTTGTAAAGCCGACAGAACCAGGCGTCAACAAAATCGACGATAGAGAGATGAACGGCGGTAATGGGGGTAACGGGGGCAACGACCTGATATAGGAATTGCCATTTCGTGGTGTAGACGGTCCAGGAGCCATAATATCCGCCAATGTCTGACTGCTCCTCCTAGAATGATAACTCGGAAGCGTCTCATACGTCCGGTTGCTCGCTAATGTATCGTGTCGTGGTCTGTAAGAGTAGGGGCTATAGGGATATGGGGGAACTGTAGGAGTGCTAGCAGCAACCGAGCGTGTGGGCGAAGGAGGAGGTACGGGAGATGAAGATGAGCTGGGAAACGGAGATGGTTCGATTCGTAAGACCAGTGGTCTAGGTGGCTCGGACTGGCGGTTCTCTCTTGATATATTCGGTACTATGGACGTTTGTTCAGCACTGACGGCTGAAGTTGTGAAACGACGTGATGGCAGAGCCGAATTGTGTGTGATCTCACTATGGAGTGATAGTAGCTGTTCGTGAGAAGGTGAACGAGGTGGCTGAGGCTCATCGGCGACCACTACTGAAACTGAAGCTTGGGGTGAAACATCTGCATCTGATACTGACCGAACTGAATCGCGTACTCTCGCAGAGTCTGAGGATTGTTCGACGTCCGGTATCGGCTCAGAAGATGGAACTTGAACTGTCGACACGGAACGAATAGACGTGCGTCGAGAATGGACCGCAGTGTGAAATGTCTCCTCGCCAACGGAGGATCGCATGGAGTTCACCTCGGTGGACTTCGACTCTCTTCTCGTGCTCGTCAGGGCAGAAGAGAGAGTTTCCCAGCCTGCTTTGCTAGATCTGGATGTCGCGGATGCCATGGAATAATCGACAGGATCTTCGTGGCCGGTCGTTATCGAGTTACTCTGAGTTTGGGCGAGCGATGCACTCCTAATGGATGGCTGTCTTTGCCACGACACTGGGTTGTGCACCTCAGAATGTAAATTTCTTCGGGATGGATCCACCGTAATGGTCCGAGTTACTAGGATCGCCTGCTCGTCAGAGTGTCGGTAATGAAATAGTTTAATGTAAGCTCACTTGTTGGTGTGTTGGGACCTCGCAAGGCATGATGCATAAGCGACAAGCCAATGGCGGTGACGGCCAATACGGCAGTGAAGCCAACCCACACGTAGAAGAATAAGGTTATATCTCCTCCCGTACCGATTGCCACTGTTCCGGCCACGAGATAGATGAATGAAGGTATGGATGCTCTCTTCGCAGATTGCTTGATGAATGATGCTTTCCAAGGGGTCTGTTGTCATCTATGAGAACGGCGCTGAGAACAGACGATTCGAAACACTTACCATAAACAGAACGAGAACGATAAAGAAGCCTAAAGAAAGACAGAACCGCGTTGCTGTTACCGCTGCCGTTCCAGATACGGTTGGGCAAACTCCACCACCGCAGTTCTGACATCGCAAGACAACCTGAACTAACTGAGCAACGCTAGACCCAAGCGAAAGACCGAATAAAATAAGCAGATAAGGAATGAATGAGGTCAAAGAGCGTGTCACTGCGATAATGTGCAAAGATAGAGCAAGGAGGTGTAATGCTATGAGGAGAATATTTTCCGACCTAGGTATCGTCTAGTTGAGTAAACGTTCGGCAGAGAACGGAAGAGGGAGCTTCGTACAACAGGCCAAACGAGCTTCGCTCAGTACCCAAACAGCTTTGACTATTATAAGCCTTGCTCCCCACGGGGATAAGTACTGCTTGCAAAACGACTTGTAAGACCGTATTTAGAACCGAAAACCCGACGGTGGCCTTGACGGAATTGAACTATGGATGCGAAAGTGAATTATGGATGAGTGAAAATAGTCAAAAAAATGCTCACATACCAAGAACTTCCCCCACATGCATTCCATACCGTGACGGTGGAGAGAGGAAGAGGCGAAAAGGTCGAAAAGGGAGCCGTGTCAAGGGGAGGGGACGTCGGCAATATCATGTTCTTTGCTGATCCAAACTCATCATTGGAGTGGAAACATATCAGGTTTGAAGGGCCATCAGAAGATGCTTGTTGTTTGCAGCTTTTGAGAACGAAATAAGTGATGAGGAAGCTTGCTTTTTCTCACCACGCGCTCTTCGCAATAGTAATTTTGTTGTGGAAACCATCAGATTTTACAAATCTGGCGTTGGAAACTCGAGACGGCAGTGAAGTTTGAATAGCGCAGCGAGAACAGATAGATGATCAACGACGGGAACCGCAAGATCACGACTCGTGACTTTGATTGCTTTCATGCAGACATGACTGATAAAACAGCAGCGAAGACTACAGAGAGCTCTTTCCTCTGCTTGACCTGTACACGGAGGCCCAGTCAGTCCTACAACTACAGCGAAAGCAAAAAACTGACGGTTCCAATAACCACCGGTCCAGCTTACTGTCCATCTCTCGTTATTCACTCACTACACGACTCGCGCAGGAAGCCAATCACCCTTTCGAGAGAATTCGCGACACTCTTGTTCGATGGTTCATGTACTGCCAGTCCGTCTACATCTCTGGAGATAATAAAGGCCATTTTTTTGGGGTGGAATATAACCGAAAGGAGAGGGGAGGAAGAATACTATTGCACTGCCGAAGCTCTGCATCAAATCGTCCGCAAGTAATCATCAATCATTATTGCTCCCCACGATGATACGATCACCAGCCGTCACTGAAGAATCCAAATTCGCAGGTGCATGTCAGCTCTGTCGGGAGTGATAGCTTGGGAGGGTGTCATAGGTTCCATTGCTTGTGAGCGTATTGCTACGGATTGGCCTATGTGAGTATGGGCCGTAGGTGTAGGGTGGGACTGCCAGTGTACTGGTTGATACTGACGATGAACGGGAAGGGGCAGTGGTGGATAAGTGCGGTCTGGGAGAGGGGAAAGACTGATCTATATCACCGAATGGATTTTCCATGGCTCCATGAGAAGGTATAAGATGCGTGCCATGCGCACCGTCGCTGGGTGGGAGAGCAGGGTATCTGCTGGCGAATAGAGGGATTGGCTGCGAATCATTCCCTGTTGAGGACGCAGGGCCAGCAGAGGACATCGTATAAGCTAACTCATGCCTTCGTGGAGACCTTCCAACCTCTGGTTCTGATATCGGCTCGATTGTCGAAGCATTCCTAGTAGACAAGCGGGGGTGAACTGCAGCGTGTAATGTCTGCGTGCCTATCGACGACTGCACAGTTTGAGCTCCGCCTGAGTTTGATCGTCTTCTCGAAGCACTGAGGATGGAAGAGCGAGCTCCCAGACCTGCTGAGGGCCCCATAGAATAGCTTGAAGCGAACAGCCCTCCGAAATGGGCCATCGAGTTGTTCTGACCAAGCGGCGTTGTGTTCGTGCTAGATGGCAACGTTTGGGACACGGGGATATTCACACCAGAATGTGGATTTCTCCGAGTAGGCAAATCCTCTGCATTCGTCACTGAATCGCCTGTTATCAGCATGTAGACGATAGAATACAGTATCCAAACTCACCCAATTCATTTCTATGTAAGAAATCCCGCGAAAGAGAGATTCCAATAGCAACAACAAAGGAAAAGATGGTGAAGCCAAGCCACAGGTAGAAGAACGGTGAAGCAGTTCCTTGCCTACCGCCAGCCACAATTGCCACGGTCCCCAATACGAGAAACACAATGGTGATCAGAGACGCTTTCGTCGCGGATTCCTTGATAAGCGATGGTTCCCGATGAATCTAGAACAATATATGTAATAAGAACGACATTTGACACGAACAGGCACATCGAGTCATTTACCGTCCACAACGTAAGAATGACAAGAGCGAAGAAGGAAAGACAGGCCCGCGAAATGGCCACTGGGATGATCCCGGTTGTTGCCGAGCACGTTCCACACACCCGAGCCCCACATTCCGTGATGATATGAGCCAGTTGAGTTACACCAGATGCAAACGAGAGACCGAACAAAATTAGCAGGAAAGAGACGAAAGAAGTCGAAGAATGTTTCAGTGTCTGCATCGATAGGGCGATTATGTGCAGCGGTATGATCGGAGCGGTTTCCCACCTAAGTAGTTGAGTAAAGTCTGCTTAGAGCATGGGAGAAACCAGTGGCAAAACGACATACACAAGGTCAGACGATTGAAGGCTTAAGACATCCTCTATACACCGGTCTCGATAAGCATTGGTGACCATAACTAGCAGTACCGTTTGCAATTCAACTTGCACGACGGCATTGAGAACAGAAATAGCGATCGCGACCTTGGCAGTAGGATTAGTTAAGTACATATGGGTACAGATTTACGACTCACGTAAGTAAAGTTCAACTGAGAAACCACAGCAATGTAATCAAACATTGGAGACCTGACTGCTGTAGGTCCTGAGCTCGGGTCCGGATGTTGTTTAAACGCCACCGCATGATTCCGTCGCCGTCTGTACAAGTAATAGAAAAGAAGCGCCACGAGGAGGAGGAATATGACGCCTCCAACAATTCCACCGATCATCGCTGCCATCATAGGTGTTCTTGAGATGCGATGGTGTCAGAAGGCAGCAACGACTACGACTCCAGGCATAACGTACACTTACCCGGATGATGTGCTCGTATCTAATATACGAGGTGTTGTTGCTTCAGGGGGAAGTGTTGATCCATTGTCTAATACAGTGGTAGTAGGAGGAGAAACGCTTGTGGTTGTGATGACTGTGATGTTCTCTGACGCGGCCAGAAGATTCCTGATGGCCAGAAAGTAAATGGGTAGTTGAGGATAACAGAAAAACCGAAGTTACCTCACAGCGGTTGCTTGTGTTTCGAGAGCAGACGAGGTAATGCCACTTTGCGGGCCATTGCTTCCAGCTCTAATACCATTCACTCCATTACTGACCACGGTGGCAGTAAGAGCCTCTAAAGTGCTCCTGGTGGAAGAAGCTGGGGACAAGTCCTGACTTGCCCGAGACATCGTGGAAGGAGGAGGTAGTTGATCGCGCAAAAGACGGAATCGTCATATATAGTCTTCGCTAGCTCCCGATTATTATTGGAATGGCAGATAATCAAGAGCGAAGGAGCAACAAAAGTGTTCGTTGCTTGTTTTAGGGTGATTTAGAAGGCACAAAGATGTTACAAGAATGTTGCCCTCCTCCGGGAGTCGTTTGTGGCACTGGAAGAGGCAAGTTTTGTGATAGATACTACCAGAATTCGCAACTAGGCAACAGTGATGAGGTGGGAAGCAACACAGCGAGAAGAGCCGTACAACCGACGAAGGGGCAATGAGAGCAGATCCTCGATCATGGTAATGTATGTGATTGAATCATTTGTGTTGACATACAGCGCCTATAGTGATTAAAAAGACCTGTAAAAGAAGGTGCCGTTGGTACTGCTTCAAGTGGGAGTTTTGTTTCATAATATGAACCACCGTGTATAAAGAAACTACCAAGAAACTCAACAGCTGCTTCTACATTGCTCGTGATGACCAAAACCGCGCGTTGTTTTGTTGACCGGGAGGTAGCAGGAGGCTGGGGGAAGTACGAGCGCCAAAGGTGTTTACGTCGATCATTTATCAATTGTTGCTGTTCCCCATAACATGTTCATCATCACGCCTCATCAGGGTGCTTGGATTCGGAGAAGGAAGAGCCGACACCAAATCCGATGCCGCCGGAGGAAATGGGGGCAATGGAGGTAGCGACCGGACGCCCCGACGTGTTGGGCGTGCATCCAAAAAATCCGGCAACGTAGAAGAACTCTGCCGCGAGTGGTAGCTTGGAAGGGTCTCATAGGTCCCATTGCTCGTTAGCGTATCACGGCGTGGCAAATGGTTATACGATCCGTAAGTGTACGGTGGTACCGTCGGCGTACTGTTCGATACAGAAGGTGAACGAGAGGGGGTGGTAGGGTATGAACACAAGCTGGGAGAAGAGGCTGATACTGCAACGGGCTCATCATCCTCGCAAAATGGATTTTCCAGGGGTTGATGCGAAGATGTCAGATGGCGCGGCGCTGACGAGGTGCCATGTAAATCCTCGCCTTCACTGGGAGGTAACGGAACGAGCCGGTTGTCGCATGGGGGAGATGACTGTAAATCACTAATCTCTGCTGGAGATGTAGTGTATGTGGAAGACGTGGTATGAACTGATTCTTGCGGCCTTTGTAATGGCCAGTCAATTTCTGGTATCGGAGTAGGGTCCATAGTCTCAATAGAGAGAAAGGTGTCCGTGCCAACCGAAGTCCGAGTGGAACGCGTCGTCTCGACAAGTATTGATTCTGACACTGACAGCTCAGAGAAAGGATCCATTGCACGATATCTCGGCTCGCTAGTAGACAGACGCGCAATAGGCACCTCATGAAAACGGACCGGATCTCTTCGAGTGAGCGATACGTCGTCGGAGGTGATTGTCTGCGACGAAAGGGGAATGTTGATTGTAGATGATAGACTGCTCGTTTTCGGGTTCTTGATTGTCCTGGCAACTACATGAATACCCCTCCGGTCAGTGATTTAACGACCAATAACTTTTTTTTCAAGCTTACCGGGTACTTCATCTTTGAGCAAATAATGTCGCGAAATCGTAAGCACAACGGCAATGAAGAGAGCAAGTAGCGCAAAGGCGATCCACAAGCAGAAGAAGGGGGATGAAAGTGTGGTAGGTCTGCCTTCAACAGCAAGAACTGCGATTCCGGTAACGAAGAAAAGGAGGGTGGGTATTGATGCTTTATGATAAGTTTCCCTGGGGTTGAAAACTGACGTGCTTAGAAAGGCCTGCATCCGTGATTGAGCATTAGAACGTATATCTCATTCAAGCACAACCAAAGGACGTACCGCGAACCCGATAAATATCGCAAGGAAGATCATTGCAAGTGTGAGACGTGCAATTCCTAGCTTTACTAGCGTAGTTTGTTTGGAACAATCACATGATTCCTCACACCGAAAAATGTAGAGCTGCGTAAAGCCGGAGCCAGTAGAAAGAGTGAATAGTACCAGAAGAAAAAGATTAAACACGGAGGAAGAGCTCATCAGTGCCACAATATGCATAACCAAAGCGAAAATATGCAGCAGACCCAACACAAAGTTTTCCCGCTTGGTAGCGGACCTATACAGATAGGGCTTAGGTTACGATTTATCGGATGTGCGAGCTGGTAACGTACATGGATCTAGAAAACGCCGACTGTGAAAGGCAGAAACCCTGAAGGTTTTGATATGCCTTGTTGGTCTCCTGGATCAACATTCCTTGCAATGCAAGTTGGGCGACAGCATTCAAAATTGAAAAAAGAATCATGCTTCGAGCACGACTGGACTAGAGACAGGTCGTCAGTGGAGAAACTCTTGAGCAACAACTTCAGCAACTCACCGTTACTACCTTTTTTAGGGCGCGTCCCATGGTAGCGTCGCAGAGTGAGAGGGAGATCAAGTGAGAGCTATTGGTGGGATCTGATTCTTATCGAAATTTCGGATTCCTTCCCGCTCGGTATTGTTGATGGAGGCGGTAAAGGCCATTCCAATGATCATGGAGTATCAAACTTTGTTGTCCCAATGGTCTTTGCGGGCAACATCCGGAATCATCACAGGTACAGCAAAACGATCATTCCTCCAGTAGTTTGGGCTCTGTTTGCAGCATGAGAGGGTTCGCATATCAAAGCTCATCAAAGCAAGGGAATGGTGCTGAGGGTTCAGGCCTAGGACACATTGAATGAACAACTGCATCAGATTCATCAATGGAGCCATCCTATGAAAGTCGATGTGAAACTTCCAATGAGGCTAATTACGCAAGATGTATAGCGCAGGTATACTGTAGATATCTAGAAGTGATCCTTAATTGAGCAAACCTGAGAGTAAGTGGTCGTCATTTCGCCCAAATTCAACCTCATAAATGATAATGCAACGCACCTTTCCAATGGGAAGCATCAACACGATAGATGCAGTTTACTTCCCAGTTCCCTGCTTCACCCTACGCTTAGCTCGCCTTTTCGTGCTCCTCTTCCTGGTTTTCTTGACGGCAGGGGTCACTGTTGGCTGTGAACTCGTACTGGGTTCAGCCCCCCGTATTCGAACCCGTCCGTCTTTGAGTGTCTCGGTAATGATTGGACTTGCAGCTGGTCTATACTTGAACTCTTTAGAATACCTGTAAAAGCAAAAGGAATTGTCAGAAAATCCTCGAGATTAAGAAAACCTTGTACGTTGTCACCCACCTTTTCGCGTGAATAACTTGGGGCGCTCTCCTCCAAAACCAGGGATTTTGGGAGAAAAAGCCTTGCCATACGATAACAGCAATGAGAACCACCCAGATAGATCTCTTCAGGAAAGAGGATCGTGGAGGTGGTGGGGGTGGTTGGTACTCAACCTCCTCCTCGCGCTCGTGGTGTTCGGTATTGCTTTGCTCGGCGTCTAGCGTTTCATTGGAATTGTTGTTAGTTTTCTCTGCAGACGAAGAAGGACCGCTCTGGGTTATTTGAGTCATCGCAAGGTGAGGAGTGATGGAGAAAAGCTGCGACGGTCAACTCCTCACGCAGCTTCAAAAATAATTCCCACGCGTCAGCAAGCGCTCAGATCCTATCAGTATATGGACCTTGACATGTAACTGAAGGCTTTGCACTTTGTTTATCGTTCCTTCAGGTCGATGATGTGGTGGTCAAGGAAATCAGCTCATTTAACATTGAAATGAATATTCGCCACACCTTTGAGTAACCTACGAACGAAGAGTAAGGCAAACGAGCTGAGTTCCATTCGCTTGAAGCATTGGTAAGAGCTGGTTTCCTGTCAGATGTGGTTAATCTCTATACTGCAACCCATTTAGTCAAGTACAGGAAATGCGAGTTTGCGAGATCCATCAAGTTCCGCCTTTGCATCGTTAGGGTCCGGATAAATGTATCACGGCGCTTCTGAGTCGAATTGGGGGTTGGCCCAGAGGTATAAATAAGAGGAAAAGTAACCACACAATCTGCTAGTAGTAGTTGAGCCAAGGAATCGCTGGAAAAGAGTAGTACGTGGAGGCGCTGGATTTAGAAGGATCGAGAATTGAGCTGTCATAGTATAAACTCTGGGCGATGGAAACACAAATGCGATCAGGGGCGATCTTCTCGTGCTATTCGCTCCCTGACAGGATTCGACCCTCAAATCACTGTAGGCGTTAGTGCAAATAGACTACAAAATTCCGATGAACGGCCCACCATCCACTCATAGCAGCAAACGGTAAAGTTTCCATGCCAGGAAGTAAACTAGTAACCTCCTGCCGTAGCAAGACCTCGTGTAATGTACACTCATTCACTCGCCCCATTTTCGTGTCTACTAGCGGTGCGGGAAGACTCTGTTTATGCTTTCATTGCTCTGGCGACCCGTAGCCAAGGACTTGATATCTAACGGTGGCGCTTGGACCGCCGAAACGTAGCTCAACACCCAAAATCGCTTTGAGGACGTCGATGACCTTGATGATAAAACTTTCCGAGGCCAGTCCCGGTACTATACTGGTTTCACGATCTTTTGAGTGGTTTCAAAGTCGGCGAAGTAACGGGTGGCTGATAGTAATACTTGGCAGATATCTCCAGGGCATAGTTGTGACACGTTTCACTTCCGAGTCGACCTTCGGACTTGTCCGCCCCACTGATTTTTCTCCCTTCGGAGAGTCCGTTAGATAAATCGTCATTTTGGCGGATATGCTCTATCACCGATACGAATTTTTGGGCGTTAAATTGGTCCGTGCCGCGCGTGATCCGAACATATTTGGTCAGCCCCTCGGACAAAAGATTTCCATTCGTAACGTTACTGACTCTATCGCCAGGCTCGCTCCCATTTTCCCACCTCAGGCTCCAGGTTGTCAGTGTTTCAACAGTCAACTTACCTTACAGTTGCTCTACGAGGTGGACTCCAAACGACGAAAGGGCCCGCTGCATGATACATCTCCGGTCACCGAGCTGCCTGGTCGTAATACGCCAAAACACCACACGCGAGAATCCACGGTCGATCGGTATCAGCATTCTTATGTTAGAGCACTTTGAAGCCTTTTCAGGCTTCGTCGGGGAGTCGGGGGCTCTTGCGGTAAATGTGGGCTCGTTCAATGATTCTTGAGTGAATACCTTTCTCATCATACCAGCTTTCATTGAAAATCGTTGTTTTTCACCTTGACAGCCTTGACGGGGCCGGTAACAACGCCAAGACTCGTACACTTGTTTCGTTTACCCCTCCTTGGCTGCTGAAAAGTTGATCCCCCCTTAACTCTCTTGAAACCGGGGAGAGGTTGGCATAGGGTTGGCATGGACTTGGCTCGCCGGAAAAAGCTACATATCAGCACCGTTGATGTTTTTTTTTTCTTTTCATCAACTCCCCCTTCACCGTTTCACCCTCCCTCTCATTTCAAGGTCCCCGAGGACGTTTCCTTCCGAAGGCTAGTCCTCACTCACCAACTGTAATCATCCCCTTCCCTTCTTTTTCGCCCCCCCTCCCCCCCGGACACTGTAAAAAAATCATGTTCTTCAACAAACATATCGCGGCAGTGGCCTTCGCATCCCTACTTCAGCTCACATCCGCTCAGCGTACAGTACAAGAGCAATCTGCACTAACAAGTATGTGCCGCTTTATCTCTCTAGCCAGAACCATCACCCAACAAAGCGCTACCCAGACCCCGCCGACCAATGCAAGTACTACGACTACCCACCCGTTTCCACACAAATCGCCAATTTCCCCGCGATCTGGAAGACTGCGACCATCCTACCAAGCGACTCTGCAGCCCGTGCCAAATTTAACGAGATCTCCGCTGGAATCCCAAAGCTTCCTCTCAAGGTGGGGTAGCATTTCTCCTGTCAAGTAACCAGCTTTTTTTGTTGAAATGTCAGTCAGGGTTTGAAAGCCAAGGAAACGTACGATAAGACGGACCCTGACTGTTGGTGGACAGCGACTGAATGCAAGAAACCGAAACACGAAGGTATTCCTGAAGACGTGTCTATCGTTCCTGAGGTGCGCCCTGATTTTTCTGTCGGCTTACCAGCGTGTTGACCTTTCTTTTTTTGTTCTTTTTCTGGTAGCCGAATACTCTCGGATATGGATTTGACGACGGTCCCAACTGCTCCCATAATGCGTTTTACGATTATCTTACCCAGCAAAATCAGAAAGCCAGTACGTGATTCACCAGGTTCTGTTACCCGTGATTCGTTATGAACCCGCCCGGCAACAGCTATGTTCTTTATCGGAAGTAACGTCATTGGATGGCCTTTACAGGCTAAGCGCGCTTTTGAAGACGGTCATGAACTTTGTGTCCGTGAGTACAGCGCCCATCAGCCATTTTGATGGTTTCTTTGATTCTTAACCACTTTTTTTTTTGCACGTTTAGACACATGGTCTCACCAAGAACGTAAGATTTTATTAAACGGGTTTGGTAAAGCGTACAATTCCGACTCACGCTAAATTCTCTCCCTCAGTGACTGGAATGTCCGATGAGGAAGTTTTCGCTGAAATTTGGTACAGTGCGTGAATTTCGATTTATTTTTTTGCAGTAGCTCGTTATTCAACCTTTCTCCTAGCCGTGAGTTCAGCAATCACTCGTGTCTTGGTTTCATTACCTACAGTGGTCCTAGGTGCAAGCCATCAAGCTAGTAACTGGCGCCACCACCACATGTTTCCGCGTGAGTTTGAATCTCTTGTCGAAGCCTAGTGTCAAAAGTCATAAACCATCTCTCAGGCTCCCTTTGGTGACATCGACGACCGAGTTCGTTACATTGGTCACCACATCGGCGTTAGGCATGTCATTTGGAACCACGACACGTTCGATACCATTCCCGACAAGACCACTGGCAAGGTTGAGGTCGCCAACGTCCGTAAGAACTACGAAGCGTTTTTGGCTACCGCCAACTCTGGAGCTTTCGCAAGGGTATGTACTACGCCTTCAGGTCACGTCACATCGTTCATCTGCCCTCCAGGAAGGAGCTATTTTACTCGCCCATGAGACGAACAACATGACTATGCAAGAAGCTGTTAGCTACTACCCCCAATTAAAGGCTGCCTTCAAGGTATGTATAGACTATACCCTACAACGCGACAAGACATTAATTAATCTCCGTTCTGTGGACCATTTAGCATATTGTTCCCGTCGGAGTCGCCTTGAACATCACACAACCCTATGTCGAGACCACGTTCTCCCAGCCTTCATTCGAACAATGTACGTTTCCTTCTCACACGTTTAATTAAACTTCTGTGACATGGAACGTTGCCGCTCACATTCCCTTTTTTTTTCATTTGATACCCATAGATATCGCTGGAACGGTTCAGACTAAAGGACCTGCTACCAACCCTCAGTCGGGTTTACCATCAAACAGTGCCTCCAGTAATGGAAGCAGTTCCGGGAATAGGACGACCTCGAATCTCGGAAACAACGGAGCTTTACCTGCTTCTTCCGTTCTATCAATATCGACGTTGATGAGAGGACTGGGTTTTACATTGCTCGTTTCGGCGATGGTTTGATTTACCCTTCAATTAACCTTTGTTTTCTGCTCTCTTGTTTTTTTTTTTTTGTGTTTCCTGTAATTCGGGTCTTATTGGCTTGTGCATCCCACGGTTGACAGTGGACTGTAGCGAACACTCTGAATCATCGATGTCTAGGCCTCACTCTTATCGTTCTTTTTTTACTATACACACTCGCTCTCTATCATCGGTCTTTAAATGAATACACGTTCCCATTTCTTCATCAACTTACCCTTTACCACCGCTCCCGGAAGCTTTGAACCTACGTTGAATGGATAAATAGGCTCGTTACGACAGATTTATGCACCATATGGCGTCCCTCACAACGCGGTTGCAACGCGCTAGAGGGAGAGGTATGTACGCGACGCGGCACGGCATGTATAATACTCCAGAGTCTAAATTCTAATACGTACTGACAATTCAATGAGGGACTTGATTTCTCCCACAAGAGCGACTAAAATACCTTTTGCGCAGCCCTCTCTCATTCAGCCTTGTTCTCCTTCTTTCACTCCACTATCGACATGTTCAGTAAAAGGAAAATGCCTTTCTCTCATCAACGCGTACCTTCCGTTCCTTTAACACCAAGACCATTTTCACCTTCCATAACCACAAGCAGCAGCAGCAGTCAGGTACGTACCAAATCCTCATTTTCCACGTTTTTTTAAAAAATCTTCACCCAGACATCAGTCGAGATTTACACCATCCAACCCACTCCCGAAAGCTCACCACCCACAAGCCATCGCTCACTATCACCCGATTCCACGCGTCCCCACGACTCCCAATGCCGCTGGTCAGACGTCGTACCCCCAAACTCAGGCCTCACCTTCGCCGTCGTCTGGGATCCAGAAGACGAAATGGTCGCCTTTTCAGGCGCCGAGCTCTTCCAAGACGGATCTCAACTATCACCCTGCTCATCAGACTCACCCACAGACGCGGTCTCTCAGATTCTTACGATACCCTTCTCCGAGAACACGGGTAACTATACCGGTACTCTTCAATACTTTAGGGAGAACCACGAGTGGTTGTTTAACGATTACGAGGAAGACGGTGGACGGGACAGATTTCGAATAAGATCGAGATGGAGCCGGTTAAAGTTGGGTCGAACGCAGGCGTCTTCGACTATGGGAGAAATGGACGTGTATCTCCGAGGATCGTTGATGGGAGTTGCTCATCCTGACAACACAAAGTTCAATTCTTGCTTTGGGGGGCTAGACGGAAAGTTTGAGTTTGATCCACGAATGGATTTCGAGGAGATGTGGGCAAAGATAATATCAACAGAGACGGAGTCTGGCAAGGTTAGGAAGGATAAGAACGATATTGACGATGAGGGGTTCTTTGAGGTCGAGTTTGTCACAAAGGTACGTTGTCCTCGAAAAAAAAAATTTGTACGTTTTTTGAACTCCCCCTTCTAGAGACATCCGAACACTACAGAAACACCGTCATCAGGCTCCCGAACCGCACCAAGTTACCCGTCACCCGATGACCAGGAAGACCCTTGCGAAGAAGAGCAGGACGACTTGTCATGGCAAACTATCGAATGCCCAGACCAAGTTCATCGGCTCAGTATTGCCTATTTCAACATGCTTCATCCAAACGAGGCTCGTCATCCCAAGCTGCTCAAGAAACGTCGTCGTCCATCCGATGCACCTTGTCATCCAGCAGAGGTTCTACAAAGGGAGGTCTTTAGCCATCAAGTCTCCCTTGAACCAGAATTACCTCCCCCTCCACCACCTTCAGGCTCACCACCGAAAGAGCCCTTTTCGCCCATCGGAAAGCTGTGCAGAACGTTATCGGTGAAATGGAACAAAGGACTACCTCTTGAACGTTGGGTCTGCGTGGAGGTTGTAGAAGATAAAGAAAAGACGGCGGGTTGTTGAGGAACGTTTTTCAGATAGCTTGATGCATCGAACATTCATAATTACCGCGTTTTTTCATTGGATGACTTCCTGTAACGACATCTTTCCCCCCCTCCTCGTTTTAAATGCTTATCTCCAGCCACATGTATGTACTTTCTTATGAGGTTTACTAGATGTTCTATTAGAAATTGTTTGTATGCATACTTGTACATATACCCTCTGTACTCGATACTATAACAGCCTCTCTCTTGCACTCATGATCAGGGTAAAAATCTAAGCATATGGCAATTGATTTCAAATTGTGGTCGAGAGCTACAGGGTTGATGGTCGGATCGATTGTCGAAAAGAAAGACGGGTGTTCTTGGTGTCGTAGTTCTATTTTTCTCCGAATTTCTGTCTTCTCTCCTTACAGGCTTTCTGCTCAGCGCTCAGCCCCAGATCCTGGTCGCGTTGGGCGTTCGACTTCTTTGCTTTGGCAACGCGTCGATCACATGTATTTCACGTGCGTGTATTACTCCCGCGTTAAATTAAATTTACAGAGGCACATGGATTTCATGCCCTCGATCGATAAGCGTCTAATCTTCCCGGCTGCTTCTCATTGGCTAACAAATCTGATCCCGAAGCCCACGTTTTGGGGTATGAGACCCAATTGGTGCGCAGCTCAGTCTAGCTCGATAAACTTCTACATTCCCCTGGCCCATCCTCGGAGAGTCGTTCTCTTACATAAAGTTACACTAAGAAACGCAACGCAACGCATCAAAACCCCCTGGCCTTTTCTTTCCCCTTTGCCATTCCCCCCGACGTCTGTCCTAGCTCTTCTCCTCTGCGTACTACTTCCATCGTTTCTCTGGCTACAGTAAATGTCATTTTCTCAGCTTTGAAAAAGAAAAAAAAAAGGATCATCAACGCACACACACAAGGAGGCTCCCCAAGAACGCTTCTAATTTTCTCATTCTCAGTCTCTACATCCCCTCTCGGTACATTACCTGTAACATACACATCAAGGTCAACCCAACGAGAAATGGGTTCAAAAAAGTCTCTCTTACCCGCCCTAGCAGCTTTCTCAACGCCAAGAATCTGCTTGACAATCTCCAATCGCTTTCCACTGTCCTGCGTTCCTCGAATAGCTCTCTCAATTTTATCCGTCTCCCGTCTAATGGACATTTCCATAAAATGAAAGACAGAGTCCGAGCCACCGCCACGATCTTGACTGGGGCGACTCATTTGGGGTGGCATGGTGGGTGGTGGTCAAAGGAAGAGAAAGAAAGGCTAAGTCGAATTTGGGCGAAGGAACCGGAAGGCACGTTCAGGCTGGTTTGACAGGTCTGTCAGCACTAAAGAAGGTTCTCTAGTTGCTTTCAGAGATGTAGATGTAAAGTCTCTGGGTCACCGACCCGGTTTTCCGAGGGCTCTTCTCCCCTTAAACCCCATAGTTGTACGTAGCGTATTTCTGAGGATGATGTCGTTTTATTCCATCTTTTTTTGCCAATATATCCCGTAGTCCCGTAGTCGATAGTGACTAGATATTGTTTGAAATTGGGCAAGATGTGGTACAAGCACCATCGGAATCTACGACGGCTTTCGGTTCTAAACATTCCCGGGACTCTTTCAGAGGTCAGGAAGGCGTATATATGCGCGACATTGCAACGAATTAAGCAAAAAAAGAAAAAAAGGAATTGGACACTGTGGGAATTGAACCCACGACCTCACGCATTTTCGAAATGCGAAGCGTGCGCGCTACCAACTGTGCCAAGTGCCCACCTGCTAAATAGACTTTTGTAGCGATTCCATACTGGCAATGATCGTGTCGGATGGAAGTTTCGCGCAGCTCGCAGGGGCGTAGCAGATGTCGTGGCGCTCTAGTACGAGAGGGGTCGCAAGGGATTGAAATCCGTTGGATCCCAGCCTTCCAACCTCGTCTTAATTGCATGGTTCCGACGAGGACACCTCGGTAATTTGACCATGAGGACTGCTGCAAGGCCTAGGTCGCGGACATCTCGGACAGCGTTCACAGGAAGGTGGAGTGGTAGAGATGGCGACAGAACCGTAGCGTAGCGAAATCCGCCGCAGTGGGCCTCTGTCTGACTCTCGAAACCCTGGGGACCTTCTTTTTGAAGCCCCGCAGCCCGGCATGTTTTTCTAGACGAGTCTTTGTTCTGTGATGTTGGACGTGCAGGTGTAGCCTTTGTAGTGGGAGCCGACAGAAAGACTAACGGCGGTGTGGAAATCTGATGGTGAAATAGATGATTCCATCCGTCGGCGGTCTTGACGGAAGGTGGCACTGCGTGGCTGCATGGAAGTAGGTATAGCCTTGAAAGTTAACCGACGGGATTTTATGTACTCGGACTGTACCCCGCTCAGACAAAAAAAAAAGATCTATTCCTATTCCCCAGTAGGTCAGTGAACGGATATCAATCATCAGCACCACACATACTTTGAGATATCTGGTTGACAGAGATGGGTATAAATGATGAACCATGGATATGGGTGTATCCGGGCGTACCCTCAAGTGCTATAGCTAGCGCGGACACAGATCACGATGTGAAGCAATAAACCTATTCTCAGATCGCGATAGTGCCACTGGCTAGTTCGACGGAAAGACGTCGAGTAAAATACGTTGAACATATGATTGAGACAGCCTATTATTATTTCTCAAGCTAGGGCGTAATATGTCGGAAAAGCTGTCAACTGTATCAAAAACTCAGTTATTTTTGTTGTCAAAGAGCACTCGCCTGTGCGCACAAAATGATTCCTGACATACGCGACATAGCAACTTGAGCCACCACATTTCTTATATGTGCGTGTAGGATGCAATAATAGCTCAGTAGAGGGATCAGGATTAGTAATAACGAGGTTGACTACGCCCGCAGGCGCACTGCCCCCAACTAGACAATAATGGCTGTTTGGTACAAATATGTCAAAACACCTCCTACATTGTTACCCTCATCATCGCCAGTCAGAGTTGAACTCTGCTCAATCTTGTACTACAACCCCTACCCTATAACGCCTTATAACGCTCTCAGCACTACCTACTTCATTCAAGGATCTCTCCAGTAAATCATGGAAACAGGCTCCAGACAACCACCCCCGCAAGGTACGTGACCAGTAGCGCTTATATTGAATTCATCTCACGAAAGTGACTATGTTCCATCACAGGGCCACCTCCAAGTTACGCATTTGTGACGAGATATTACCGCCAGAGTCTGCGACCGGTAGTGGTATTTAGTGCGTACTCAAACGATCCTTTCCTTTCCAGGCAGCTCATCGTCCTTTTTGCAGCAACGTTCATTGCTGCATTGTATGCGCTCTTCGCGTACGTTAATTTCGCTGTGTTGTCTTTACTTGAGCCGTTTCTAATCATTTTTTGGGTTTCACAGCGCGGTTCGTTTCTTTTGGGCAGTTTGCTTTGGCTTGGATCTGAAGAGAGGTTTGTCACACAGATAGGAAACTTTAGGAATGGCACAAGTGTCGACGGCAGTATGTCTTCGTATCCTGAGTAGTTCCGATCATCCCCTTACCATGAACCCGTTTCAGGAACCACACCAAAGTTGGCCACCTTTTCAATAGTCTTAGGTATTCTCTACATCGTGATTTGTGCTATTGAGGTATGCACGTCTATCATGGGGTAATCAATGGTTCGCTCACTCGGCCCGTTTCTTAGGTCCTTGGTGTTGCTGCTGCTGCAACGGTTCGTTGTCATGTTACACTGGACGTCATTCCAAAACCAATAATAACTTTGTTACCTTACTCTAGCGACGCCTACCGTTGATCAAGATCTACGCTTGGTTGTCCGGCCTTGTAATACTACTCGTCGCTGCGAGTGGACTTCTTCGAGTAGTCGTACATTTCACGCAGAAGGTTTGTACATTCATGGTTTCTGTCGTGGGTTTTGTACGTGAAATTAATATGCGATGCTTGTAGAATGACATCATCTCCGAGTGCTCAACTTTGACTGAGGGCCGTGATTTTGTCTACTATCCATTCGGATTTTTTGGTCCATCACAACACACCGTTATAAACGAAGCTGACGCGAACAGATGTGCGTATCAGTTGGACTGTACGGTTTGCTCTTACTGAACTCAACCTACTATTCACAGGGTGTCAAAATGCCTGGGACCACGATTCGTGGGCGGAAATAGTATCGTTGCTCATTCTATTGGGTACGTCTGGTCATCGATCTCTTACGACTTTGAAACCCAACCTTCCTTTCCGATAACCAGTACTCGCCACTCTGTGGGCATCCATAGCATTCAGCTACTATCGCCAAGCTCTCGACCCTACTAGCCCAGCCAATGTCTCCCGCGTGCCTGCTCCCCAGAACTGGGCTTCTCATTATAATCCTCCTTACAGCAATCCCTACGGTGGACAACCCTACTATGGACAACCTCCCCATGGTCAGCCGGCGTATGGACCACCTCAAGGACCACCCCCACAACAGCAATATGGGCCACCAGCCGGCCCTCCAGGATATGTTGGGGCCGACGGGATTGCGGGAGGAGCCTATAACCAGAATAAAAAAGAGCTGGAAGAGAAGGATAACCCATTCGCCGATTTTGATCAACCTACACAATCGGGTCACCGTTTGTGATTGACGAATGCCAATGGACCGTGTTTTTCTCTTTTTTTTTCTTTCTTTTCGTGATGATCTGCGAGCGATGTATGTACATGAAGGACTGTTCAATTTTAATATCGGCAACTGGTATTCCTTTGATACTCTATGGATGTGTTCGAGTAGATGTAGCAATAGTAGTTATACTTTCTTGGCTGTGTTACGGATTTTAATGACGATGTCTACTTCCGCTCCTTCTAGCACCTCCATGATAGGCGTCCGGATGGCGGACGTTAGAACGCCATTATCCTGAGAACCGTTACCCGACTGCACAATGAATTGTAACTTTCGTATGGAATCTGAACTCGACAAACGGGAGCGGATAGCCGTGGCCAACGCCGTCAAATCTACCACAAGAATGGCAGAAGGAGAAGGAAACCTCAACTCCAGTGATTCCAACACGGGCACCAAAACGTCGTCCCCGTTACTCCCTCCGGGGTCAAGACGAGGTAAGATGGTATCCTGCAAAACACGAGAGTCCCTCGAGGTTCCGACCGTGATACAGAGGTGCCGAAGTCTAAGCGTAGCCCTAAGGAGTTCCAAAATATCACCAGACCTCAAATGATCAACCCCGTTCACTCCTCTACTCGATAGCTCCAAACTATGGAGTTCAGAGCCAGAAGCACGTATCACCTCCGCGAACGCGCCAAGAGGAGGCGCTATTGGGGACAAATGTTCAGTGACGACGTGTAGACTTTTTAACGCGGGTAACCTAAAAATGACGAATGGAATCCGGAAGATTCTGGATGCTGTCGCTGAACCATGTCGTTCGGACATGGAGCGTCTGAAGGAGTGGGGGAAGGACGGTCTGTGACGACTCTAGTGGAGCATATTGGGAACAACGTAGGCGATCGTCAGTCGACATTTTTCGAGGTTGGGTGTACGTCGGAGGAGCTGTAGATGATCTTCGATATTGACATGGTGGGATCCTTCGTATTCCCTGAGCTGCGTCCATCGGAGCCCTAGAGCCGCGACGGGCAAGTGATTCCGATTGATGAGCGTCTGAAGCTGAGGGGCGTCCAGGAGAACCTGATAGTGGGCAGGATCACCAGAAAGCGCATCGTTCGCGATATTTTCCTGTTCTGAAAGGATAGTGACGCTTTTGAGAGAACCCAAACGGGTCCTCACACCGCGCTCATGAAGCATAGACCAGAAAGTGGAAGTAGAGTTGTAAAACTCAATTTTCTCCCAACGATCTGCACGATCGATGAGGAGCTCGAACAGACTTGAACGGTTGGAATCGTTGCATATCCCGTCGGGTTCAATAAAGAAGGATAGATTGACTGTTTCCGAGAAGGACAGTCAAGTGGACAGTGCGGTTGTGCCATCGATGGTAGGATCCAAATCGCTAACAGTCAAGCTGAAACGACTCCATAAGTGAGGAAATGTCATAGAGATCGTCCTCCACTTTCTGTTGACCCTGCTGATCGCCCATGGGCCTTTGGAGGATTGGAATACACTTGGCCAGGTTTGACTCTCCGAGCCCTCTGCGTCAGCTAGACCGTTATAGCCCGTCGGTCGTGGGTCTTCGAGGATGGAGAGTAGGAAAATGATGCGAAAGATTTCGTTTGGAAACTGTTCCATTGACGACGCTGAATTGGAGCCGATGTTTCTGTTTTACACGACAACCTTGAAGGGGATAGGGAGTCCAAGGAGAAAAAGAGTAGCGAGGAACTTATCTCCCTTCACGTGGATCTCCAAGGATCTGGTGTATTCTCCCTATCATGATCCCTTAGGGTTCAGTCCTTCACTATCAATTGCCGAGTCAATTCCCCATGTTGTCTTCGCCGATCGCAAAAACCCTAAACATGAAGTTGTTCTGCAGTATCTGAAGCCTGGAGATCCCTCTCTGTGGGTGAGGACTTCCAAACACTCCGTTCGGAAACGTGGATGGCATAAACGCGAATCTTATCAACGACGCATCCGACATGTCAAAACACTGTCCGTGAGTTTTGAACCAGTCAGCTGCGTCGAATAACGAGAGTCGACGTATTGTCATGAGTCCTGAGAATCTGAGTTGTAGTCCGAACATCATCTAGCCCTTTTCTGGTAAACCTACTATTGACGGGCCACACGCAACCTGTTTCATTCTCGAACCATCATCTCCTCGGTCGTCTTGTATCCTTCATGTCAACGATTCAATGATGAAACGAGTGGAGGACGGTGTTGCCGTGCGACCGAGAATAGGGAATGATCTAAAAGATGGTTGAGTAAATTCGCACTAAGCAGATCGAGCGCTGGACGGTAGTTTGTACTCACGCCTTGACCCACGTTGAAATGGTTAGAACGTCCGGTGAAGCAGTATTTCCCGCCATTAACTGCTCTTCAGATGCCCCGAATGGAGTTGACAAGGCGTGGAGGTTGATTTTGTGAAGGCGATAACTAGAGACTGTCGTGGCAGTCACGGTGCAATCGAAGCACTTCCCTTCAGATAAAAGACAGATAATGAATAAAGAATCTGTTTCCAGAAGAGTATAACTGACCAAGATTTCACGTTTTCTCCCTTTGTTGCGAATTTACGGAGAAGTCCGAAAATCGTCGTTTTGGCGGTAGCAGATATGCTCTAATAGGTCAGTTTTGACCCAGCAATTACCAATGTATTGACGTAGTCGTTGACGACAGTACCACTGATTCTCCCACAGGAACCTTGAACCTTCCATCAACTTCGGAGTCCGTGGATTCATTTCAAGTTACTTGACTTTTAGCATTGTAACGCGACTCGAATTTTCTCAATGATCCGGTCATCTCTACGACCACCAACCTGACGCAATCTTCAAGAATCTCGCATCATATTGGTCGGTGGAATAGGCGACGCGAAAACTCGCCACTCTGTCGACCATCCAGCCACTATCGCCAAGCTGTCGACTCCTCACGCTGCACGGCATTACTAAGGACAATACCGCCAGCCGTCGTATGAAGGAGTACACCCACGACAGAAATATGGGCCATCACCCGTCCCTCCCGGATATGTTGGGGGCGACGGACGGGAGGGGCCAATAAGAAAGAGCTGGAAGAAAAGAATAACCCATTCATCGAATTCGGAATAACAATGCAATGCTTTTTTTGTGGTGATCTACTTACAAACGATGTATGTACACAAAGGACTGTTTACTTTTCAGTATCGGTAAACTGCTATTTCATTTGATACTTTTAAAAAACTGACATGTGCGATTGGGTAGCCGTAGCATATGAATTTAGCATACTTGTTCATCTCTTGGCTGTATTGCGAGTTTCAATGACAATCTTGATCTCTGCCTCTCCTAGAACCTCCATGATAGGCACCCGGAATGCAGATGTCAAAACGTCATTATTCAATGGACCGTTTCCCGACTCTACAATGAAGTGTAATTTCCGTATCGAACCTGAGACCGACGCTTCCGAACGAGAGCGGATAGCCGTACTCAATGCCTCCAAGTCGATCACGGGAATGGCAAAAGGAGAAGGAAACCTCAACTCTAGAGATTCCAACACGGGCACCAAAAATTCGTCCTGGCTCCTCCCTTCGGGATCAAGGCGAGGTAAGATGGTGTCCTGCAAAATACGAGAGTTCATCGAAGTTCCGACCGTGATACAGAGGTGGCGTAGTGAAGGCGTAGCTCTGAGGAGTTCTAGAATATCATCAGACCTCAGATGCTCAACGCCACTCACTCCTCGACTCGAGAGCTCCAAACTATGGAGCTCACAGTCGGAAGAGCGTATCACTTCCGCAAATGCACTGAGAGGAGGAGGTGTTGGCGACAAATGCTCGGAGACGACGTGTAGAGTTTTCAGTGCAGGTAATCTGAAGCGACGAATGGAGGCGGGAAGATCTCGTATGCTATCGCTGAACCATGTCGTTCGAACCTGGAGCGTCTGAAGGAGTGGGAGAAGGACGGCGCTGTTAGTCTGTGACGACTCCGGTTGCGTCTGATCCTGTGGAGGGGATACGTAGGCGACTGTCAATCGGCACTTCTCGAGATTGGGCGTGCGACGAAGGAGCTGCAAATGATCGTCAACATTGACACGATGGGATCCTTCATACTCCTTGAGCTGTGTCCATGGGAGCTCTAGACCCGCGACAGGCAAGTGATTGCGATTGATGACTGTCTGAAGGCGGGGAGCATCGAGGAGAACCTGATAGTGGGCAGGATCACCTGAAAGTGCTTCATTTGCAATATTCGCCTCTTCGGAATGGATGGTGACACTTTTGAGAGAACCTAAGCGGCTCCTCACACCGCGCGCATGAAGCATAGACCAAAACGTGGAAGTAGAGTTGTAAAACTCAATTTTCTCCCAACGATCTGCACGATCGATGAGGAGCTCGAACAGACTTGAATGGTTGGAGTCGTTGCATATTCCGTCAGGTTGGATGAAAAAGGATAAGTTGGATGTCCCAGAGAAGGACAGCCAGGTGGTCAACGCAGCAGCGCCATCGATGACGGGAGGCTCCAAATCGCTGGCAGTCAAGCTGAATTGACTCCATAACTGAGGAAATGTCGTAGAGATCGTCCTCCACTTTCTGTTGACCCTGCTGATCGCCCATGGGCCTTTGGAGGATTGGAATACACTTGGCCAGGTTTGACCCTCCGAGCCCTCTGCGTCAGCAAGGCCATTATAGCCCGTCGGTCGTGGGTCTTCGAGGATGGAGAGTAGGAAAATGATGCGAAAGATTTCGTTTGGAAACTGTTCCATTGACGACGTTGAATTGGAGCCGATGTTTCTGTTTTACACGACAACCTTGAAGGGGATAGGGAGTCCAAGGGGAAAAAGAGTAGCGAGGAACTTATCTCCCTTCACGTGGATCTCCAAGGATCTGGTGTATTCTCCCTATCATGATCCCTTAGGGTTCAGTCCTTCACTATCAATTGCCGAGTCAATTCCCCATGTTATCTGACGCCGATCGCAAAAACCCCAAACATGAGGTTGCTCTGCAGTATCTGAAGCCTGGAGATCCCTCTCTGTGGGTGAGGACTTCCAAACACTCCGTTCGGAAACGTGGATGGCATAAACGCCAATTTTATCAACGACGCACCCGACATGTCAAAACACTGTCCGTGAGTTTTGAACCTGTCAGCTGCGTCGAATAACGAGAGTCGACGTATTGTCATGGGTCCTTAACAGGATGTTGAACGAATTAACTCGTTCTGAGATCAGAGGACCCAAAAATGTCAACCAATCTCGGCGTGAGCACGGGCGAGACTCGAGCGGGGGTAATTTCTTCTAATGTCTGTAGTGAGATCAAAACACTCCTTTTCATGAACGTCGAGGGTCGGAAGGTGTGGTTGACGTGCTTCACAAGGATCTACGACGACCTCCTACGAGAAAGTGGGTCTGACCCACATGGAGACATACCTGCGCCAGTTGTGAGGAATAACGGGACCATATCCTTGCCTTGAGCACCAGGGTGAGGGATTTTGGGGTCATGTTCTCCCTGTACTTTCTGATCTTGTTCCAATTCCATCCGTCAAATTCTATTTTCAATGACTCATAGTCCGTGATTCTTCTGCAGCTTCCAGTACCCCAAATGCGAAAGGGCGCAAAACTAAGGGGTCCTTTGAATGTGGATTTGAGAATCTTCATATTATCTTCCAAGGTTTTTTTGCGGCACCCTAGGCGGAGAACCGAACAGAAATCGCCAAATCTTGAAAAAAAAATGGACACCAAGGCCCCCGGAATTAGTACGAATGCAGTAGTAAGTGGCGGCCATTAGATTGATTCTCGGAGAACTCGGGAACCCGGGACATGTATAACAAACTTTTGGCCTGCTGAGGAATGATCAGAAAAAAAGGTTTGGCAATGATGTCCAATCCACTTGATACTGACCAAACATGAGGCTGAGAATCTGAGTTGTAGTACGAACATCATCTAGCCCTTTTCTGGTAAACCTACTATCGACGGACCACCTGTTTCGTTCCTGCACCATCATCTGCCGAATCGTCTTGGAAACTTCAAGTCGACGATTCAATGATGAAGCAAGGACGATTTCATGAGCTAGATGTTCGCAGACAGCCCTTGACTAAGGTATTCGAAAGTTGAAGAAAGCACTTCAGAAAGCAACAATGGGGTATCTGCATCAACGTAGATCGCGTACGTAGTCGACGCAGCTACGTTATATAATGGATAATGACATGTATGTTAGTTTTGAATCCGCTCTTTGGTTACTTGAATTGAGAGCTGGTGTACTGGGTGCTTCATGGCTTCGAGACCTTCGTATAAACACCGAGTTTGCGGTGGAGGTGTCTTCCCCAAGTCCAAAGCCTTGATTTGGGTGGCAAGAGGCTCGACTGTTGGAGGACGGTGTTGCCGTGCGACCGAGAATAGGGAATGATCTAAAAGATGGTTGAGTACATTCGCACTAAGAAGATCGAACGTTGGACGGTAGTTTGTGCTTACGCCTTAGCCCACGTTGAAATGGTTAGAGCGTCCGGTGAAGCAGTATTTCCTGCCATTCACTGCTATTCAGAAGAGTTGACAAGGCGTGGTGGTCTTGATGAGGTCAATTTTTCCTGAAGGCAATAACCAGAGACTGTGTCGTGGCAATAGAGTAACCCATGCGAGTGACGTAGTACTCGTTTCATGACCTGCGTTGAAATGAGAAATATGGCAGAACGGGATCTGAAATCCGTGCGAACCTGCTAAAAGTGTTGAAGCCATTGAAGCATTTCCTTCAAATAATAGACAATGAATAAAGAATATCTGTTTCCAGAAAAGTATAACACACTGTTACTGGCCAAAATCCCTTCCCTTCGTCGATGGAACTAACCACCAGTACTTGGACTTGCATGCTGAGCTCCGCTAAGAAAGAGACATGTAAGCCACGAAATTTCTTCATCTAAGCGACCTATTTTCAAGCTCCGACTCACACGGGTGGGCGAGCGAGACTCCCAATATGAGTTCTCATTTCAGAATCTTGGAGATCTGAAGACCAAGTAAACGGATCCACGGAGGTTCATGGAAGGTTCGTGCAAGTGGCTTGGGAAAAGAGAAATATAGCACTGTCGTCAACGCCTACGTCATGATAGGAACAAACGCGCAAGAAAGTAAATTTACGCGCAAATTAGGTCGGTAATTAGGGTAAAAAGATTTGGTACGTTTATTGACTTTTTTGGGGATTTTCTTTCCTTCGCCTATTTTGGTCAATTTGTCATCATATTCTCCATATGTCTACTCACACTTGCTCATCACTGGCAACTAGGCTCAGGTCCCCCCAAGGTCCCTCACTTTATTCTCCATCATCCGCTAAAGACAGTAAAAATAATTTTTGACCGTAATTACCGAGGCATTGACGTAGTCGTTGACGACAGTGCTATTGATTCTCCCACAGGAACCTTGAAACCTTCCATCAAACCTTCGTGGATCCGTTTAGCTGACTTTTAGTAAAAACTCAAAAACTTTCAGCATTGTAACACGACTCAATGACCCAGTCTTTCTACGTCCAACCTGACGCAATCTCGTATTATTGGTTGGTGGGATAGAAAACCTCACGCCTGAGGACCGACTAGAGTTCTAGACCCTACCAACCCAGCCAACAATTTTCCGCGTGCCTGTTACTGGGCTTCTCAATATAATCCCCCTTACAGCAATCCCTACGATGGACAACCCTGCTATGGACAACCTCCCCAAGGCCAGCCAGTGTATGGGCCACCACCCGGCGACCCTTCAGGTTGGGAAGCTGGGGGCGACGGGGTTGCAGGAGAAGCCTCGGGCTATAACCAGAATAAGAAAGAGCTAGAAGAGGAGGATAACCCATTCGTTGGGCCCGATCAACGTCGTGGATTGACGAATAACAATACAACGCCTTTTTCTTTTCTTTTGTACATGTGGTGATCTACGAGCGATGTATGTACACGAATGGCCTGTTTACTTTTCAGAATCGTTAACCTTGACTACTTTGGATACTCTGAAAATGACGTGCGCGATTGGGTAGCTGGAGCATATAGATTTAGCATACTTGTTCATCTCTTGGCTGTATTGCGAGTTTCAATGACAATCTTGATCTCTGCCTCTCCTAGAACCTCCATGATAGGCACCCGGAATGCAGATGTCAAAACGTCATTATTCAATGAACCGTTTCCCGAATCTACAATGAAGTGTAATTTCCGTATCGAACCTGAGACCGACGCTTTCGAACGAGAGCGGATAGCCGTACTCAACGCCGCCAAGTCGATCACGGGAATGGCAGAAGGAGAAGGAAACCTCAACTCTAGAGATTCCAACACGGGCACCAAAAGTTCGTCCTGGCTCCTCCCTTCGGGATCAAGGCGAGGTAAGATGGTGTCCTGCAAAATACGAGAGTTCATCGAAGTTCCGACCGTGATACAGAGGTGGCGTAGTGAAGGCGTAGCTCTGAGGAGTTCTAGAATATCATCAGACCTCAGATGCTCAACGCCACTCACTCCTCGACTCGAGAGCTCCAAACTATGGAGCTCACAGTCGGAAGAGCGTATCACTTCCGCGAATGCACTGAGAGGAGGAGGTGTTGGCGACAAATGCTCGGAGACGACGTGTAGAGTTTTCAGTGCAGGTAATCTGAAGCGACGGATGGAGGCGGGAAGATCTCGTATGCTATCGCTGAACCATGTCGTTCGGACCTGGAGCGTCTGAAGGAGTGGGAGAAGGACGGCGCTGTTAGTCTGTGACGACTCCGGTTGCGTCTGGTCAGGTGGAGGGGATACGTAGGCGACTGTCAATCGGCACTTCTCGAGATTGGGCGTGCGACGAAGGAGCTGCAAATGATCGTCGACATTGACACGATGGGATCCTTCATACTCCTTGAGCTGTGTCCATGGGAGCTCTAGACCCGCGACAGGCAAGTGATTGCGATTGATGACTGTCTGAAGCCGGGGAGCATCGAGGAGAACCTGATAGTGGGCAGGATCACCTGAAAGTGCTTCATTTGCAATATTCGCCTCTTCGGAATGGATGGTGACACTTTTGAGAGAACCTAAGCGGCTCCTCACACCGCGCGCATGAAGCATAGACCAAAACGTGGAAGTGGAGTTGTAAAACTCGATTTTCTCCCAACGGTCTGCGCGATTGATGAGGAGCTCGAACAGACTTGAATGGTTGGAGTCGTTGCATATTCCGTCAGGTTGGATGAAAAAGGATAAGTTGGATGTCCCAGAGAAGGACAGCCAGGTGGTCAACGCAGCAGCGCCATCGATGACGGGAGGCTCCAAATCGCTGGCAGTCAAGCTGAATTGACTCCATAACTGAGGAAATGTCGTAGAGATCGTCCTCCATTTTCTGTTGACCCTGGTGATCGCCCATGGCCCTTTGGAGGGTCGGAACACACTTGGCCAGGTTTGACCCTCCGAGCCCTCTGCGTCAGCAAGACCATTATAGCCCGTCGGTCGTGGGTCTTCGAGGATGGAGAGTAGGAAGATGATGCGAAAGATTTCGTTTGGAAACTGTTCCATCGACGATGATAACTGGAGCCGAGGTTTCTGCTTGTGAGGACAAGATGACGAGGGAGATGGGGAGCTCAGAGGAAAAGGGAACTTATAGGGATAGTCCGTTCACATGAACCTTTCTGGAATATTCACTTATCATGATATCTCTTAATCTTCCGTCCTCAATAACAACCCCCGAATCGGTACGTGTAATTTCTGCTATCGATTAAACGTCCATCCCAAAACTTGAGGTCGCTCTGCGCGAAAATGGTCTAGGAGCGTTAAAAACCCTTTGTATGGTCTCCCACCCTGCCCGGCATATTTGAGAAGATTCCCAAATACCCAGACGAACATGCGGGTGCCTAGGACAAAGCGAACATGGCAGCACGTTCGGACTACCTAAGGCTACAAGCTTACCGGAGGGGTATATCCACTTTTTAAGTGGCCAACGTCAGCAATCCAGTCGATCGCTCAAGGGTCGGTGATACAGCCGTTCACCATCAAGAGCATGTGAACTCTGTTGCGCTCTATTATCAGGACTCACTCTCTGGTTGGACTTTGGACAAGTTTTTCCCCACCACTCTAGCACTGTTCAGGGTCTTGTGATTGCAGGAGAACGGCGGCGGCGGCCCTTTGACGGACAACATGGAGAAGTGGGACAAGATCCCAAGTAAAGCGCTCCGCCCGATCCATCAAACTACGGACCATCGGAGGCTGGACCCGTTTAGGAGTCGAACTTTGTTTTTTCGTGGATTTTGGCCCCAATCAGCGGCGTTCGAACGCAAAAAAACGAATGTTGGAGCTGCCGGCTTTTACGCGCTCCTTCTGAGGTAAGAGAATCTGAATTTCCAACTAGTCTCGCATGAGCTCGGGTCAGCTCGGACTCAGCACGAGGCCGAGCGTCAATGTAGGGTTTTTTTTCTCGTCTGTCTATAGTGAGAAAAGATCGTTTCCAGAAGCTTCCCTTCGGTTGTGCGAACGTCGAGAAATGAGAGGTGTGATCAAGAATCTCCGATGATTGCCGCCACTATGGCGGACATATCTGAACATCTGTTTTCAGAATTTCTGGCTTGAGCACCGATTTGGGACAGTTAAGGCATTATTCTCTGATCCGGAATGAATCTTACGCTTTGATTCGCGTTCTCTTTTGTTTAAAAAGATCGAACGCTGGACGAAAGTTGAACTTCCCGTGGCTTTGCGTATAGGCGACCTTGAAAAGGGGGTACAAGTGAAGTCTGGAACGTGGGGCGACACATAGTATCTCTCACCATTCACTCACTACGCTCCGACGCGATTACCATGACTTGCATTCACAGGCGAGCTCGGAGGTCGATTGAAGCGATAGCCAGATTGTGACATAACAACAGAGTGCTGGTGAGCTCTCTAGGTCCATGAACTGATGAATGAGCCTGTAAACAAGACAGCCTTCAAGCTTCGACCCTTAGCCTTTTCGGAATCAAAGGACACGGCGAGTCCGAGGTGGTCGTGGGAGATCTAGTTGCTTCAATGACTTGGGAATGGCTCGAATTAAACCTCTACAGAATTAGCAAAAATGTTTCGAAACCAAACGAATGGACTTACAAACTTGTTCATGGAATTTTCAAGCGAACCTTCTCGCTAGTGGGGATTCGGGAACAGAGGACAGAGGGGCTGACCTAATTGACTATGACCTTAGGCATACGTCATTTGAAAGTCGGCTGTGGCGTGGCATCCTGATGCATGGACCGAACCCCATAAAGCCGAACCTTCACCTTGCCTTCAACTGCTCAGACTTCACCTTCTGAAGATATACGCCTCTGCAACAAATCAATTTGAGAAGTCCAACCAGACAGTCTTTGTACTCAGGCTCTGGGTCAGACTTTACCCGTGTCTTTTCACGCCACAAGTACTCGGACCTCCACTTCCTGAGTATCCTTTGGAGTGACGGGATTGCGGGAGCACATATAGAATGGGTCGTTACTGGAGGAGAATAATCCGTTCGCTGACTTTTAACAACCTCCGCATCGTAGGAGTTTGCTCAATCACCGTCAATTATCTATACTCATCTGTCCAACTGTGGTCGAAAAAAGTGTGTGCATAATTGAATAGGAAACTGTAAGTAGCAAGTACATAGACCTCGTCGTACGCTAAACCTGTCCGTTAATAGTCTCAATAACGATATCAACTTCCCTGCAGATCTCCATGATCGGCACCCTAATGGCCGACAATAACACATTCCTATCTAGCGGGACGTCTCCTAGCTGGACAATAAAACGTAGACTCCGAATGGACTCTGAACCAGAAGTCGTCCAGCGAGAACGGATAGCCGTAGCCAACCCCGTCAAATCTACCATGGGAATAGCAGAAGGGGACGGAAGTCTCAACTCCAACGTTTCCAACACAGGGAGCAGAACATCCTCACTCTGGATGTCAAGGCGAGGGATGATTGTATCCTGTAAGACACGAGAACTGCCCGAAATACCGACCGTAATGCAAAAATAACGAAGGGCAGGGCAGGATCTGAGGAGATTTATGATATCGTCAGACCGTAGGTTCTCTATCCCACTGGCTCCGCGACTTGAGAGCTTTAAAGTGTGCAGCTCACAGGAAGAGGAGCGTAGAACTTCCGCGAATACACTGAAAGGAGGCGGCGTGCGTGACAAATGCTCAGATATGATGTGGAGAGTTTTTAATGCAGGTAATCTAAATCGGCGGATGGGAGTGGGCAGATCTTGGATGCTATTACTGAACCATGTCGTTCGGACCTGTAGGATGCGGAGGTTTGGGAGGAGCACGACGTCGCACTCTGAGGACTCCGATTGAGTCTGATCAGCAGGGGCACGCACGTAGGCGATTTCTAATCGGCATTTCTCGAGTTTAGGTGTGCCACGGAGGAGATGGAGGTGGTCCTCGACACGGACGCGATGAGAGCCTTCATATTCCGTTAGTTGCGCCCAGGGTAGGTCCAGCCCCGCAGCTGGTAAGTGGTTGCGATTAATGAGTGAGTGAAGCTGGGGAGTATCCCGAAAGACCTGATAATGGGCGGGATCACCAGAAAGTGCGTCGTTTGCGAGGTTAGCTTCTTCCGAATGGATAGCAATTCGTCTGAGTGAGCCTAGTCGGCTTCTCACATCATGCGTATAAAGCATCGACCATAGCGTGGAAGTAGAATTGTAGAATTCGATTTTCTGCCAACGGTCTGCCCGATCTGTGAGGAGCTCGAACCACCTTGACCGGTTGGCATCATTGCAAATCCCATCAGGCTCGATGAGGAAGGATAGATTATTTGTCCCCGAAAAGGACAGCCAGGTCGTCAACGTGGCAGTGCCATCAATGTTAGGATCCAAATCGTGGACGTTCAAGCTGAAGCAACTCCATAATTGAGGAAATGTGGAAGAAATCTTCCTCCATTTCCTGCATACTCTGTTAATAGCCCATGGCCCCTTTTTAAATTGGAATACACTTGGCCATATTTTTCCCTCCGAAATGTCGTAGTCAGCAAGACCGTCATAGCTGGAAGCTCCGTCGTTTCGTGGATTTTCGAAGATGGAGAGTTCGAATATAATGTGGAATATTTCGTTAGGAACGCGTTCCATTGAGCGATAAAGCTGGGTCCCTGTTTGAGGGGTAGCGAGAGGAAAGAACAAACACTAAGATTGAAGATGATGAAAAAGGAAACGTATCTTGAAATCCTGTGTCCAAAGGGTTCGAGGAAGGTTCTGAGGACCCATGACGGCCACTCAAAATTAAGTCTAGTAAGTGCGGGTAACCGCTGACGTCGCCGATGCGTTTGCCCAAATGACTTAACAGGAGCGCTGTGGGGTATAAGAGGTGCGCTGGCTGTACATAGAGGAGTTAAAACGTGGATTATTACGGTGTTTTGGGAGCGCTGGTATGAACCATACTTGATCCATAGTATCTCGAACAGCGGATCTCCGGTCCGCGTGGGTAGGGTTTCTAGCCTGCTGAAGAATTACATACGACTTCCCTAACCAATCCGTCCTCCCCTAAATCACACAGGTACTCCGAGTTGTGTGAACAACGATATTCAGTCCCTCCTCCTGCAAAACCTCCATTATCGGTGGCCAACTCGCCGACGACATCAAAAATGATTCGTCGCCTACCCAATCTTCTTCCAATTCTATATCAATAATGAGATTCCGTATAGACTCAGGGCCTAAAGCCGTCCAGCGAGACCGGATTCCCGCAGCCAACGTCGACAAATCCAGCATATGGACAGCAGTGGGCAAAGGGAACTTGAGTTCTAATGTGTTCAACATAGGAATCAAACCCCTCTCGAGCCCACACTCGATTTGGAGATGAGGTATGATGGTATCCTGTAACACCCTCGCCCCCAGCGAGGTACCAACAGAGATGCAGAGATGTTGAAGGCCAGGTGTGGCCCTCAGGAGATCGAGGATGTGGTCTGGTTGGAGAAGAGGCTCGATCTGGCATGAAACGACTAATTCCAATTGTCGAACTTCGCATGGAGAACCTGATGATTTTAATACCTCTGCAAATGCACGGAAAGGGGGAGGTACAGACGTCAAATGTTCGGATATGATGGAGAGTATGCGAAGCGCTGGTAGTTTCAGAAGGTGGATGAACCTAGGTAACTCCTGAATACCATCCGCGAACCAAGCTGTTCGGATTTGGAGAAGTTGTAGCTTGGGAAGCAGTAAAGAAGATAAGAATGAGGCTTCATCAGAATGGTCCGCGTAAGCGATCTCGAGCTGACACTTTTCTAGATTTGGCATAAGGCGTAGAATGCGAAAATGGTCAGCGAGATGGGTTTGAGAGGATCCCTCGTACTCTGTAAGTTGTGCCCAAGGCATAGGAAGTTTATAGAGCGGAAACTGATCAAGATTGATCAAGGAATGGAACTGGGGGGCGTGGAGAAACGCCTCGTAACGAGGGGGATGAGAAGAGACCGCGTCAAGTTCAAGTGTGGTGTCTCCCGAAAGGAAGGTGACGCGCTTCAGAGAACACAGTCGACTGTTGAGATCCTGAACATTCAACATGAACCAAAAAGTGGGTGTAGAGTTCACGAACTCGATCTTCTCCCAACGTTCCACATGTCCAGTGAGGATCCGAAATAGATCGAGACGACGAGAAACGTTGCATATCCCATCAGGCTCAATTAGGATTGATAGTTTGGACGTTCCTGAGAAGGAGAGCCACGAGGTCAATGCGACCTTCCCGTCTTTATTTAAATCCAAGTCTTTTCCAGAGAAGATGAAACGACTCCATAATCGAGGAAAACATGTAGATATCATCCTCCACTTTCGGCAAACTCTGCTGATTGACCACGGCCCTCTTTGAAAGCCGAATACACTTGGCCACGTTCTACCCTCTGAAATGTCGGTCCCGTCGGATTCATCTTCGTTGTCCTCATTACTATGAGGGTCCTGGGTGATGGAGAGCATGAAGATATTGCAAAAAATTTCGACTGGGATTCGATCCATCCAGCTTCAAAGACTGGCCGAGCTGTCTAGCTAAAGGGTTAAAAGAGAAGTAGCTAAGAAACGAAGGTGATGATGGTGATGGTCAGAGCAGTGCGTTGGTGTGTATGTTCCCACGTGAACGGCTTGGGACTGTGTTGACCGATGATCACGCATCGCTCTGAGATGACGCTGATCCTGGAAGCTCAACTCAACATAACGCTATGCTGGTTTTGGGTAACGATCCCCATCCCAAAGTGCATGCCGGAACTTGAATACAACTGTTTTTCGCGGGCGTTATTGCTGAGGAACAATGCTCTGGCGAGAGATAAGAAAAAAGGTCGTGAAACCGATCGGCACGATACGGCCTTGCAAGGCAATTGATCCTAGGCTAGCGCTCTGGTTCGATTTAATCGCCATCTCCTTCGTAATCGTGGATATGAAGTGAATGATCAAAACTCACCCCGACTCGTGGGGCATTTAATACGTTTTGGAACCCTCCCTTCATCAGACAGTGGCACATACGCCCTCCCACACACTGCAACTTTATCAGCAGGATCATCATGATGCGGTGTGCTGAACCCAAGTTCTCAATCCCATGCGTAGCCGAATCAACAGCACCGTTCAGAGAGACTCCGCATGGTGGCAAGCATTACAATTGACAGGAATGGGAACCACGTGCAGGCAGGAAGCTGAGGAGCGAGCAGGAGCTTCCCTCACTGCAACAGTGGGCGAAACTGCTCAGAATGCGACATTGTAGCGTGGTGAGGATTTGATATGCCCGCCAGGGGCAGGAGAGCCAAAGCTGATGAGCTCTGATGCCTAATAAAGCATGTGAAGGCTTCTTCGACACAGTCCGCAAACTCTATCCATGCCACTGACAAGGGTTACCGCATGTCGTAGGAAGGAAGGGTCAAAGCTGTATTGACGGTAAGGATCCGCGTGCCGTATGGCGCGGGTATCGCGTTGAATGGATGGAGAAATGCCATTCAAAACCTACCCGGACTTGGGCAAACTCGTTCGTCCTTCTCTGCCTGAACGAGTTTGCCGAAGGCCTTCGGTTCGAATTGTCAAGCAGTCTGAAGTATGAGACACATGAGCGCAAAGTTGGTGAGCATGTATTCTGATGGAAAACCAACAAAGAATCATGATAAGACGCCGAACAAGCGATTTCCTATCAACGCAGTCAAGTCAAATCGGGTGGTCTGCCTTCCTCTGTTTTCGCATCATCGATTCGGCTCATCGCATTCCCGGCAGAGCGTAAGGGAACGGACATGATAAATCTGTCCACGAGAACATGCTTAGATCACAAAAGACGGGGAACTTGAGTTAACCTTCACCTGTCAACTAACAATGCATCCGCATCCGAGAATTCCCTCTAACTCTTCGGGTCCACCACGTCGTCGTGACTTCGTGTGTGCCTGCGAGAAGTTTGCCGGTGCGTCGCATCACATCGGATGAACTTAAGACCAACGGGGTGCGGTGGAATTGTGGCAACCACCAGAAAACTGCCGTGGACCTCAGTAAATTCGGTGGAAGGTTGTAAGTCAAGAGCGAAATCCTCGCGCGGCGTAGGCTCGCATTTTTTTATTATTGAAGAACGGGATTTCGAAGATGCTTTCAGTGCGGAGATCCTCGCCAAGTACGCTTTTTGGTGGTCCATACGTTCGATCCCCTCCTATATACATCAATTTGGCACCCGCCTCAACATTGAACGAATCGGATAGACGAAGCGATCTCACATTAACCACCCAGAGCTCGAAGATCCGTCGTCTTGCCATTGTCTTTGCCATTGCGGGCCACTCCTGAGAGCGACGTTCATCCAGCGTTAGATTCTTTCTATTGACGGTTCGGTTGCACTATGCACTGGACTCCATCGAGTAAGGTTGGATGGAAATCGTCCCCAACCGTCTTTCTTGTTCTCGAATCTGACGACCGAGGACATCTAATCAATATATCAGAAACCAAGATTTAACGTCAATAGGCCGCACCTGCACTGACGCCTCGATTTCTCAGCTGCAGGACATGCCGATTCAAGCCTAATCCGATTCCTTTTTTCATGACGAAACGAATTGCTAGGGCCTGAATCGAGAAACCGGAGTCGACTTGGAACTTTTTTCGCCTAGTGTGAATCTCCGAGTTGAAAATCGTGTAAGAGCTGGAATGAATTGATTTCGACTGAGAGCATCAGAACAAAGTAAGCGACGAGGAAACCAAACGTGTGAGCACACCTTTTATGAACATTCATTCATGGTTGACGATAGTTGTTTTCTCTGCATTTTTTGAGTGAGGTTGACATTGGGAGCTCGAATATGTTCTTCAGGTTATATCCATCTCAAGTGAGCCATATCCCAGATGATGACGGCGGGGAACGAGATGTTCAGGCTGACGACCGCGTCAATCGAAGCTCGTCGATGACCCTCAACTTCGAGTGGCGTGAGTCGCAGCACGTGATCGTATCGGTCCGGGCGCTTCCAAGTTCAAGGGTTCGTCTTCCCCAAAATTTCCCTCTGACCCGAAAACGTTCTCGGTCGCGTTCTAGTCCCATATCCATTCAAAACACCGTTCGCAACTTTCAATCATTCGACATGTCATCTTCATTTACCCAAGGTTCCTCACTGATCAAAACTAAAAGTATCTGCATTGTACATGTCCGGTCTTGAACTGGGCTGCACTCAGCCGCGCATATCAACCTCTGACAGACACAATGTTTTCTCTGAAAGTGGGTCACTGAGATATTGTGACTGTTCAGTTTCTTCGGAAGCTAGTCACAATCTCCGCAACCTCCCCTTGCGGGATGATATAGGACGACTTGGCCCCGGAGCTCCTGATCGTTTTCCAGTCGTCGGGATCCTTGAAACTCCATTTAATCATGACTAACACAACTCTGAAACTTCCTTGGATCGATGCTGTATGTAGCATTCTAACCGTAAGAGGGTAAGACGGTGATCAGAAGAGAACTCGTCAATTTACAACGAGGTTTGGACAGTTTCAATCGAGAGACCTAGAATGGTCCCGCTAAGCCGTTAGTGGCCATTTTCAAGCTTTCAATTGGAATCCAAGTACCTCGAAAAATACAACCCTCAAGCGGTAGATTCTTCTCAGTACGACCTCCACCCGAGAACTACGGATGAATCCTTTACAACTCCGCGGTTTCCTGCATGCCGCATGCCATGTTAGGGACCGAAACCTCAGATCCACCGGTCGCGGATATAAGGGAGGTGGCTAGATTCTCGAACCACACATCATGACATTGAAGCGGTTCCAACCTTCTTCGCGGCGATAAAATAGAAAGAGAAAAGACGCTTTAAGGACACACATCCATAAATTCGAAGTTCGTAGATCCGGGTCTGATGCATAAAGGGTTCTTATGACATGGACGATACTATGATATTGCCTCCATTTTCTGTAGACTGGACATGATCTGCATTGAATCTGTAAGACGGCGTGTATGTTGTGGAATGGAAGACTGACCCGAGTGGAGTCCTGGCTTCGACAGGACGTTGATCACGAACCTTCGACGTTTACGGGGAAGTCGCCCTCTACAGCTGGTTTTGTCGGTATCCCTATTGCCATACCCACAAACCCGAGCGACATTACTGATCATTCTTAGCAGAGCAGAGCAATTAGTCATCAAAGCCGAGTGTTGGATGGTTTCTGAGTCATTGAAAGGTTCGTTACTATTTTTACCGTACGGGCTCTGTCGAATGGCTCAAAGAATGTTCATTAGCCCTCACACTACAACCAGGGTGGGGAAGGCCCTTGGTGGTCCACTAGAAGAGTGAACGGCTTGAAGACACCGGTTCGTACCGCTGAGGCAGATAGAGGTGTTTTAGATCGACCCGTGTTCTACACCATAGATGGGATAGAAGAATTGAGAATTTGGCATCGAGAACCGAGAATTTGCTATGCCGAATCAGGTCCGAGTTCATCCCTACTCCATTATGCTGAACGTTTCATAGAGCAAAGACTGAAAGGAGAAACCGACATTGAACATAAAAAAAAAATTGCGGGTCAATCGGTCGTCTTCATCTCGAATATCAAGTTATGCCCCGATAGGAAACCTTTTTTTTGATGCCACATAACCGATAGCTACGAAGAACCAATATTTTCGTCGGAGCAATAACTGGCGCACATCGCAAAAGGTCCAGACCCTCGAAATTGAGTGATTAGGTCCACATCTGTCGATCGGTAACGGGAGAGTCGTAAACAGTTGAAAGCTCAAAATTGAAGGCACCAAAACGCTAGCCCAGACAAGGAACGAGAGACAAACTCCAGTAGGCAATTGACCCCCAATCATCAGAAATCAAGTCATCGTACTGGGAGGTCAAGAAATCTAATTCAGCTTGCTGCGAGCGGGGTTCCGGTAAGTTCGAGCGTATATACGGATAGAGAAAACAGAGCCAGCTTATGCCTTCGAAAAGCCGGTGACACATCCTTGAGGATGATCAAGCTGAAGAAGGGAGAATGTCATTTAACCATTCAAAGAAGTAGAAGTCCTCGACTTCACCGCGTGAAATCAGAAATTGAAGACTTGTCGGTGTTTTTAGGATAGGAGATAAAAACTTGAAATGCACGATTCAAAAACATGTGTCAAGGGCCCAAGTTCAAGGACGTCGGCAATAATAAGGCCCCTTCGATAGCTGCCCGTGAACGAGCTGGATGATCAGGGAATCAGTATCACTGTGAGAGATATCTGATTTATAAAGGCTCAACCACAATTTATGATAATTGACCCCGAAAATCATCGACAGCACTGGGCTTTCAGAAGTTCCAGGATGACGTTTGTTGATTGAAACAGCTGCTGTAGATCAAGGATGATTCGATCAATACACTTGACTATCGGTCTTACAATCATTAAGCCCTCATTAAGCCCAAGATAGACGTCGAATTAACTAGAACTAACCGCCAAAACCGTCAGGAGCAAGGGAGGGGAGAGAACTTGCAACCACATGAGGTCGAGATGAAGGAAAGGTCGAGGTCCGAAAAGCGCCGAAAATGGAATCGTGTGGCAACGCAACTTTGTTCCCACGGTCGGGTTATCCTTCTACCTCCAGGGCCACCTCTTTTTTTTTTTTTGCAGCTCACACTTTGAAGGTAAATACGTAGACATTTAGACTGCTTGGACAGTATTTTGATGTCCATGCACCTCAGTTCACATCCTCAAAGATTCGTTGATAATGATCTCTTTCTGGTTCCTGGCAAGGCTCAAGACTAAGATTCGATGGTCCCATAGCTCTAAGTCCTCCGTCTACATCCCCATCTTTCTATTTTTGAAGGTCCCATGAACCCTGTCATCAATTGTCCCGGTTCGATCTCCTTGCTTAGCGGGCTGCCTCTGAGATGTCGGATGGTCGTTTGGAGTCTGGACTGTGTATCCCCGTGCTCCATCGAAGAAGTATGGCGTTCTTGTTGATACGCCCATTTCTTTCTGCTCCGGCTTCTGTACTTAATTGTTTTAGCCAGCGCTGCTTTATTTTCTACGGGGTTTAACCTCGGCATCTTTAAAGTTGGATTTCTCAGCAATTTTTTTTTGTGTGGCTGATCCATATTAAAAGACTACGCCGAGTTTTTCTGTTGAACAATCTGGCTTCATGTTTCATGAAAAATTTCCGAGTCGGAAGAGTCCTTATAGCCTTTATAGAAGATATCACTTCTTGAATTTCTTGGATCTTTGCCTTGTTCCCGGTTAGGCCCACCATTCAAAAAAAAAGAACAAGTTCATTTTTTTAACCACGCCACCCCCCATCCCCCTTCTTGCAGCTTTTGGCTGAGCGGACATCCACCTCAGGAGATAATCCGTCAAGTAATAGAAGGGGAAGCCGATTTCATATATCAAGGTTCTGAACGCTAAAATTCCCGTTGCGAGAACGGTTGCCGTTTGTTAATAAAGTTCACGCCTACGGTTTTAACCACCCGACGGTGCTTGAAAAGCCCCGACCACGTCGATCAACGAAATTCAATCCCACTGATGTTGAGCTGTTTCAAGCAAAAAAACGACGACGGTGTCTGCTATTATTAACCAAACATCAGAAGCTCACCTTGGAGTTATTCATGGATCCATGTCCTTGGACCCTACCTTGTTTCTATGGGTTCCCGCTCACTTCGAGGCTAACGCGGGGGGAAAGAATTTTTTTATCCATTTTTTTGATTAGATCCGGCGCCCCATAGTCTTTTGGTTGGTGGCTGGAAGCACCTGTTCTGAAAAACTCCCCACCAACCCGCTCTCGTTGCGAGGGACCTATGTTCCAATCTTGGGAAATCGTTTTTCAAGTGATCCAATTATTTTTTTTTCATGATCCCTATCAAAGCAAAAATGGCACCACGTACCGCGTTCCTTGACTTTCTAATTTGTCCTTAACCCTCAAATCATATGCATTTTTTTGGGTACCGGCCGGTTAAGGCCGTGTTGGAATTATCCAACTCCCGAGCGGCCTACAATGGCTTGATTAACCCTAGTCATCATTGACATCAAGGTCCTTGTACTACTCAGCCTCGGATCCTAAACTTTCTAAAACGGCTTGTTTGGGACTCGAGTAAAAAGCGAAGACTCTTTGTCGTGATTTAACGCGGTACATAGCTCTGTATCTTGTCAATTACATGTTCCTTTCTATTCAGAACACGACCAACCTGTACATCCAAGTTGACTGATGCACCGGACAGGTTCCCGAGACTTGGCATCACGTAGAAATGAGCATAGGGCTGGGGGCTTTCCCGTAGACAACTGACAGGTATCACCACTTCGCTCGGAGGTTCGTGAAAATAAGAGCTTACAAAGTTGAGACTTTGACTCGATGCACTATCCGAGTAGTCGGTGAAGCTCGAACCGTATCTCATAATACACAAGTACAATCAGGCAGACGGATCGGTCATTGAACACCTTTGACCGAGGTCTATGCCGCGGACGTCCACCATAATCCTTCTGCAGGCTTGCCTAAAGCACCATAATCATTCTAGGCAACGACAAAGAACGTCGACGTCTCGGTACCAGAACCCCACATCCTCCAGCTATCGACCCTCTCTTCAGAGCTGGGGTGTCCAAACATGATTTGTTCAATTGTCCCCATCCATCATCCTCGTTTAAGCTCTCTGTCTCTCTGACGACGAGACAGCATAGACCATGTTCAGCTGGGATTAAAGGTTAAACTACCAAGACCGTCAGTCGTGGAAGACACAGCCGAGTTGCAAAAATTTGATACCCGGGATCTTCGGAGAAGTTACCGGAGTTAGGCTATCGGATGAGCCGGAACACCTGCACGGGTTATCGATTAGAGAACTCAAGTGCTCACATTTCTCACCACCACCCTATCCCAGCCGCTTGTAGACAAAGCCACGATACAAAGTTACAGTGCTATCTCCATAAAAACGGAACAAAGGATGATGACTACGACAACAAACACAACTAATCATAATGCAGTCTGTCTTGGGACACCAAAAGAATACGCTAAATTATTGGATCAATACGATACTTGGATGTTCGATTGCGACGGAGTTTTATGGAACGGGGACCGACTTGTTCCTGGTGCAACAGACGTTTTGAGGATGCTTCGTGAAAGAGGTGAGTCAGTTACCATCTCTCACTAAAAGAAATATTTTCCTGTTGGCTCGCAGAAAAAAAGGTCATATTCGTTACCAACAACGCTACAAAATCTCGAAAGAACTACAAGGGAAAGTTTGATCAGTTGGGCGTCGAAGCGCATGTGGTGAATTCATCCCCAACTCGATTCGGGCCGTTAACTAAACGGTAGACTTGTAGGACGAAATCTACGGATCGGCATACGCAACTGCTATATACGTATCATCCGTATTAAAACTACCCAAAGATAAAAAAGTCTACGTGATTGGTCAATCCGGATTAGAAGAAGAGTTGCGGGAAGAAGGAATATCGATTTTAGGCGGTACTGTGAGTCAACATTCCTTGCCCCTTTCTCATCTCCTTATTGCCCCGAACCTAGGACCCAGAAGACTGTACAACCACCCCCTTCTCCCTCTCCTCTTTCACTCTCGACTCGTCCGTCAGTGCCGTCGTCTGCGGTCTAGACACCGCCATAACCTACACCAAACTTTCCAAAGCGTTCCAATACCTAACTCGTAACCCCGGATGCGAATTCATAGTCACAAACGAGGACTCTACATATCCCAGTGCGGATGGTTTGTTACCTGGAGCAGGAGCTGTATCTGCCCCTTTGAGATATGCTCTCGGTAGAGACCCGGTTGTAGTCGGAAAGCCGGCGAAGACGATGTTGGATTGTATCAAGGCCAAGTGAGCTTTACTTTTTCCTTTCTTCTCGATTCGGTAAATTAATCTTCCACCTCTGCGGCGCATCCCCACCCTCCCCATCACCCTCCTTCTTATCCGGTAACCGCTCCGTAGAGTTAATTTCGATCCTAAACGTACCATTATGGTCGGAGACAGATTAAATACCGATATTCTGTTCGGACAAGCAGGAGGTCTTGCTACTTTACTAGTGCTCACTGGTGTGTCTATCCGCGATCCGTCTCCTCCCCCTTTCTGATTTCCTTTGTTCTCTTATTCTAGGTATCACACTAGAGTCCGAAGTTACAGGACCGAACCCTTCACCTATCGTTCCAGACTACTTTACTAGCTCTATCGGAGACCTGGTTGCTGGGGGACACACCAGTACCTAGAGTTTCTTTTTATAATTGTCGCAACGGTATTCTCGCAGATAATGTACACCATAGAAGTTTGTTCTAGATCTATAGACGAATAGACAGATTGCAAAACACTACATGTATACTCGAGCTTAAATCATGAAATCTACAAATCACTTCAATTCTAGTTCACTTCATTCTGTCCTGAGACTACGAAGATGATCATCCGCCAACGACTTGATGGCACTAACCGTGAGGGCTGCCATAGAAGATAAGATATACCCCAGAATCGCTCCAAATAAGGGCGTAAGTGGCCAAGCCTATCCCGTGATATACCGGGATACCGAAACAAAGCAACGAGATACAGGAACCAAGGGGTCGAAAGTGCCCGAAACGCCCGATAGTCAGCAAGCGGCAAAGCTGAAGCAGAAAGACCAGACGGAAACGGCGTACCTGCCACGGTCTATCCCAATCGAGAGCGATTGGAATAACACCTAACCAACAACCAAGAGCGGATCCTAGAGCTGGATATAGCATAGCTCGTTCGACGGGGGTTCTTACGCTGATTTTTCGGAGGAGTTTCAGTAAGGAACCGGCTAAATGAAAACGCATGGAACGAACGAGAATTCTGAAAAGAGTCTGACCCAAGTCAGTCTTATCAAGAGAGATTCGGTTTTTGATGAGAGCGCGGGTAGTCCAAGGACAAAAGCGGGTGTAAAGAACATGAGGATGGATAAGAGTAGTGCTAGGCAATATGTTTGTGGGATATGACTGTACGTCCCTCGTTAAGTGATGGTTGAGCGAAAAGAAACAACTGGCGAGACGCACGTTGAAACTGGTGCACCAAGAAGAACTAAGAGGACGTGTAGAGGTATAGATGCAGCAAACGTGAATAACCATGCTTTTCCGAATTGCTAGTAAAAGAAAAGCACTTGTTGAGGCCTGAATTGTCCAAGAAGGAGAAAAAAAGGGAACCAAAAACTCACCCGAACCTTGAACCTCTCCACCTTATTCTTCTCAATCTTCCTATCCCCTTCATTCCCTCTTAATGAGTAATCCACCCACCAATCTCTCACAAACCCACCCCACCAAGACTGCAAAACAATTGCACCTCCACAAATCGTCGCAGCCGTCAATGCGGGGTTCAGCGTAAGACCTTCCAGAAACGGATGTTGAGGTCGGTCTCTAGACGTGAGCTTCGTTTCATCGACTTCAAAATCGAAAAAAGCACTCGAAGAACGGGGGAGGATCAACGCAGTGAAGATGAGTAGGCTTGTATGGACACCAACGACACCTGTATACCGACCGAACGGGAAGATAGCGGGGTCTCCGAAAGAACTGGGAGTTTCTGTCAGCGATGCGTTGCTGGTGCTGGTGGTGGATTTTTCGGATTTTTGAGGTTTCCGTTTGGCTGGTGCCATTTACTTTGCCAGGGCTCTAGTAGATCTGAAGATGTCGAGCGTGTCGACTAGGCGGAGTTGATATCTACGAGACACGCGTACGACGTGTAACGAGCATGCTCCGGTCCGTGGGAATCGCCGGAATGCCGGCTCGGCCTTTGTCGGATTTTGAAAACATGTGTTTCTTCTCTTCAACACTCGAGTTCTTCAAGGCTTTTTTCTGTGGCGGCTTTGACGGACTAATCCTTCTGATTCAAATAACATACCTTTCGGCTTCAGAGACCCGATGGCTAGCGGCAGCAATTTAATGACATATTCAATGACGCAGTTGGCTCGTTTGGACGGTATCCAGCCTCTCGTCCAAGAAACTCCCAAAGCTGTCTGCAAACTGGCGAAGTTGAATTGCATTCTCATCTTCTTCCGTATCAGACGGCTGTCGTTCTGGGACTCAAAGATGTCTTTACCAGCACTTCTGATCGAACGACGGTCCTTTCAATAATCTCTTCTTGCCTCAGTCCAAAACCTCCCTCGGACATCAACTCCACGTCGTCAAGGCATTAGGGTCGTGGTGGTGGAGTAATCCTACCCTACAGATCTACAGAGGCTCTGATCTACCGCCCTCCAAACCACTTCCTGTTTCTGCATCTATGTCGAGATTTCGATTTCTGGCAGAGTCCATGATTAATGGACCGACGGAACTTGAAATTCCCCTTCAAAATCCACTCAGAATAACCCGATCTCTTCGCTACGTTGAACACTCGTGAACCCACTCGAGCGATGAGTTTTGATTTAGGGTCCAAAAAGTTCCAACGTTTGCTCCCCTGAACGTGTCCAAACCCCGATTAAGCCCAGTCGCCAGAAATCAAAGGCTTGACAGACACTTGGAGGCTTTTTTGCTGCATGCACCCAGACCTCGAGGGCCGTCATGAACGCAGACACCTTGATAAGAGGCAGGCATAGTTCAATGTTCACGTTCCGGTCCCGCTAGTCCTTTTCGGAAGTTCCCCTCTTGACCTATACCGAATCCAGCGCTCTTTCAGCCCCTCCTGGAGCTGCCTAGAACTAACAACCTTCATATCGCCACTCATCATGCTCGGGTCAGTTTATCCTTTGCAAAAGTGCACTGCATACCCATCCAAAGGCTAAAAGCAAGTCGGTACCTTCCTGCCAGTGCTTGTTCCTTTTGTTTTATGACATCTGTGGCGTCGGGATTCTTATTCCCAGAGTCACCCATCGGCATCCTACGAAAAACTTGAGCCACAGCAGTATGTTTTGTTGATCTTCAAGATGCATCACGAACAAAACGATCGATTTTCCCGTTCCCTCCTTTCTCCTCATATGAGCCGCCCGGCTGGCTCTTTTTTTAAAGTCAATCTCACGACCCATGAATGGGGTTAGACGTAGTTTGTGAACTGATAAACCGTCGAATCGTCGCTCCTCTCATAGGCACAACTCAGGCTGCTCCCGCATTCTGCCGGTGAACTTTCAGAGTTTTTTGTCATTTGAGCCTTAGGCTTCGCAGGCTTCGAAGCCTTTCATGACTTTGAGATCTTCAAGGGAGTCGCCGACTTTATATTACTCTCTGCCGCACTTGCTGAGGGGGGTTTGTGCTCAGACTAGGTCCCGATCATCAGCTGGAATATCAGCCGCCCTGAGTGAGGTCTGATATATGATATGTCAGGGAAATCAGCAATGGAAGTTTTCAACCTCATCACACAACGACGGCAACGCGATTCACGTGGTATTGACTGAGATTTAAAGAGATCTGATCCTTGCAAGGGTTGGATTTATCGATCGGTCAAAGCGGTCTCTTTGACTGATCTGAAAAGAAAAAAAACTCGGGAAACCGAAAAAATGGGCCGTGTACGCTGTACACAGCGTGCGGGCATCTATGACCATCCTCGATAGATTATACAGCTCTATACGAACACTTTCATAAATAAAAAAAAATGATGCGGGTAACTTCCGAATCTGACTCCAAGTACATATGTAAGTAACTCACAAAAAAAAAAAACGTTCAAAAAAACTTCTTTAAAAAACCGCAGTCTGAGTGATAAGATATCCATATCACAGGACAATTGACAGACAGGCGCCATACCCGCAGATGATAAACTGATAACTGATTTTAATTGAAAAGAAGCACTACCGCTATGCTATCCCCGGACGGTCAACCCCAAGGCCTACCTGCAGCTTACAGCTACAGCTACTGACGCGGTTCATTTCAATACAGTGTACAGCTATCCAACGGCCCGGCAGAGGGGCGTTAAACCAGCTTCAGTTCAACAGCTTCAGTAATGGCTACATCCATCTTGACGTTTCGATAATTGATCCTTCATCTGTCTTCGAATGAGCCACTCAAAAAACCCGCATTGAATCATGGGAAGGGATTAATTAAACTTTGTACTAACGAATCACTTTATTAATTCTTGAAGAGATCGCAGCACGTAGCGCTAAAAAGAATCGTAAACCCAACTAGACCGTTTCATTTCCAGCTCAAAGCGCGCGTCAATCCACATCATGTGTGTGGAGGATCTACACAATTCTCCCATGATGTCAAAAAAAAAAAAAAAAAAAGAACTAGAAACCCTAGAAATATATAGAATACAACAGAACAGAAACAGAAAATACATATTCCATCAAAGAAATTCAGTAGAAAAACGCAGAAAGCAAAACAGCGACGAGCGACTACTTAAATCCGATTGAGGGCGGAAATCTTCTGTGGATTGGGGTTTGTTTTTTTTTCGAAGCGGATGATGGGCGTATCCGTATCAATTAACGGGGCGAGCTAGACGGCAGAAGTAACTCGAACAGTGGGCGCGCGCGAGTTACCCCCTAGAAGCAATCTCGAGTTATCCCAAGAAGAAGATTGCCGTGGAGAGACTCAGATTCACGACAGGGTCCAATAGTAGAAACATAAAATTGAAGCCTCTGCAATAGATGGCCTGAGGGCAAGTGTGGAATCACTTGCCATTGATTGGCAAAAGGCTCCAAAGCTCCAAGGTTTGTTCGGATGGTACCCGCAGTGAACGGAACCGCCGTAATCAAAAAATCCATTTGAAAAATCACGCCTGACGGCGCCAACGAACACAGTACAAAAACCCAAACCCAAGCGCGTATTTGCCGTGGAGCTCGTTTTGAGCAGTGGCAGAACAGAGTATGTACGCGCAAATGAAAGGCCGGGAGTGCAGTGGGTTTTGGCGGTTGTGGCTGAATCGTAGTGGAGGTTCTTGTGAGGTGGACCGTGATGGTAGTAAGGGGAACCTGTTGAGGGGACAGATTGAATAATTGGATCCTTGGAACTTGGGGCTTGACAATCCAAATTGACACAAGAAATGAGGAAAAAGAGAAAGAAAGAACCAAGAGATCCACAAACCAGGTTCCTTGAACTTTCTTGACTGTTTTATTATCGCCGGTGCACGTTTCATTATCCGAGTCGGACGGAGTAGATATGTCCTTGAGAAGAAAGTGTTATCCGGATCACTTGTATTCTTGGGAAGGAAAAAGACCGCAGGGAAGCCTAGCGCCGTGACACGGTGATCTCCGCAATGAGCACCGGCAGTCGTGGATCCATACGGATAAACAGTTCGGAAACAGCCGAAATCCGAGATTTTAGCGTTTGCCACCGTCAGGCCACCGTCGTTTCCCGAGGTTACATGCAGGGCTGAAGAAGTCAGATGATGACCGCTGGGAAGAGTCAAAACCCTTCTTATTGTTCCGGACAGTAAGGGATGCAGCGACCAAAGGGCTGAACAGATCCTAGGCATCATTTCGGCGGTTTCTGTCCCGTGCTCCTGCTGCATGATATAGTAGAAAATCGGCATGACACAAAATTGTCGTCCCTTTGTATAACTGGAATAGCGAACTGGACCCAGTCGTTTGGCGATCAAATACCAGGTACGCCCTTTTCCTCGGCCAAGCCTCATCACAAGAAAATTTCCACGCATCCAGGTTTTCCGATTTGTTCTTTGTTGTTCCCAAAAGAAAAGGTTCTGTTCTGCCAGTGCGGGATGTCAGGTCTTTCAGGTCAGGTTCTGAGAGACTAGTAGTGTTGACCGACCGACCTAGGCGGAAGCTTAGGCTTATCGAAATCCATCTTGTAACATCGAAGAGCCGCTGACAGAACTCAAAGTTGATGTGAAGCTGCCGGAGTTTGACCAGGAGTCCGTCCAAGCGCCAAGTATAGTATCGTTTGCACGATGGCTCGGGGGAAGGCGCTATCTACAGATGATATTGACCCGATGAACAGATCGCCTGGCCCTCAGCAAACATTGACATCGGGAAACAAAAATAGATCTTCCCGTAGGCTCGGAGTTTCCGAAAGCTCGTCCCAGGCAGCATAGTTGTCTGCAGCTAACAGGATTGAAAAACGAGGATGATGGATGAAGGAAAGGTGGACAACGGGCGTCTTCGGAATTGGACCGTTCCTATGTCATAATCATTACCTAATGTATTACATACTCGGTATGGTCGCGTGGTTGAACGGCCTTTGGCCGGAGATGTGGCTGTGCCATACATTAAACGGTTAAACCCTCCCTCTCTGCCGCTAGTCATTCCTCTGGTAGCAGGAGTTCTCTTTTTCTCTCCATCATCTTGTCTATAAAATTACGAGAATTCTTTAAAGTCTCCCTGCTCCTTACAACTTTCAAAGAAAATCAATCCAGGCTGAGTTGCCCACCAAAGGTTCTGCATTTTTTGACCTCCCCCCCCATCGCAAGTAGTTCTAACCCAGCGTTTGACAGTTGTTTAGCGCTACGGACCCGCCCAGCTACAATATATTCCCCACAGAAAATGACAGGCTGTAATGTGCTGCCAGCCCGACGACGATATACATACGTATGTACTAGTATACAGCAAGTAAATTTCGATTCATAGGCATGTGTTCTCCATACCCTCCTTCCCGCTGTTGCGCCGGCTCTCGGTACCAGGTGGGTCGAGGGTCGCGATCGAAAAAGATTTGAATGCCCCAACTCCCCAAGCTCACCAGTTAAAGCTGAAGATGTTTTTTTTTTTTAGACTATACTGAAAATGTAACTGTTGTTCACACGTTGAGGGAGCACTTCTAAAGTTCCCATTGCCCAATAACAGGAACCGAAATCTATACCTGCGTGCTTACCATCTAAAGACATTTCAATTACGCCCCCAAATCAATGGTCGATGATTTCAATGGTCGGTGTGGATCATAATTCAAGCGGCTTGTGACCCGCAATTGCAAGTTATTTCAAAGCTTTGAACAGACCCTGCACAGTACTGAGGGGCCTTAGGCTTTAATATGACCATTTGGGCTAGGATTATTTTTTTCTACACGATATCCGCAACGCCGGGCGCTCTTGTGATTCCAATCTCGCTCAGAGTTTTCCTTCTCATTGGCCATGGAATATGGATAATAATAGACCACAATCTCGTCGCTAGGGCGGCGAAGGCACTTTCATGTTTAGAATGAGTCAAATTTAGAGGCGGCATTGCTTCACGGCTCACTGGGCGGCAGGTCGATCCTTCAATCCTCCAGTCTTCAGGACACGAACAAAGAACATTTCCTTGATTGATCAACTCTTTGACACTGGTCAGAAACCCTTGAATCACAAGCTAAGCTTGCGGAAGAGTTGTCCCGGAATGAACAGCACGGGACGACTTGAGCGGGCGGCACAGGTGTTTCTTCAATCGGATACTGCGGACTCAGACCGCGCTGCAGGGGTTTCACGGAGTCTACGACCTTGACTGAGCCCTATTCAAACTCTTCAACTCTTTTCGAAACCCTTGGGCCCAAAACTCCGAGAACAGGAAGCAGCTTTGATCATCTAGCCGATGTTAACAAGTTGAATCCTCGACCCGGAAGCGAAGAGCTGTGATTGCGATCTGGACCCTTGAACGTTGAACCCTCCATTCGGATCTCAATCCAGAGTCACTGCTAGGGACGAGCTATCTGGGCGTTTCCTTTTGCGGCAGTCGGCATTTCACAATTCATGTCGAGTTGGGATGTTCCTTGGACGTCATTGCTTCAGCCCTGGCGTAGTTTTGAGCTCGAGGACCTCAAGTTTCAATACAAAAGCGGCGGGGACTCAGCCTGAGGAGGGGGGGGGGACAACAAAGTCGCTTTCAAGCTTCAAAACTTAGTCAAAAGAAAAACAATTCAAACTTTGCGTCATGGAGAGCGACCCGAACCTGCCGAACCTTCTATTGAACTTGTTTGTTTACTACCTGCCAGCGACCCTAGCTACTCAGACTTGTATATATGTACTTTGTTGCCTGAAGGGGCTCTCATCGGGGTCTTCGACACATTCACATTCATCACAAGAATTAGCCGATCCATTGCTCTGAAAACTCCGAGTTGGAGGCTGAAGCGCTGACAGACTGCAGCTTTGATCTTCTGCGAAGAGAGTCTCAGCTGACGGGGGTGAAATCGGGTACGGTAACTGAATCCATGCCGGACTCACGGACCGTGAGACAAAGCGGTTGGGGTGAATGTTTTTCTTCTTCTTTCAATTCGTGGGAGGTGAAGGGACTGCGAATGGGCTAAAATACTTATTAATAGACCGCTCCTCTGACTCCTCCTAGTCTAACAACGCAAGACAGGATCCGACCCACTACCTTTCTCCGAAGAAAAAAAAAAAAAACAAAAATCCCCAGAAACCGAATTGAGGCAAGCAGCAAACATTCTCTCCGTTGACATTTACGCATGATTGTTGCTGGGGACAGGCAACTGGCAGTTGTAGATCTCTGGAACCTCAAAAACTCACAGTCCGGGACATCGGACATGGTTCTTGAAAGTCACATTGCCGAGGAGGGCAGGGGTTGTTCGAAAGGCCCGGGGCCTTTTTTCAATCGTTTCTGCCAAACCAGGCTTTCAACCCGTGGATACAGGCTGAACTCATTTGCCCCAAAACCTCGCCACCCCCAATATATAGGTCGGAACTTCCCGGATAATCCATTGATTGCAGCTTTGACCAGACTCCGAGATCTCAGAAAGAAAAAAAAAACAAAATACCGCCTCTGACGTACAGACTTAAGTCACGATACAAAGGGATTTCGAAATCCCCGCTCTCATCAGGTCCCCAATGATTTCATGAAGATCATGAAAAAAGTGAGGCAAATAGTTTCGTTATTTTACGACACCCGCGTGGTCTTTACTCTATTGAGAGCGGTTGACGACCCTGAAGGTTTTTGCGTACTTGACGAGAAATTGTTTGAATGTAAGTCTGCCAAGATCCGGTCGACGGCAAGTATGGTTCCTTAAAGGTGTTAAGCCTCTTGGAAGTTAGCGAGGACCTTGTTTTTTCAAAGAAATTTCAAATTTCAAAATAATCAACCTGGAGGGACTTTAGAAAACAGCGGGGGCACGCGACCACCTATGATAGACCAGTTCCGCGGATCTCCTGTTTGTTTTTCATTTTTATGCTTTCTTTTTTCCTTTCTTTGTTTTCTTTCTTTTGTTGCTTTTTTGCTACTTATTCGACCCTTCATCGTTATAACGACGACTTGCCCGCCCTAAAAGGAGATCCTTTTTAGCATGTGGGATACCCTCCCTCCCTTCCGCTGAGTCGGGCATACCCCAGCAGTTTGGGTAGTGAAGGTGGCTCGCACAGTTACAAACTTTGGTGTCTGCCAACCATCGTTCGACCTTTTGGTTTGTCGTTGGGTAGTATCTGCTTGAGCCACTCGGCCGGTGCAAGTCACGGGGGAAAATGGCTCTCGAGGAAGCTTTCAAGGCCAACTTTTCAAAGAACATCAATGAACGCTGAAAATTAAAAAAGGATGATGCGTCTGAAAAATGCGTAATCGGAAAAACTCTCACAGTGCTGGATCACTATGTCAATGATATATACTTGGATCCCATTTGTTTCAGCTTCTACTTACTCCTCCCTCTCTTCTCTTTGGTTTTTTTTCTTTTTTTACTCAACGTTAGTCATATCAGAAAGTCAAAAACTGTAAATCACCCACCAACCGGTGTCTTGATCGAGCGATAAAGTACGCGTACGAGGCGAGACTCTGTCTCCACGGAGCGACGAGTCTAGAGATTTTTGAGGGATCACTACGTGGTAAGTACGTACTGCCTTCTCCACCCAACCCAACTCGGTAAACGGAAATGTTTATTCGACTCTACCGCAACCCCGCGTTCAAAAAAAACAAAAACAAAAAAAAACCTTCTCGGAGTACCGCGTTCTTCAATAAATATTCCAAATTTCTACAGTACGCCGACCCATCACTTTGTCGGCATCGTCGGTTGCTGCGCTTTCTTCTTCTTCTTCTTCTTTTTCACTCCTCAGATCCGAACAAACGCAGAGGACCTTTCCTAAAAACCCATCACGGGCCCATCGGTTCGCGGGATGATTTTTTTTTCCCTACTGTATTTTAAAATCTTTTTGCCCTTTGCCAGAGTACGCCGGGTCATCATATATTATCCACATATCACAAAACGTGGTCGAGAACCCTCTTCAAAGCTTTGGGTATTAACCCCTGGTAATAGCCCTGAGTCAGCGACGTATAGCATAGCCGCGTAAAGCGACAAAGTCCGAAGAGTGCCCATGCCATGGTCCCAGTCCCGTCCCCAGAAATCAGCAGATTTCCAATGATATCACCCACGCCACGGTAAGTAAAAATAGAAAGGTGTAGGCTGTAGGTGCTTAGTAGTATTGGTATTGAATACAATACCGCAACCACAAAATAATATAACAATCCTACAGCACTTCCGAAAACGGTTAACGATCCCCGCAGAAAAAAGAAGTTTTCGAAAAAACCCAGCGGGTTCGTTGTACCGCCTCCCGGAGAAAATAGGCGGTCATCCCAACTTGGCATATCTGAAGCGGCTAGGAGAGGGAGAGGGGGGACGCTGGGAGGCAGATGGCAAGAAGAAACTTGATATCTGTTCAAGAAAGCCGACGACAACGACGACCGCGTGATGGTGGTCACTGATCACCCGAAATCGCGAACCGTGTTCCAGGACTTTGAACACTTTCTTTGGCGCGCCTCCAGTGGGGACGGGGATAGCGGTCTTCCCCGAACTAAAGTTACTCGAATACATACCCTTTGAATAGAGATTTCACCGTGTTTTTCTCTACCGATTCCATCGAATCGGGATTTATATCTAGTTTTATTGCAGACGCATGGAGCTACAAGCCGAAAAAAAAAGTACGAATGCGAATGCGCAGCACATCTTCATAGAAACAGTTGATGGGTTGTTGATTGTTTCTTGTGTTGTACTTGGAATTTGATAGTTACAGGAAACAGAGATTATAACGAAAACGAGGGTAGATAGAGAGTGGCGTAGACGTAGACAAGTTAGCAAGGTAAAAGCAAGTAGAACAGTATGAGACAAAAACATTCAACGGACTTTTCGCATACGAAACTATGTACAAAAGGGCCGAGAAGTTGAGACGATTGCTTTGATAGAGGTAAAAAGAGATACGGCCTGATTATAATTATATACTTGCGTTCAAATATCGCCCTCGAACACAGTCAAGGTACAACGTGGGGTATGTTCTATAATGGTTGCGAAAATGGAGAAACGACAGCATGAGGCGAATGCATGTGGAGAGAGAGGGAAAGGCAGAACATGAAAAGAGCAAACATGAGAGCGTTTGAGAACGACAAAGAAAGAAAAAAAAAGTAGTCCAAGGTGAGGTCACAGAAGTCGACGGCCGACTACCGGTGAACGATAACGCCCTCCCTATGATACCACGAATCCGAATTGTGGTGGTTAAACGGGGGGAGTGTGTATCCTCCCGCCGCAGAATGCTAGAAAGACGCAAGGTCAGAAGGAAATCGGAACTACCCGGAAGACACTCACCCCATACGACTCCTCCTCAACCTTGACACCCGGATATGACCCAGGTGCACCCGTATACCTAATGCCATTCGGATTAGGCGAGTTGGCGGACGTCGTCGCGGGCTACAAGAAAAAAAGGGAGCAAAAAAGCATTCCAATATCGGATTCAAAGTTCTCCTTCAATAAGAAGGAACAACACTCGCCGAAAACGGAGGACTGGACGTTGCCGAACTTGACGGTGTGCTTGGAGGCATCGTGAAACCTCCAGCACCGGGGTGCTGCTGATGTTGGTGATGATGTAGACTGAACATGGAGCCATGTCCGTGTGCTGGATGGGCACTATGCGGTGTGTGGGTAGGCGTGTGTGTGTACTGATGTTGTTGGTGTGGGATGGTTAGAGGTGGTGGGGGTGCCCTTCCTAACATATCTGTAGTCGGTGCGCCAGCTGGACTGGCGTTGCCGCTGGTGGGGGCACCCGTGTCGTACATTCCATCCAACTCCCCACTCAGCCTTCGTCGTTTGGTGATACCGTAGTCGTTGGTGGGACCTGTACACCGACCGTCGTAACCTGCGCCACCATTCGCAACGTTGGCCAACGAATTTGAACTTCTTGTTCGAACGACACCAGGATCCTGACCCAAAAGTCTCTTCAGCCTCTCATTCTCCTCTACGAGTCTCGCGTTCTCGGCTTCCAATTCTCGTATTTTAGCGAGAGGGGGTGGTAGAGCCGCGACTTGTTCTGGAGTGAAACCCAACGCGGTTTGGAGCTTGGTCACGGTCTGTTCGAGTTGTTCAATGTAGGCCTTTCGCTTTGCCCGATGGCGTGCTTGTGCTTTGGCATTGCGACTACGTTCTGGACGGTCACCGTTGGGAGGAGTGGTGGTTGTGGAAGATGGTACAGAGGTAACGTTAAGGCCGGGAGCAGACGACATCACGAGAAGTATCTGCGTAGTGGGTTACGTGAAGGCCGTTTGTTTTGAAGATGGGGAGTAAGGTAAAGGGGAAAAAATGTGAGTGAGATGTGGAGATGTTTTATATTCCAACAACACGACTTTTTTACGCGCGTTGGGTGACAGTTGGAACGTAGGATGAGTGGAGGAGTATCTGGAGAGAGAGAGAGAGAGAAAGGGCGGAGAGGTTGCAACTTGTCGGGCCTCGTCTTGTATGCACCCTTTTTTTCCGAAAAAATATAAAATCTATTATTAATAATCTTACCAAAATAAAAATATTTAAATAATTAAATAAATTATTTTTATACCAAATCGGCTTATTCGGTTTGCCGTGCAACGAGATCTTTTCCTCCCACTACCATCAACCGCCGCTCTCATACCCTCTTTTAATTTCCATTTCCTTTCCCTCTCCTTCGTCGTCCCACTCGCTGACCGGATACCTTTCTAGGTCGCCGTACCTCCCTATAAGTCGCCGTGCCTCTCTAAGGCCAAACGGAGTTTCTGAACGCGTTTGATCGGCGATCACGAAGAAATGCTTCCGTTTTATCCCGATATAGTAATCCCAGATCTACGGAAATCGCCGATAATCTCAATCCAAATCTCCGATCTCGTCGACAACTGAACCAAAGAAAGAGCCCCTCTGTGGCAGTCGATTTTTCTGCTACGGAAGGGCGCTCTAAGGGCATAGTGGCGCCTTTTTCCAGACTCACTCATCCACCACCCATCTTCCATCCGGTTTCCTGGTCTCTGCTTCCCTTCTGCCCTTCCATCGAGGCGCTCCGAGGACCTCCATGGCCAAAGATTTATCCCGCCCTGGATATTCATTGTAAATGTACTTGCAATAAACGTCTGTCTGTACGAACTAGGCTAGTACTTTAGGGATTATCCACTGAGGATACTGGTGGAAGGGAGAGATAGTCGGCATCTCGGCACACTACATTCAAAAAAACACCGGACGAACAAAGCCGAAAAAACAAAATAGACATAGACAAAGGGCAGACTCGAGGCCAAGCCAAACCCATGGCCTGTGCCTACCGCCGCCCAGTGGCAAAGCGTTCTGAAAGAGCCCGCGTCATCTGCCTCGTGCTTCCCCATGCACAAGCAGCACAGCTGACGAAAAGAAAAACTGCGGGGACAAAGCTGTACTGCGTTTCTTTTGCCCCCAACACCTTTCACAAATTCACACTTAACCCTTTGGAACCTTTCACATCACCTCCATCGTGATTTCGGACCACGATGGTGTGCTCGTGCTTTTTTTTTTTCCTTTGTTCGTGGCTCAACAGCACTACTTTGTGCATTTGCTTCCCAGCCTAGCGGGCATAACCCAACCACCTGGTAACTGATACAGACGCCAAGAGTCCCTAAACCCTCTCCATCTCCCTCTGGAAAAGCATCAAACAAGTCAAGTTATACTTTGAATCAAACTTCTAATAATATTCTTCATTTGTTGTTCGAAACAGCAAACGGTAACACCCCTCCCCCTCCCCTCTCCCCATGAACTTCCTTGACTTTCATTTGCTGCTTAATTGACAATGACATCGAACATCGACATCGGTTAAATGTGGAAGCTGGGGACACGCGTAGGTGAGACTCAGATCATCATCAGATTTCATTACCTTGATTATCTCTCTCTCTGCAAGGAAAAACGTGTCATGGTCATGGCACTCTAACAGGATGGATCAGGATATGTCCATACGAGCTCGACACACGACTCCGAGATTGCACTGGCAGATGGAAGTGAGATGGAGACGAGGACCAGTAAATCAGACAGATGGTATGATGATAGGATGACGAAGAAATGCACGAATCAATCAACGGCGCAGACCGCACTAGCCCGACGCGGCGAAGGCGCTAGTTGCTGTGTTTCTCTCAGCGCTCCCCGAGGTACTGCGGCTCAAGAGAGCTCAAGACTCTTGGATTCATAAATCTTGGAGATCTGTAATCTAACCTCCTCTCCTCCCCTCTCGTTTCTGATGGTGGTCCTCGTCTGTTGATGAATTCACGGGGGAATGACGTCGACAATCGGCCGCCTAGGCCTCACAAAAAACTCATGGCACAACGTTCAACCGCTTTCCTCAAATTTCGAAAAGTCGGATCGGATTCAACCCTGCACAACTCTTTTTTGTTTTTTTTTCTCCCCTCTATTCCCTCTTCGGATTTCAGACCATATGCCCAATACGAAGGCTATCTCGTTGCGACAGTCGTTCTCCCCCCCATCCCCTTCACCCTTCATTCCCCCGCCCCAACTCCCCTTTGCGCGCCACCCCTCATGACCAAGTGGCGGATTTCAACCGTGAGTACCGAACTGATGGGATGGCTTCGGTGTCTTTTAGGGAAAATGCTACTGCCTAAGGCTTATAGATTCTCCTGGTTTCCAGCCGCGGATTTTTCCTTCTTTCTTTCGAAACAAGGATGCGGAAGTGTATGAACGGGGGTAACTTTTTGGTGGAAGCTGATCAGAAATTTGTCCAAGCGACCGCGAAAGCAAGGTTCTGGTTAATGAAAAAATTATCACCCATCATCATGGATGATCGGGTACCTACGTGTTTATTACCTTGTGAACTCGAAAAATCGGAAGATGCGTTTTTATTGTTTTTTTTTTTCAATTAAGTTTTCGGCATTTTCGCCTAGGCTTGCACTTTTCCTCTCTCTCCGACTGAGATTTGGAAATTTTGGTATGGGTGAATTTTGTGCAACTGAGAGGACGAAATTCGAGACTTGTGGGGTGGTGGTACCTTGGAAGCCTGCCCGACAACGTATTATAACCTCCTGTTACTTCTTAAACCCTCTCTTCCCCCTTTGCTTTCAGCGGCTTGATACGTTTCACTCTGAAACTGACCGGGGACCCCGACTGACCCATGGCCTCACCTGGTTTATTGTTTTATCAAATTGACGAACTTCACCGATCTTTCAATTTTGTGATTTTGTCGGTGTCAATAAAGATGAAATGGAAGTCCGTTCATGCGTTGCACTTTTTTTTTGTTTTAATTTACATATGCGCGCGCGTACTTACAGCGATCTTTTTTTTTTCATTTTAACCTTTGCGTTTCGATAGGCTCAAATGCTCTAGCGGTCGCCAAGATCATTGGAGGTCTAGGGTTCCTTTTTTTTTTTTTTTTACTTCTTGTCCTAGGAGATTTCATTTAGAGCTGAAGAAACTTGGAGCTCGAGTAGTGAGTGCTACTTGCACACCACAGTCGGAGAACCAGGTTTTTTTTTGTTTTGTTGAATATCATTCAACGGCTTCTTGATTATGATATGATATATTACCCTCGCGATCGGGGTCTACGTATTGATTTCTTCAAGGTGTTTTGCGGGTATCAGTGGCTAAGTACTGACGGGTCCATTCTTAGTCGCTTGGAGGTCGCGGGGTAGCAGAGAACTTTTTTCATTTTCTCAGTGATAATCGGAAGCCCTCGTTATTATTTTTGGTCCATTGAATTCGAACCAGGCGAGTTGGACGGAAAGATAATTGTCAATGGGTTTGGGTTCGGACCGACCGTCGATCATCGAATGCAGTTGAGTTTCTACGATTCTCACTGTGGCGTCCCCCCCACTCCCCCCCCGCTCCTATTATTACTACGGTGGGTGCGATCGACGAGCTGTCGTACATGGTTCACGTACGTGTTAATGTAATTTGATGTGTGTTTTTTCTAATTTTTCCTCAATCCCCCGATTGGTTCTGATCCCGTGGCTCCTTTTTACCCACGCCAAATGCGTGATAAGTAGAGGGGGGGGAAGTTCACCATGGGACATCCACCAGCCGCCTTTGATACATGCCTTGAAGTTCGATTGCAGGGAAGATATGCCCTTGGCAAGTTTTGGATATAGATATTGTACTACTTTGTAGTCTATAATCCGACTTTAGCTCAGTTGGAAGAGCATCAGACTGTAATTGGTTAAAACCTTCTCATCTGGGTGTCGCCTGTTCGAACCAGGCAAGTCGGAGTAGTATTTTTCTCGATTTTTTTTTTTGATCTCTCTTCAAGAGAAAAAAGAGTCCAGCCTTCAAACCTGAAGGATTATTTATCGCTCCACTTACTGGCAATTTTGTGGAGCTTATTATCATTTAACCTCCAGGAGTGAAGACGGCGATCCGGATTTGGGCAATTTCCGAATAAAGACCGTCTTTTTCCTTTTTGTCCCCGACACGAAAGCGAAAAAGCATCCGAAAGCAGAAAAAAAAAGGCAGGGAGACTCGTTTTGGAGTTTTGCAATTTCGCTTTGGGAGTGGCAGGCCTTGCAGAGCTACTTTAGTGGTTAAAAAGGGCTCACTATCTATCTATCTATCTATTTATTCATCTATCTGGCGCTAGCATTATACAAGCACCTCTCACTTCGGCTCGGTCATGGTTTTCAAAAGTTACTGTTGACATGCACGCGGCGGATGTTTCATGAACTCGACATGAACTTTGCGGTTCAATGATCAATGAATAATTTATGTGCAATGAGCTCTACAGGAGCGTCGGTAGGAGGGATGATCAATAATTGAAGGTTGAGTTCTTATCTCTGAAAAAACAAAGCGATATTCTGACTTTCCTGGTTCGAACAGGTGACCCATAGATAGCTAGCCAAGTTCTTTTTTTTTCAAAAATATGGCTGGTGGGTATTTTATCGTGAATCCCTTTCCTCTTATCGCGCATGTATGCGGCGTGGATAAGAAGCCTCGGGATGTTTAGCACCAAATCGACGGTGGGGGATTGAAAGGAAATTGACATGCACGGCGTCAACGGACGATGTTGTGGATCTTTCGGGCAATATTTTCAAACGCCACAGGGGCGTTATACCGGACATTTCATGAACTCGAACGTTCAACGATAATGAACATTCATATTGAAATTCTCCCTTAATCGTCGAATACCGATACTGATTCGACTCGGAAGCTCGGGCAGGAGCTCGGGAGAAGTCTTAAAACTCCTCTTTTTTCCTTCAATCTCTCTCACCTGCCGTTCCTATCGCCTTTCGCTTAAGCCTCTGCAAAACTCCGACTTAAACCGGTTTATCGGCTACTAGGGAACGCATTTCCTAATCCCGTGCTGTACGGGCGACGAGCAGTGATGGTAGGTCTGCCCAAGGTCTACCAGTGCCAGTCAAGTTCAAACTTCCCGGCTTTCCCGCCCACAAACAAGAGACAGCGGGTTGTCCCCGCTCAGTTTCAACTTCCCACTTCCCACTTTCCCGCCGTTCAATCAGACTGACTTTTCGGAACCCTGAAACTTGAAACGATACCGGAGGGAGAAAACTGCGTTCGTACTAGACCAATCAGGCTGTTTCTGAGCCGCCGACTACGGGAAACCCTGTTGAAAGAAATCGTTTCTTTCAACGTGTTTCCTGTCGCTTTGACGTTTGGCAAAAAAACGATCCGGAACTTGTGCGACTCGGAGGAGTGTTGACCGTGGTAGGGGAAACGAATTAAGAGAATTCCTGCTGCCCTTGTGGTACCGCAACTCAACTGGGATTTGGTCTGCAATACAAAAACTCCAAAGAAGGGGGTTAAGGTCAAAGCGCCCCGATTGGTGGCGTTTTTTTTTTTAGGGCATTGACCATGATGTCATCTGTCAGCTGCAGAATCGTTGGTTTTTGTGGAAGAAGCGGTCGTACTTGCTCCATCTGCCCGTGGGACCTGGGTATAAGTAGATGTCATTGTCTGGATATGAGTCTTTCACTTTCTGAATATTCTCCAAGGACGGATTGGTCTGAAGGGCGGAACGGGAAGGGGTCTTGACTTGAAGAAGGGAGCGACCCTTGTGTTTGTACTCCGGTACTGGTTTTTCCCGGAGTATTTAGGACTGACAACTACATAGCCTACCCCGGGTGCCGTGGACTTTCTGAACTTTCCTGTGATGACGCCACTCGCTCATGTCTGTTTTTTTTTTATTGACAGCAAACGTGGTTCTCGAAGATTTTTAGCTTTTGGAATCTACCACCATCAACTTCTTGACGAGTAGAAGAATGGAAACTCATGATGTCATGACTCACGGCGATCTTTTCTGAACAACCGGCTGTACAGAAGACTGAACCTCCGTTTTTCCCTCTACACCCGGATCTCCCGGGAGACTCATTCCAAGGTGGGGAACTGGAACCGACCACGGCTTCATTTTTCTACTTTGAGTCTGATCATGCATCGAGCGATAAACCAAAATTCAATACTCGCAGGTCAGGGATGCCTTGCTGGTCCTATATGTCCAATTACAGTAGTGGACAGACAGTCCAGGTTTGTTGGCTTGTTTGAAAGCGTTTATATATATAAAAAGTATTCAGCCATGCTGCGTTCAAGCCGTCTGTCCGTTCCGTCCATTTCTGTTCATTTTCAGCGCCTTTTCTTCCAAAAACCTCTCTAACCCCCCTCCCCTCGACGATTCGTTCCCTCTCTTGCTCAATGTGGACATTTGATTCTTCCCCCCCCCCTCCCCCATTTCAAAGTTTTCCCACTCCACTTGGACATTGGGGTTAATCAACATTCGACGCACGCTCCTCGGGAGAAGGGAGGGGAATTCAGGTTCCGGGAAAAGGCAACTAAGAAATCGAAAAGGCGAACCCTGAAACAAAAAAAAAAAAACACAAAACAAAAAAAAAAGGAAGAACGCGATCATCAAAGTCGTCAGTCCATGAGGGTGGCGTTCTTTCTACCTTCCCTTTACTCTTTCTCTACACGCCACTTTACAAACCCTCCCTGGGCGGTCCTTCTAAATGCTATGTAAATACTGCCAATCAAATTCCTTCGGGTGGACAGTTTCTCTCAAGCCAGGAAAGAAGGAATGATCAAAGGAGGGACATCGAGGAATTTAGCCACCGGGGGCCGGGACGAAAACGCTTTTTGAGAAACTTCGGTAATGAAGGTACCGATTGAATTAGTGGAAAAGATAGGGGGGGGGGGGGAGGGAGGAAATACAGGTTACTCGATCTGCAACAAATCTTTCGAAAACGCGCAATGTCGGTGTCTTTTAGTGCCACTTACCCTCTTGAGAAACAATTAAGAAGCGGTAGCCCCGAGGGCAGCTCCCCGAGGTCCTTGACCTAACCCGCTCTCACCCTTCACAAACCCTAAACAGCTAGAGTGAAAGTGTGGTCGCACGTCTCTACACGTGTGTCAGTGAGAAAGGGAGCAGGGAGCACACTTCGCATTCGGTTCGCGTCCACGGACCGTCACCCCCCATCCTCTTTGCCCGCGTAAGAGGTTCGGTCCCTAACAGTCGTCGGATTGCATGAGATGCCAGATAGGAGACTCTGGGAGCTCGAGGCACAGAAGACTAAAGTGGAGGTATCAAGTTCATTCGGGGGACAGGACTAAGGGGAATCAATATCCAAGCCCCCGACATGTTCAAGCGATATGTTTCTCTGCCAACACCCTAAGATCTGCCGTGTTATGAATAGGAGATCCCAGAAAACCCAAAAAAGGGACGATTTTGTCACTGTCGGTTTCTACGGGGGAAGAAAAAAAAGTATTTTTGACCTCACGTTCTTTTTTTGATTCTTTCATGTTTTAAAGCACGTTGTTTCTTTTTTTAAAAAAACAAACTTCCACCGCGAGTCCCACATTCATGACTCGAAATAGGGGGATTGGCGAAGGTTCGGAAATTGTGGACCAAGGAAGGAGAATGGTTGAATCGAAGTTTTTTGACAGTATGACGGTATCATATAATCAATGTTCTTCAGGAGACGACAGGATTTTCGTTTCTTCCAGCCATAATCTATGATTAGACCCGCACCCGCGACATCGCTTGCGGCTTGAACCACGGTCCGTGGTCCAACTTGGAAGGCTTCTCTTTCATCAAAGCCCTATGTATGAGGAAGCTTATTGGATGGATAAGTCGATAAGTGGTAGAAAGGAGATGGACAGAATAAATGAATAAAACGATCGTACTTGGTTGGGATGGATACGTAAATGAAAGGTTCTCGGTTGACTGAGCTATAAGTGCATCCGAACGAGGAGCGTCGAATCTATTTGTCGTACGACAAGTCGCCGTTCGTTTTGTTTCTCGTTTGATGACTCTTTCTCTCTGTTACGGACAATTGACGAGTGGAAGCACCCTTGAGACATCAAAAGTTGAAGCGATTCAGCGATACAAAGATGAACCGCGAAACCAGTACTTGGGGTCTAAGGTATGTCTGTCGGCTTTGTGTTCTCCCCAGGTCCCCACCGAGTCTTTCGAGTTTGGATGTCCGAAATGAGTACGCAAGGAAAGGAGAGGAAGAGCTTCGGTAAGCTGATTCTCCCGCTGTCAGAGAGAGTGGGCGAGAAAGGACTCCAAGATCTCGATGCAGTTGGGATGAGGAACATGTATCAGGTCGAACAAGGACAGGAATAGGGACCCAGGAATATTACTAGTAACGGACCGTACCTGAGCCCCTCAAACTAGGAGATACGAGTTTCAGAATGCCCTGGGTGGCCACCTGTCCAAATCGACGACAACCCAAGGCTCGGAGCTCCGTTCATTATAGAAGAACTTGAGAAGGTTCAATGTATCTCGTTTTCACGTTTTACTTCCCCCTTCGTTTCCCCGTATAAGGTCAAATTAACTGGGAGTTTGTTATCTTGATAACACGCGTACAGGAACACATGTTTGAACGACGTACCTTTACCCTACTAAGCTCCTTCTCCTCGGACTCGAAGGTTCTGGGTAAGGCCTTCGATCCCGCTCCTTAGCTAGCTGGCCACACGAGGAACTTGACTCAGAGGAGAGTACTCCACTGCTATGCGAGTTCCATCTTTGTCTTCTACAAACCACGCGTGCAGCTTACGATCCGAAATTATATCTGGTGCGAGCCTGTAAATAACTTCCGCTGCTATAATCAGTCAGATTGGCAATTTGTTTTAGAGAGCGAACACAGGCAGGCAGGCACAAGGGTTAGTCATACCTGTAACTAGAAGCTAACTTGCAGAACCAATAGGCGAAAACTCACAGCAACATTTCACAACTGCATCCGTATTCCATCCCTCCAAGGAGCGGGCCAATTCGCCACTGAAAGCTAGAACAAGGAAGAAAGAACTTTGATTAATCTCTTTTGAGTTTTCTACGGCGTACGGGGAGGGGGGGGGGGGGGGCATCCCCACCTTTCCCGTCGGATTTCTTGAACAAAGTTTTTTTTTTTTTTAATTATGCAGGACTTTGTTGCTTTGCCTTCTCCTCGTTTCGTCCTGACCGCTACCGTTTGCCGTTCGGTGGGAAGAGTTTCATAAAGCCTTGATTTGAAATCGAGTGATAGAATCAAACTGAAATTATTGACTGACTTTTGGGAGCCACCTCCGATTTCCGACGGTTCGAGCGGATGATCGAGCTTTTCGAGAAGTCGAAAATGAAATCGTGATTGTTTACAAGAAGGACTGGGATGGTGTGGTAGGAGAGTCTTTTTTTAGTGAGTAGCCTCTAGGTCTCCGATTTCCTAGAAAGCGTCAATGGAAAAAATCGTGGTTCTGCACAGTGCAATCACAACTCTACGCTTTCGTTCATTACCCCAAGCTTTCAAAATTGTAAAGTTCTATTTGAGGGCTGCTCTAAAAAGGTCACATTAGCGCAGAGTTTGAGAAGTTGTTTTTTTTTTTTTGGGAGAACAGAAGAGGAACAAGGTAATCTGTTGCGAGTTCTCCGTTCGATTTTGACCCCTGTGAGGAGGACAAAGAAAGGAATATGAGTTGATCTTGAAGGAGACTATGCATACTTACCTGCCCAGCACTGTCGATGTCAAGGTTCCCTTCCCACCGGCAGCCGAGAGAAGGCAAGACTGTATTACCAATGAAAAAGTAGCGGTAGCAAACTGAGAGTTTTTTGGTTGACTGGTCGCTTCCCTGTCGACACGAGGAGTCCCTACCTATAACTTATGAATCGACCGAGGTTCCACTGTTCGGGGCGCGGCGTAAGGAGAGCAGGTTCTGCTCTACTCGGAAGATATGTGTGGAGAGAAAAGGTTATCGAATGTAGAGACGAGGCGTGAGCTTGAATAACGAAGGTAAGGATTGAAAGTAGGGTACCCTCAGTGCCCCAGAAGAAACTTCCCGGGCGCAGTGCGGTAATCTGGGGTCAAGCGAGCACTGGCCCTGGCGTCGAGGACCGAGTGATGGATGCGAGGTTCACGCTGATGAGATTCCGACAAAAAAAAATGACTGCGGTAACTCAATGCAGCGCTCAAATCGTAACTTCAAGGAAGTTTTTGAGGCCGGTTGGTGGGAGCCGAGCGATAACCCGAAGGACAAGCGAAAGATCTTACGTCAGCAGACTCGACCACGTTCATCATCGATCGGTTACGCGATATGTTGTCAATAATATGTCGCGGGGTTCTGGGAAAGAAGACTTTCTTGTTGAGGTTGAGATTGCAGTCGATTTCCTGACATCCAGTGTGTCACGTATGTATTAGTCTTCTCTGAGGTCGTTGTGCGGGATTGATCTCTCTGTTTTTTTTGTTTTTTTGTGAGGAAACGGAGTGTTATGTATGAAGAAGTCGCTACTACAAACATTTACCCTTGCATCAGGCCGAAGAACGAGAGTTATCTCGCTATGGTCTACGATGTCGTGTCGTACGATGGTATTAGTACTGCTCCGAGGAGTGTAGACACTGACCGCGACGATTGCGGTATTCTTCAACGTTTCGACCACCAGAGGAACCCTTCAAATCCAGGCCTTCGCGACGCCTGAAAATTCGAGGCAAGGCCAAGACCTTCCTCCACACACGTCGTTCTTCTCATAACGAGGCTTAACGAATCACCTTTAGCGCCCATTGAACAATTTTTTTGGCCGCGTGGTGGGAAGTATCAAAGCGTGGTGGCGGACCCGAATGAGCACTAATGTCTGACAGGTTTACTGTTGAAGATTCCTTTCACAGTTGAAGATCCCATCATATACCCAGAGATTCAGCGCTCCATTTCAATACGTTTTACATACACATTTCGAACAGTTGAATTGGTATCACTCTGCGATTCCGCGCTATTATTTCCCAGCTTTTTCGTATCAAAGAAGATCATGGATCTATTATGGTGACGCGTTATGGAAGCATAAGTTTTGTTTCCATTTTCCCGATTTCCAATTCCGAATCGCCCTTCATCGACCGTCGACTACCGTTATCGTTATTTGTTTTACCTCAGCCCTCTCTGCCGCTCAGAGGACCGAGTTGCTACGAAAAAGAAAAAATAAATAGTTAAAGATCCAGTCCCGCACGTTAGACGACGACATTGGCAGTAAATCAGAAAGTACTGCACCGATCTGTGAAGAACCATGACGGTCAGCCCCAGTACCGATCGGACAGGCGAAATGTAAGTCCGAATTTTTGAGATCAACAAACGAGCAACTGCGACTGCCATGTACTCTCTGACCGCTCCCGAGTCTCAATAGGGCAGGACCTGAATTGCCAGGTAGGTTTCCTTTGAGTCAATGACGGTGTGAATTCTCAATCCAAACTAAATGCCCTTTCGGAGTGATTCCTAACTTGTTCCTAACACAATGCCGCAGATATATTCAGGTCCTCGCTCACAGTATACAAGAATGGAGCTGCGAGTCCAGACCGTAATGAGCCTATCATAGCTGAAGAAAGAACAGTGTAAAAAACGGAGTTGATAGCAGCAAAGGGGGGAAAGATGCTCACATTCTTGTCTAGCCTCCTGTAGTGGGTTTTTTGAATCACCGGACGATGATGCTACATCTGTTGATAATAAGAGTGTGTATCAGTTATATTTGCAAGGAGGCAAAAGAGAAAAAAAGCATGATAATATTTACCCGCCAACAAAATTCTCTTTGGACTCTGATTCTGAGTGTTCAACAGAACAGAAATGGGAAGATACCCCAATCGATAAATAGCCGATACTAGGAAAGAACCATACCATCAAGAAGCTCCTCAGACTGGGGGTGTGGCCACTTGGAAATCAAAGGGGTATAGACCACAATAGTATGCAAACTCAGTTGTGGCCGAGTCTAAACCTGACTTCCACTCTACATCTGGAATAGAGAGCTTGGTGGGCAGACCAAGATATTGACACATGCCATCTGAGATGTGTGATTTCCCCATCTTGTCCACATATGGATGGACGCAGTTTGGCTCCTCTGAAAGGCAAGGTGGAGGTGGTTGATGTCAGAGGGAAGAATGATGAGATAGATAGGTGAATGCTCCTGGCATCTCTGACCTAGATTTCCTGTGTCATCAAACACACCATACATCAGGACTGTCTGCTTTTTTTTGGCAAGAAGAATCCTGGATACTGGGTTAATACTGGCAGAGTTAGGAAAGAAGTCCTTACAAACTCACTGTACTTAGAAAGGTCCTCTTCTAATGAGATTCCGAGAGCATGAATGATGCTCAAAGCTTGGCAAAGCCAAAGACTTCTTTGCATCCCCCCGTGCCCGAGATTAAGATTAAAAACCCCCTGTGTTGTTGTCTGTCAAACTTAAATCTAGACAAGAGGTAACATGTTTAGTGCTCCATCACTGTCAATCTTTTCAAGCATTCACCTCATTGTACCATCAGGCATCAAGTCTTGTTATATACCTTCAAAGATAATACTGAGGGGAAATTGATTGGAACAATATTTGCATGACTCTGAGTTGGACTAGCACCTTGGCTGCTTTGAAAATCTGTTTTATGTTGTTCATCAAGTATGTGGACAAGTTGAATATCAATTCTGCTGTACAAAGGGAGAGTTGATAGATAGCAGACAGAAATGTCTTCTTCAAGGAGCTCACAACCCGATGTAAGGCTGTTGTTGTAGAGGGCTTCTTCGGGGAAAAACAATAGCAATTGCACCACAGCAAACTCCCATCTAAGAGCATGAGTCCAGAACACAAAACTCTAGACTCTGAATCTAACCAGATCTTGCTCAGTTCACGATACCACTGGCTCTATACAGCAGGTGATGAATACCAAAAATTAGAATCTGCTGAACCCAATACATACTATCAACCCGAGATGTAGTATCACATAAAATAGTGGTTTATACAATGACTCAAGGGCAGGAGCTCTAGAAAAAGGATTCAACCCTCTGAATCAGTCCAAATTGAAAAAAATAATGAATATAAACTTGGACAGTACATACCCTCATGAAAAATCAACAAATAACACATACTCAAGTAATTAATTCCAAACAGCTGTATAGTCTTTGCCTCTCTGATTTAATTGGCTTTAGAGGTTACCAGAAAACAAATGTCACTGAAAAAAACTAATCAAACTCCAGAAACATAACAAAAATCTTCCATACAGAAATCCTGTGAGAGTTGAGCCTGCTGTATCTTTGCAACAGATCTTGGTGATTGAAGCCATTTCTTTGATGTTTTTACCCAACCAGAGCCATTTGCAAAAATCCTCCTGATATATTTCCTGAGTGATAGAGATATTCCCAAGATTTATCTTGCAGAACTACAGATAGTTTGTTAGTTGGAAAGTCTATGATAAGAATCAAGATACACACCTCATTTTACACTGTAAGCTCCTTTTTTCCTTTCCTTCCACTGAGTGATAAGGGTATTGTAGTTGATTGTCTGGTCACCGTTAATGTGGTTCACTGTATCTCCCTCGACTGAGATCCTGGATGTACTAATGAATGCCATCAATAGTGGAGGTAAGACAGAAACCTGTAAAATGCTGTTAAATTGATGTGTATGTCATCTTGCAGAATTCTCACTGTCAGGATGTCTGTGAGCTGTATAAACTATTATCTAGCATATGATATGGTAGATGTATTACTAGAAAAACATGTTCCTGCACAAGATAATCACCATCTGCAGAAAACCAAAGTTGAACTGGAACACTTTGTGAGAGTGATGATATAAGGGTGCTTAGTAACTGCCCAATTGCAAGTAAGTACACAGTAAAAACTCACAACATGACGTCTAGGGAACAAAAATGGTTCAGTGTATACTACCCCAGTCAGTTGCACTATAAACAGTCTGTTTCAAATCAAACACAAAAGAAAACCAATGAACAAAGATTGATAAAGAATGTAAAGGGAAAAACAAGGAAGTATACAAGGTTTGTGCTACAGTCCACATTCTCTGAGCTACACATTGCAACTGCTAACACAAACAGCAGTCATTGGTGAAGCTTCAAAAGATAGGCTTGACCTCAACATTATGAGAAACTGACATCCACAGTTGGGAGAGGAGGGTTAGCAGCTAGCAGCTAACAATTATTGGTCATCTTTTTGCTCTCAATCTCAGGATTTTACTCTGGACATCCAAGCATTCCTTCCCACAAAGCAATCTCCTTCAGCTTTTGACCCTCTTTCAGGTGTTCCACCATCTCACACCAAACCTGGCAAATGGTGTAGGCAAACTCTTCTGGTTTGCTGCTTAGAGGGAGTTGTAGTCAAAAAGAAAGAGTTTGCATTTCCAGGATTCATGAAGAGGCAGCATTGGCAGGTGAGAAGTATGTGGGCAAGAGTAATATATTCTGTAAGAGTTCATGTTGAGTTTTGGCAGACAGTACTTAGTAAGTTCAATGGGATCTATCTGTGTCTCTGCCAAAACCTAGAATAAGAAATGAAAGACTGTGGCTGACCATAACTGTAACTGCAAAAGTTGTAATAGCTATGTTAGTTGCATTGGCGGAGGATCCATGGTAGGATGATAAGAATTTACAAAGTATGGACTAGTGAGGGTAAGAAGTTGGGAGTTGAGAGTTTTGAAAAGACTGCACCTCTCAACATAATCAGTCTCTCAAATCAAACCAGTACCACTTCCAAAACAGCATTAACATTGAGGTCTGAAGTCTATTATCATTTCCCAAGGTTTCTAACACCTTGTTTCTCAATGTTCTCCCCTTCCTTTTTTTGGGAGGGGGGAATAGGAATAGACTGAAAAATGCAGATGGTGATGGTATTCATAGTGAGAAGAGCAATACAGATATGGAAGGTTGATGTTGGATGTTCCAGAGTTGTGATGAACAAAGTTGAAGCTGGGGAGGTAGCCTTCTATAGGGTTTATGGCAGGGTTCTATAAATGAGGCTCGATGGGAGGATTTCATATCTGGGTCTGTGTTTATTTTATAAAAATTATTCAGCTGCATCTATTATAAACTGTGGCACTGGTTAGGTAGAGGTAGGGGTGGTAGCAGTGAGAAGTTGAAATATGTGGTGGCAGAATGGAGAGTTAGAGTGGTGAAAAGAGTCAAACACCTAAAGACAAACCAGTAAAATTTAAAATGTATCTGCACCTCCAGATCCAGCACCTCATAAGCCCTGCAAGCTATTAGATAAATCCTTACTTTTTACTTGACACCATTGCTTTACTAGCCTTGTACAGCATATTTCTACACTATAGAACAAATTTGTTGTATTGAGACCTGAGGCACTGCAAGACTTTGAGTTCCACAGCTACCACCATGTTACAAAAAAGATGCTGGTTAGAAGGGAAGCAAAAGGAGTCTCCCCAACAACACAGTAAATGCACCTTGCAAAATTTACAGAAGCTGTGATATTCACTTGCAACATTGTAAGAGAGAAATGGGTATAGCAAGTAAGTTTGAAGAGAAAAGTGCTGCCAGTGTAAGTAGTTTGAGATAAGATTGAGTCTATGAATAGATAACACAGCAGATCCCACCATTTTTGAAGTCCATGCTGGTCCTCCAAGTAGCCTGCCTATTTTTCATTTAGACCTTGGCTTCTTTCTGATTGCTGCTGATTTTGAAGCCATTTTCATTTCTCTTTGCAGCAAAGTATATCCAACTCTATCATCCAAAGTCCTGTATTCTACAATTTACCATGCCATTCTAATCACTCCCTGGAAGAGACTGACTTGGACAAATATGAGTGGTGAATTATGATAATGGTGATTTTTAGACCCATGCCTTGGAAACATGAGCCCACTGTAAACTCATTCTGGTGTTCAAATAGTAGAGTGTTCAAATGGTATACCCAACTCTCTTCGTATTTGTTTCTGTACTCAGAAGCTGAGGATATTTCTAATAACTGGGTTGCAAGACAAGTTGAATAGCTAGAGTGAGTCCTGCAATTGGTTTATAGCAAACTTACAGGGGGTAGTACTGGATATGAGAACTTGTGAGGTTTTATAAGTGGGTTTTACTTAGGTTGGATCAATCCAATACATTTGTTGCTTCCCAAGGGCATGCTGAACACCAAATGGGAATGGGGTACACATGACACAAGCTACTCAAGTTGAACTCAGTACCAAGCCATTTCAATCAATTCAAACAGTCACATGTCACAGGCTCTTTCAGGTTCAAAAAATTTCGAATGGTCACAAGTCATGGACCCTCCATTTGAATTGGCCAAGTATGTCACAAAAACAGCAAAAGAGATTTTGGCCTGAATTTCATCTGGACTATTGACTATCTAGCAGCCCAAGCTAGAAAGACCTTCTTAGTTGGACATGCAAAAAACTGGTCAGCAATAGTCCTTAGTGCAATCTTGAGTGAAATTAGTGAGGAACTATGCTAGAATAGGTGCTAGTAGTGTTCTCAATGGGCTGGGCTAACCTGGGGCTCAGCCCATCCACAGACCGAAATAGTAGCCTGGGTCAGCAAATCAGGCTTGTCAGAACCTGTCTACTGGCTAGTGTTCTCATTGGTCTGTTCAGTCTAGTTCCAGTCCAGTTGCTGTAGTTTGGTTCCTACTTCATTCCAGGGACTGTTTTGATAACAGTTCTGTACACTTTACCTACTCTATGCTAAAGTCAACAAATACATTATAATTCAACTTACTTACATAATGACTGTATTATATAAGACACTCACTGTATCGCTGCACAAAGTAGAAAACATAAAACTGGATACTCAGACACTGGCCTTCTAGATTCCAGTAACAGTTTTGGCAGGAAGCAATTATTGGAATGGTTTCTTAGTTTTGGTTCCAGGTTTGGTCCAGAACCCAGTTCCAACCAAACTGTTGAGAATACTACTACTGGCTCAAACTCAGCTTAGGGCCCCATCAGGTGAACCAGTTAACGTTAGCTTAGCTTAGCTTAGGCATTACATCATATAGTTTTGGGTGGCAATGTGACAAAAGTGACACTGTGCCTGGCCCCTGGCCAATCCTAACAAACCCTAATTTTCTTGATTTTTCCCCTGCATGTTCACCTAACATTAACATAAGCTAAGCTAAGCTGTTCATCTGATGGGGCCCTTAGTAGCTCTGTATTACCCTTAATAAGTACATAAAAGCAGCAGAAATGATATTGTTTAGTGGCAATGATGTCAACAATGTAATTTCTGAATTTAGTAACATTTTACAGGTGTCAGCAGTAACTAAATTTACTCTGGGCCTGGCAGTGAAAATGGTAAAGTGGATGTTTGCCCTTATGAGCAAGGGTAGGAAGATACTGAGTCAGTCCTCCAACTCACTAAAACAACAGATCCTCAGAAGAAATGCAGGGTGGTGAAGAAGCTTGTCAAAGGTTATGCTAAAATGTCTAAGATGGGGTAAGAATGAAGTGTGTGATATATAAGTCCTAGCGCCATATAGTACTACAGCAAGAATTCTAAAACTATAAAACACCAAACAAATCACTCCTGAGGTCTAGCATGTGTTATGTGAGAGCTGGTTCGACATTGATTGAAGTTTCTGCCAGTAGCTTTACTCAAGAACGAAATATTAAGTGCAGAACTGGGTCTTGGGTGACTTTCAGATCCTATACTATGCTCTGAAGGGGTTCAGAAGTGGAGGGAAACACTCTCAATAGGTAGGTAGGTGGTTGTGTGTAAGTAGCAGCAACCAGAGACATGCCAATCACAACTCAGGTACTTCAGACTCACAAAGAACAGCTTCAGAAGGTTGACAGGCCCAGCAGCTAAGTCAAACATGACTTCAGAAGTTCAACAGAACAGTTCAGAACAGACAGACAGGCAGACAGTGAGCTTGGTCCCCAATGGACTTCCACTCCAAACAGACAGACAGTTGCTTCATTCCAGTGGACTTAGCAGACAGTTCAGTAAATAGTCAGGTGTAGTCAAAATATACCAAGTCAGTTAAGACTGGTCTTGTTCTATTCTTGTGTCTCTCTCTATAGAAGCTCCCTGCTTACTACTGCCCTCATGGTACAGCAGCAAGACTGGGTGGGTAACTTGGAGCTTTCCTGACAAAAACCACAGCCTTTATTTACTTTCTACCTAAGTATTATACCTGAATCTGTATCTAATTATGTATTTGTCCATATTGATGATCATCTAGTCTGAATCAGTACCTAAATAGTATTAACAGAGAGAGTTTTGACATTATTCTCTGCTATTTCACCCAGAAGTTGGATGTAGAAATTAATATCCTCCTTTTCAAACATTCAGCATTTGTTATTCCTAGTTCTGGGGGTGGTCCCCTTGGTTCTTTATGGTTCTGAAGTGGGTCATTCCTAGCATTCCAGACCCTATATGCTTCCTGTGCAGATGGTTCAGCTCCATCCTCAATTCCAAACCTCCAACTCAAGTTCTGAAGTTCCTCATTTGTCCCCACAGTTGTAAGTCTGTTCTCTAATATTATACTACTGTTCCTCCTTCTTCAGAAAACAAAATATGTGTTCAGAAGCAGACAGTAGGCCTAAATACTGGTTAGGTAGGTCATAGGTATCCATACCTACAGTTGGGATACACTCCTGTACCTCCAAAGTCAATCAGCTTCTGTCTATTCCGTTGGAGTGGCTGATAAGTTAGCCCACCCCTGTTCCTCTGGTGGTCCAGGCTATCTTCTCTAATAATAGTTCAGAACCTTCATTCCGTATCCTAACATATCTAGGTAACTTTCCCCTGTACTATAATGCACTTTAGTACCAGTTCCAGCCACTTTATCGGTGTTCTCCATGTCTAGGTCTTGGTATTCTAGTGCCAAAGGTCAGATCCTAGTTCTGAAGCTTGGGTCCAGGGTTAGCTGGCCAGGCACCTATGGTAGCCATCAAGTATGACCTTCAGAAGTGGCCTCTGCTGCTTCCCTTGTGATTCAGAAGTGGTCTTTGCCATTTCCCTAAGTTCAGAAGTCATTGTTATGTGTGATAAGTCTATTCAGAACTTCCCACTCTCTCCAGCAGTAGTTTAGTCTCATCTCTACCACCCTTGGTATGGTCCTACACACTTCAGTAGCTAGCTTTTGGGTATTAAAAGCAATAGCCTAGGTTCAGAAGGCTTCCTACATGTTTCAGAAGTTAGTACCCTTCAGTCCTGTGGAATTCCATAGCATAGTGTTCACTTCTGGATACGTGTACTATGTGTCACAAAGTGTGTACTATTCTTATTTTCCTATGGTCTCTTTTCCTTCCTCCATGATACACAATATCATCTTTGTTTCATCTTGAGTATATCTTCATTCCACCGCTTTCCGTCACCTTCCACTACGTTCTATTAGTTTCCACATGATACCAGGTCACGACATCATAGGTCACATGCCAGGTAGTATATATAGGACGACTTGTCACCTAGTCCCCCATCTTGACCTCTTTGTCTTGGGACTAGGTGTGTATTTGTACTTTGTAGAATACTGGGTAGTATTGATCGCCTTTGTCTTGGGACTAGTTACTGACTGTCGAGCCTCTGCTCCAGTCTCTGTGTGTGTTCACTACCGGTGCTTCACCACATTAGGTCAAGATCCTCTACTGCACAGACACCCTTTCGATAAGGCTGTCTCTGCAGGCTGTACCGTTCTACCATGTCTCCGACATTCAGCGCATCCAGACCTGACTCTGAAGAAGAATCTGAACAGGAGAAAATTGACTGCTCCACACTACCGCATGCATACGACGTTACCGACAACGAACACGTACACTTAACCACCGACAGAGAGTGGGCTAGTTGCGATCAGAACCAGTGCCCGAATGCACTTGCAAACTCAATATCCAAACCGCACAATTTAATCGACAACGATGGTAGCATTCTCGAATTTGAGCGTTTTATCCCAGTACTTCCACCGTTACCACCGTCCCCACCTCCAGTCCGCCCAGTTACCCCCAGTCTATCCAGAACCCCCAGACACTCTAGGCCCGGGTCCCGCATAGGTCGACACTCTAGACCCACATCACGTATTTCACCTGTAGCTTCTCCCGCACCCGCATTACTACCCGCACCTTGTGGACCTTCCGTACTCCCATTTATCCCTGTCACCAGTCCCAGAACCATCTCTCCCACACTGAACCCCGTGGTTACTCCCCGAACACTGTCTCCAGAACTACAACCACCCACTCCACCCCCAATCATGAACAACGAGCAACTTGCCCACCTCTTAGAGGGCCTAAACACTGTCACCAATGCCCTGCTAATGCAGACAACCTGCTCCAAGGACGTCATCAGTAAACCCGAAGCGTTCAAGGGAGAAAAAGGCCACAACGCCAGACGATGGCTCAATCAGTTTGACAACTGGGCCAAGGAACAGTCCCAGTTGGTTAATAATGATCCGAAGAAGATCCGAGTGGCCCTGAACCTGATGACCTCCAAGGCCAGCAACTGGGTGAACCAGTTCCTAACCAGGTCAAATGACCCCACCAATGTCGACCCGATCTTCAATGGCAGGTGGGCCGACTTCACCACCACCTTTAGGAGCCACTTTTCCTCTATCGATGAAGAGAAGCAGGCACTGGCCAACCTCAGGGTACTGAGGCAAGGATGGAATGAGTCTGTTTCCAATTACACTCAGACATTCACGGTGTCGCGCCTGCGCACATAAACAACCTAATTTTATTCATTTCCTATTCTATTTTAGTAAGATTAGGTATAAACT